>WBMY01018560.1:195562-284489 GCA_013397315.1 Donacobius atricapilla
TTTTTTGCTTTCCAATAAGCTTTGCCAAAGGAAACCGATTCCCACCAGTTTCAGACACAAAAATCCTCCTTCAATAACACGGTTTAAACTCCAAATGGTTACGACGGAAGGTGTTTCCTTGATCTCCCCTTTTATTTTCCCCCTTCTCTTCTTTTTAATGTGTACTTAAGTTATTTGTTCCCGAAACAAGTACTGAGACTCAAGCTTTGTAAGCATTTAAAACAAAAACAGTTACCATACCAAAGCACAGCATACAGTGTAAGTTTCAGCTGTAATTTCTCAGCTTTTCCTTTAAATAGAGCTAGATTATGGTGGACTGCACAGAACTCTTCCAGTCTCCTCCCCTGGCAGCGGGCGGGTCATGGAGAAGGTACGCGGATGCGGAACAACCCCTGCTGCAGCTGCAGTCGGAAGAGTTTGCAGTTGGCGATCCGCAGCGCCGCGCAGCCCGTCCGGCGCAGGTCCGAGGGGAACAGCGGCTTCGTGCGCTGCCAGGTGCCCGTGCTTCTCTTGAATTCCCTAACATAGTCATAGTTTGTACCTGAATTAACGAAAGGAGAGATGGAACGCTTAAAACTCACGGCAGCTGCCACCACGTTTAACCTCTCGCAAGGCAAGTACGTGAACGAGAGCACGGACAGGAACGCAAATCACCCTGCGGGTGGGACACTGGTAGTTGAAGTTGTCATCAAAAGGGAACTACTGTGACATTTCTGATCTATTTAAACCCACCAAATTTGGAATTGCGTTTGCTTGTGTTCTGGAGAAAGCCCTGCCACACACTCACGTACGTACACATGGCCACAAAAGTCTTCCAAATCTCTTTCACAGAGCGTGGCCAGATGCTGGCAGCTAAGAACTGAGTATGTTTGACAGCACACATCTATCTGGCTGGGATTGAGAGCCAAGAGTCACTGTCACATCCATATGAACCACTGGATGATGCCCCTAGAATGCAGAATTGCCTGTTTCCCACTGCAAAGACAGGAGCTGCACCTCAGGCACTAACAGGTCTTCTTACATTTAGATAAAAGCAGTAACACACTCTTAATCTGGACCTCTTGCGGTCTTCAAACCAATCAACCAAATCAACCCAATGCTCATACCACTGAACTTGTTACTGAAGAGGTCCAAAACCAACTGGTGTGTTTCTGTATGTCCATCATAATCCCCCTGACCCACAGTGACAGAACAGTGTGCCAGCTTCTTATCCTTAAAATGTTCAGTCTAATCAGTGCCAAGTATTCAAAATATTGGAAGGAAATGAGCAAAAAGAGGTTTTTAGTCCTGGTTCTGACCTGTATCGAGATCTCCAATCACGTATATGCTGGCTCCGATGGGCACAGCTCCGTACACAAAAGAAGAGCTAGTTGGGATACATAGGTTCTGGTCATTTAGATAAATCCACCTGTAAAAATAACAATTGAAAAACAGGATTTGATTTTTAATGACTGCATTTAAAAAAATAATCCAGAGTCTTTTTGCAACTGTAATCTTCGACTCAAAAGCAGAGTGTACATATTAATTTGTTATGTAAAGAAAACATTGTATAGTTTGGGACAGTCCTGGTTTCTTCCAACCAGGAAAAGCAGCATATACTGCTGTATCCTTAAGTTGCCTAATCTCAGAATTGCTCCAATCGTCTGTGTATCTACCTATAATAAATTCTTTTTGCAGCCACCCAGTGTGATCTTCTGGAAGAGAGCTAGCATGGTAGAGAGCCAGTCAATCTTCCCTACAGAGAAAATTCTAGGCAGTTTTGTCTTAAAATTAGTCTTTAAATTGTCTTTAAAATAAACACATATAAGTTTTAATGATCCATAGTAGGGGAAATAACAAACTGCTATAGCAGAACCTTGTTATTAAGCAGTGTCTCCCCCACATAATTATTCAACTTCTTTAATAGTGCTTTATCAGAGACAACGAATCCTTGCCTGCTATGAAGAATGCAGCACTTGGCAATGCTTAACTTCAAACAAGGGATAGAAGATTGGAAATCAAAGTGGGAATGGAATTTGGAAAAGAAATGTCCTTTATCTGGAACAGCCACAGACCTTCTCAGTCACATACCAGGCTCTTTCAATCCCTTTCCAGCTCCTACAGTAATCTTCCAATTCCCCTGTGTTCACTGTAAGCACAGGCTCATTTCAACACTACATCAGCCTGATCTTTCCACCGAATGAAAAGCAGTTTTCCATGTTGACGCCTTTGGAAAGCAGGTAGGGATGTACTCCTCATCCACGTAGGATGCTGGTTTATAAAGAGGTCCAAAACTTATCAGCATCCTCCCTGTTCTGGTTCTGAAACAAATTCCTACAAAATGCTGCTGCACCTTTGCAGATGCTATCACAGTTATCATGTACAGACCCTGAGATGTACAAATCAAGGCCATTTTAGGGGACTGTTCCTGCACTTTTTATTAAATAATTTACAAAGAACATGAAGGTCTGAGAAACCTTTGAAAATCATCCCATATATTTTCATGGCCATACCAGGTTAATTTGGAGGAAAAAGTTAGAAAATGCCCAGACACTGCTGATCTTTAAAAATTCTGCATCATCTGAACTCCTGATTCAAAAGTAAACCACTCTTCTGGCACTGAAGGAGATGCTGCTCCTTATCAATTATCTTGGAGACAGAAATCAATTTTTAAAGGGCAAATGAAAGGATTAGCTGTCCCTTATTTTGTCTGTGCTGTACACTGAAGGATTAACGTTCTGCACTAAGCAAGGAAATGGTTTGTAGCTGTCATAGAGGAGGACAGATAAACTAAGGAGAGAAAAGGAGAAGTTCTCTACACTGGTTCAGAAACTGTCACAGATCAAAACAACTTGCACCATATTTCATTAACTTCCTTCTCTTACTGTAGGAGAAGGACACAGTATCTTCACTGCTTTTTAGCAGCAAGTGACCTAGAATTCTGAAAACTGAGTAAGTGACAGAGAAATGCAGAAGGAGGACTGGATATTTTTTTTTTTTAATTCTAACTATAGGACCAGGTTAAGAAAGGGAAAAAAATTAAATCAGGAGTTTATCTGCACTAGGCACTCTGGGTTTTGGAGTTAAAAAAAAAAAACCCAAACCCACAGGGTGAGACCCAAGCATTATCCTACTGTGCATCACCAGAGGACAATATAAAAGTATTTGTATGCTTGTGAAAATTCATCCTCAGGCTTTCTCAACGTGCATACTTTAAAAAACAGGCACCACTTTTCAGGAACACTCACAGCAGCTTTAGCAGTTAAAACTAGGAAGGAACAAAGACAGGAAGGGCAAGGGGTCACGTTTCATCAGAATTTGACTAAGCTCCAGCTTAACGTGGGTTGTGCCTGCTGTTTGAACAGTATGGAAAAAACACCATGACCAAAAATTCACAATCTTCAGGAATCTGAAAACAGTCCTTGGAACAGAACTCTTGCGTACTTCCCCGGGATGGCTCCACTCAAACGGAGTCCAAGAGGGGCAGGGGGAAGGCAAGTCCTGCTGCAGCCATGGGCAGAAGTGATGGCTCTGAGACTGGAACAGGCTTCCACCCAATTTAAAAAAAGAAGGGAAGGAATCCTGATTTTTTTTAGTCTTAAAGTGAGACAAACAAAATGATCCATCCACACTGCTGGGATGAGTGGGATGGGGGTAACTGCTTTATTTCCAAGTGGGAAGTAAATAAAGATGTGATACAGAACCAACATATTCCAGACACGTCACCTCAAGATCACTCCAGCTGAGAAAGGAAGCCTGGAAAGGAATGGCAATCCATGTTCCTCACATCTGACAGTGCTATCAGTCAGTCAGTGTTCTCATTACATGTGCATAAGCACTTGCTTTTAATGAAATTCCTGCACTCTGACTGGAAGAATGTTGCTAATTAAACACATTATGTCACAAGACTATTTAGTTCACTAATTATACTGCTGAAAGCTCTTCCCTATTTTTACGATGTTCCAGTAGCAAAAAGAACATTGTAAAGGATATTTCATCAAAGTACTGCTTCTGAAAATTATCTCTCACTTTTATCCCCCTTAATATTTGCAAATTTTTGTAATTATTTTTGAATTATGAAAAGAAAAAAGAAATCCTACCCCATTTACAGATCACTAGGGAAAGGCAGCAGTGGCCATACACCAGCAGATCTTGCAAAGAATCCTAAAGTCAGTCTAGGCTCTATTAAATATTTCCAACCACCCACATTGAAAAGAAAAAACCCAAGTGTGTAGAGACATCACCCAATTTTCCACTCACCTACATGGTGCAAAAGGTATATTATAAATTATGAACTGTGATAGAAAGAAAGTCTGATCCATCAAGGCCTTGAGTATGTATTTAAGACTTCCTGCTTTTTATGGAGTAGACCAACACTGGATCACTGAGTGAAGAATACCTTCACATTTCCATCCTCCATTTTCACATTCATTAAATCTGTTTTTAGCTTGATCGATATTTAAAAAACAGGATACAATGCACACAAAGCTCAATCTACAGCCTTTGAAAAAAAATCTACATCCTGCAAAAACCCTGCAGTCTGACATAGAGCTTTTTCTGTCTTTGGGTTCACTTAAATCCACTCATGCACATGACTCTACAGACAGGCTGACAAAACATTTATAAATTGAAAAATCTCAGTTACAGCAGCACTTCAAGTATGAGAATTATTTCCTACATTACCCTGTTCACATTTCATGTGGATGCTACTATTCTGTCTCACTTCATTTATTTTATTACTTGTTTATATAGCACAGCTTAACAGGAGTCTCAATGTTTATTTTTTTGCTAGTGTGAAGATCTCAGCATATCCCCAGTCTTTGAAAAGTCTGCGTCATGGTTAAGAATAACAAATTTGAAAGACTCTGCACTGTGAGTTATTTTGGAGTAAGTTACTGTCAAAGTAAACAATATTAAACAAGTCCAGTCCTTTAATCCAATTCAAGCCAGAATTATGGCAGCTTACATGAATTAATATGTTTATATACTGGATGTGAGTACATCCTTAGACATTCACACTGGAGTAAAACCTGTAACTCAGACACTCAGGCTCTGGGTGTCTGGGATGATGCTGGACCCTGTGCTCCGGCAATGGGGCCTGAGGCACACATGGAAATCCGTGCAGGTGACACAGGTGAGCACTGCTGCACGTACCCCATAACCAACACCATCCTATGGCTGAACTCAAGTCCAGAGAGTTCTCTTCACCCACAGAGAAAGTGAACATCATGGAGTTCTGCACTTACTGAAAAATGGCAGGAAAAGCCCACAGCTCCTTACAAAGTATGCAGAATTGGCATGTAACTATTAAAAAAGTCACTGTGAATGTTGGTTTGAGGTTGCTAGAATTGATCTGCTGCACAGATGTCTGAGGGAACCGAAACCTGGGATCACTGACAGGAGCGGGATGCTGAATGCTGGAACGTAACACAGAGACACTGCACCCTCTTCTGGCTACAGCACCCCTGGGCTGAGCCGGGGCCTTTCAAGCTCCAGGAGCACCACCCCCAGGCAGCAGCTGCCACCATCCCAACCTTTCCTGGCCCCCAGTCTCACAGGAACACCCACAACCTGTGCCCTGCCTGCAGGTCCATGCTGAGTTAAATTTCTAAGCTCAGACTGGGCAGTGGCAGAGCAGAAAGGCGAAGTCTGATAGCTCAGCTGCCCTCCCCACGGTGCCTCCTCCGTCAGCTCCCCCAGTTACCTCTGCTGCCTCCCCTGGCCCCTGCCAGCACTCCACGCCACACACCCAGCACTCAGAGCAACTGCGGCAGCTGGAGCTCCATCCCTGTTCCACTGGAATCCTGGAAGGCCTCGGGGATGCTACCAGGCAAAGACACAAATCTATCCCACCGTGTCAGGGGTGGGTGCTGCAGTCAGCAGGTGGCACCACGGACTCACCTGCAGCACCCAGCCTGGGCCCTCCCAGCTCCCCAAACTCCACTTCATGGCAGCTCAACCTGCATCAACCTGCGAAACAGGTTTGCAGCCACTGCTGAGGAATCATGAGCTATAACCTTCTGAAGAACAGAATCAGGCTGGAAATATTTCAAGTAAATCAGCTGAACATAGCACGTAGGAGAGAGGGGAGCACTTCTTGCCACAGTTCTCTCCCTTTCAAAGACCTCTTGCAAAACATTAATAAACTTCCACCATTTCCCCAGCCCCCAGAAGGCTAACAAACACCAAGGGAGCATCAGCAGCAACAGCCCCTCTGGTCTGCCTGCTTCCTTTAACCAATTTAAAGGATGTTTTTATTCAGCTTCATTTGATTATAGGTAGTTTAGACATCACTTTGAACAACAGAGAAGACCTCTTCATACAGAAATTAAAGTCTCTTTACAACCATGTCGTGCAAGAAAATTATATAATGAATTTACATGTACTGTTCTATTTTTGCGTCCTTTTATACAGGCCACTGTCATAAATCAGTCTTGCTCTTCTAATAAAGACATGCTAATCTCCTTCACTTGTCAACAAGCCTTGAAACATCTGACCACAAAGTCTTTTTAAAATTTAATTTATGAAAGAAGAATAATCCAATTTAGTTATATGCAAGAAAAAAGTCACTGGAGGAACCAAGCTTGTCTGTTATGACTGGAGAATAAGGTGAGTAAACAAAAAAATTCAATGTAAGGTAACTTTTTGAATGGTTACCACATATAGTAAGGTGGATTCTACTACCAGAGCCAAGAGATAAGAAATGAAGTAATCGGAAGCAAATTCAAAACAAACAGAAGGAGATGAGCCCTGCAGTGTGGGGAAGTGGCTGTGGGATGTATAGCATCCATAGTGTCTTGCCTATGGCAAAAGCCCACATGGGTGCCATCAGCTACAAATGCTTGGAACTGAAATGCAGGAAATTTCTCATCTCTAGTTTAGGAATTCCCTAAGCTGCAAATCTTTGGAGATAGGATTGGATGATGTAGAAATATCCCTGTACATACATACATTCCTCTGTAGAACCACAGAATAATTTAGGTTGGAGAAGACCTGTAATGAGCACTCAACTGGGAGCCACGGGCATGAGTAGGGGCGGGGGCAGCACCTGGGGAAATTGCAGAGTGCAGGGGAAGAAGAACAAACTCCCTGTGTGACCAAGGTGCTTCTCCTGTCCAGGGGCACTCAAGACTCACACGGTGGCTCCAGGGCTTTAGGCTTGGCATGTTAGAGGGAAAAGTGGAGTGGATGGGCCTTCAGTAAGAGCCATACTGGGTCACAAAAGGTGAAATGAGCAACAGATACATGACACAGAGCTCGTGTGCTCTGGAGTGCAGGAACAAGGGGTGAGGGAACAGGCAGATGACTGGATGGCAAGTTATTTTCTATGTTTAGAGTTGCAGCCAGTTACCTTTTAAACTCATCATGATAAAACTCTGATTTGCACGTCACCATCTCACTGGCTTGGCTGTCGTCACGACTCCTGACCCCACCAAATACATAAAGCTCAGAGGCAACTCCACAGGCCACTGCCCCAAATCTGAAAATCCAAAGGAGGAAAGAATATTAATGCAATGTATCAAAACCCTTTTGCATACCCTTGTGAACTGTCTTCATTTTTTACTCTTTTATTTATTTATACATGGAGATGCCTTAAATATCCAACAAGACAAGATGAGTCATGGATATTAATTGCAAGCACCGAACTCAGATCACAAAAGAAAAAACCAATAAAAATATTTCTCTCTAAAAATATTCTGAAGTTCCAATGGAACTATAATTTCTAGTTTTTATTCTGCATCAGGGAACTATTGCTTGTAACATCAGGGCTATGTTTCTACAAAATTTGTATTTATTGCTTGGATGCTTGTCTTTACTCAGCCACATGTTAACTACAGGCCACCATGACTCAGAAAGACCTGGTGAGATTCATAGGCCATCCTCACAGATTCATCAGAAGAAGGACACTTTCCTCCCATCAGAGGGTTGAAAAAGCAATCTAGTCCCCCCCCCACTTCCATTTTCCCTCACCTCCTCTCTTTGAGAGGACAGATTGCTGTCCACTGCTGAGTCCTGGGGTCGTAACACTCCACAGATTCAAAGAGTTTTCCATAGGAGCCTCCACCCATTGCATAGATTTTCTTCTTCATAGCTGCATAGCAGCCAATCTTATGGAAAAAAAGAAAAATATATCTAGAATGACACACAAATGCACAGTATTCACAGCTCAAAGCTGTCTATACACACACATAGAGGCACTTGGGTAGCTTGTGTCACGTGTCAAACAATGCAAGGAATAAAAACGCTCACCCAGAGTTTTGTTTTGGTGTATAAAGAGAGAAGAAGCTCCCCACTCTCATTTCATTTTGAGACTATTTGCTACAGATTCTACTTGAAGCAAAAGATTAAAACAGATATTTTTATATATATATATATATATACACACACATATTCTGCATTGACTGTTTAACAAGAAGCAACACAATGAATAGGATGCAGTTTTTACCTTTCTAACCATGGTCAAGTCTGGCTGCTTGGTCCAGGTCCGGCTATAAATATCATAGCTCTCCATAGAGATCAGCTCCCTTTCACCATCCTCACCTCCCAGAATATACAGAATCCCATCAATTTCTACCACGCCAAAATTATGTCGTGCCTGAAGAACATCAATAAAGTCAACATTGAAAAACGTAACTGCCATTGTGAACAAATGAATACAGTCTTATTTTTCACAGTGTCTGTCTGCAAAGTGCTATTGTATTATGCCTGGCTTTTGGGTTTGTTTTTTTTTTAATGGTGAAATCCTAAACACCAGCATAAGATTATTAATTTAATCAACTAAACAAACAAAGGGTATCAAAACAACAACAGCAGCAGCAACAACAACAAAAAAAAGGCAGAACAGCAGAAGCCAAAGAGACCACACAGAAATCTAAGAACAGAGCTTGGCCATATTTCAGTTCCCACAGTAGTGGTCTCCACAATGAAGCTGCTGCTTTCAGGTCTCTATAGCAGCAAAGCCTGGACCCATTCTCTGTGCAAAGGCATTATTTTGTATGTCTGAGCCCAGCTACCCCTCAGTCTCACAGCAAACAGATCATAAGCAGGAAACTTAAAGCATCATAACTAAAATTGTAGCCAAATCTACATGCCTTTGTCAACCAGAGATTGCAAAGAGGAAAATCCTGTGGTAAACAAGTTCTTAATAAACACCCTGTGCTGATTTACAAAGATAAAAACACAGGTGTATTAAGGATATATGTTTACAAATAACAAACTGTTACTTTTGGATGGAATGTAATTATGAAGAAGGAAGCATTAACTCAAACCAAACCTAAATATGTCTGTGCAAGCCAAGTTCTGTATGTTGGCCAGTCCTCTGTCCATCTTTTCTGCACAGTCCGATCCCTTTGTCCATCTCAGAGGTCTCTTGTTTTAGAAGGCCAGTATACGCAGAACATTAAGTATACTATAGGACTGATTCATTATGAAATTCCTGAAATTTTGTAGTTCATCTTACAGTTAGCTCTTCACCAATTGTTTAGTTTTTCCAGATCCAGCAGTCAGCATCAGACCACAAGAACAACAGGATATAAACAGAAGTCAGTCTGTAGCATGATTTTGAATGTGTAAGATGTAAGCGACAGAAGATTCAGAATAAAATTTTGCAGAAGAAAAAAGGAACATTTTGCCAAAGTAAAAACTTAAATCCCAACAGTTAGATAGAGATCTTGCCTCATGCATTGGTGGTAAGGAACTCCATGAATTGGTGTCTGGATCATATTTCTCTCCAGAGCTTAGCGTTCCCTTGTTTTCATCCTGACCACCAAGCACAAATAAAAATCCTTCTGTAAAACAAAATGTAACATGATCTTAGAATAGGACTCTCAACAAGAGGACTCACACCTGCACACTGAGCAAAACAACATGACTGGTGAGCTGTATTCTGGAATCCACCAGGAGATCCAGACCAGTCACAGGTCAGACTCTGGACTGGAGAAGGGAAAGCACGTACTTACATCCGACTCAAGTCTACCCCTGCAGATACCCTTCAACATATTCAGTGATGCAGCAACTAGAATTTACTTAAAACATTAAATACTCCTAGAGAGACAGATGTAGCAGATTCCCACAAAATGTTGCAGGAATAGTGATTCTCAGACACTCAGATGACAGGGATTTTCACAGAATCAAGTACAGTTTTGGGCAGACAAAGGGGAAGCATGAAATAACCCCAGTGCAGTCAGTATTGAAGAAAATATATTCTTATAAGCTGTATCTCGGATTTTGAGGCACTGGTAAGTTTTCATAACATTGACTTTACAAAGACAAAGTTCCCCTTTACCTGCTGACAATACTCCATGATTGATCCTTGGAATACTCATAGGAGCAAGTTCAATCCAGAGCTGTCTATTGGGATCATAAAGAGGACACATACACCGCATCACTGAGGTTGGCTTCCGTGATCTGAACACAGGGTGGGGAGGGAACAAGCAGAAACAGAAAGACAAAGACAGAGTTTTACGAGTTCACTGTCAACACCTCGTGTCCAAAGCTTGCTTGTTCTTGTTTTCCTGTATATTCATCACATGGCATTTCCCTGGTAAGGAGAAGACCCCCAAACCAAACATGTAAATTGAGTTTGTACAGACTTGGAGACATAAAAAGCTGATTCACTGCATTCCTACTGTATCTGCCTGTAACCTTTTTTATGAACTTTGAACGAGCTAAGAAGAGAGTATAACTAATGTCTGAGTAAAGTGATTCACAAACTGATATGCAAAATACTATCTGAGTGGTTTACTACGTCTCTATAAAGAGCTAACATCTAAATGCTAAATTTATTTAAATAGGACAGAACCCTTCCTTCTGCTGCAGGGGGTACTCAAGAAAAGAAAGGGATTATTGTGTGGAACAGGAATTTTCACCTTATCTCAGATGCACCAATAATGACTTTATTTTTGGAACCACATCTATTATAAACAAAACAGTTTAAAGCACAGGTTCATTACTTCTAAGTTTTGTCATAGAGGCTTTTCAGATCATCAGAACTGATTCTGTGTTTGAGTCTATTCAGTTTAAAACAAAAAAAAAGCAAACACTTACTGAACAAACAACCCTCCTCTAAGCTTACTACACCTTGAATGTCAGAAACAAAATAACTATTTATTGCTGAATCATCCCCAAAGGTATTTCAGGCATGCCTGACCAACCTTAACCAAACTCAAATGATAGAGCAATAAGCAATAGGCGCAGGTATTCTCTGCACTGGGTGTTTTCAGAGTGCCCTGAGAGCTGGCACTGGGAGCAGCTGCGATGGCACTGCACACTTACACTCTCTCTTCCCCCCCAACAGTGACGATGCACTCGGAGTAGCCCCGGGGCTTGAAGGAGGCCAGCATGGCCTCTCCCTGCTGCGGGGGTGTCAGGGGGATGTTGTTGCACTCCTTGACGATCTCGCGGACCAGCGGCTCGCTCATCATCTGCTCGCGCAGATAGGCTGCGTCCAGCCCCGACACCCACACTGCCGACATCACATCCTTCATGTGGACCTGGCGGAGGCAGCAGGGACACAAAATCACCCCCTGCACGGAGCCACGCGGACATGCAGCTGCTTCGGTGCTTAGCAAATACTTGAGAGCTTTTGGTACTGGTAAGTAATAAACTATACAACACGGGGTTAGTAAGAAAATGCATCAAGTCCTCAAAGTTTCTCTATCAACGTGCTACTTGCTTTCTCACCATGTAAACAAGATTATATCATCAAATGTCAATGTGGTGCTTTTTTTCTTAATGCCTATTAAATAATAAAGGCAGCAGATGATATATCATCAACACAGCTTTCACCCTTTTACTGCAATGCCATGGTCTGCATTTCAGGCAAAGTTCAATAAATTCTGTAAGATTAGTCCGGAAAGAAACAGATCTATTTCAAGCTCCCACTGATCAGAATGAACACTCCGATTTGCGCCCATGTTCAAAATACAAACATTTGGATGTCCTGACCTTTCTGGATTCTGGATCATGAGAAATCCACCTAATCACCGCTTCAAAGACGTATCTTTCGTTTCCAACATTGAGCTTTTCCATCGACAGCACTTCTTTCAGTTTTTGAGGAGTCAGTTCCAAGAATTCCTCTGTGCTGCTGACATCTCGAAAGTGAGTTTCCAGATACTCTGAGGCAAGGTAGTGAACATGATGCAAACAATAGTGCAGTGCAAAGTCCCGAATACCAATACAGTTCTCAGCAGCTATGCAACCTTCTAAAAACTCACAGCAGAGAGTTTTTAAGTCTGTAAGCAGCAGGAGATCAGCTGCCTGTACCACATCTTGGATAGTTTCTTCATTTAGCCTGATCTGCAAGAATTAATTTAGAAGTTATAGCTACTATCACTCATTTGTTCCATGACATGCCTGCATTCATTACACTCATGCTCAGTGACTGAAGAATGGAATATTAATGCCAGTGTAAAAATTAGGAGAAATTGATATGACTGCTAACCATTTATTAATTAACACAGGGTTGGAAAGGCATTTGCTTGACAGAAGGTGTGGAGCAGAAACTTTGATAAATTCCTGAAGTAACCAACCATAAAACTGCTCATCTCATCCAGGAACCTAAAATGAGTTTTGCTGCAATAAATAAATACTTTTTTAAAACATACATGCAGGACTGAATTTCAAGCCAAATCTGCCTTTTCTTTTTCTGCTGAAAGCTAAACTCATTCAGCAATCTCAGTGTGGCTCCAAATAAACCAGACACACCAACTTTAATTCCTGCTCAGCCTGCTGGCAGGCAGATCTGACAGGAGGCCAGAGAGGTGGGCACGAGGGGCAGGGAGGGAGGGTGCCTGGTGCGCTGTGATGCTCAGTGATGGGGTCTCCATCTCTGGCTACCAAAGCAGTCCTCTGTCACAGCTGACAAACACTGTCTGTTTTAAAGCAGGTTACTGAAGGTAGCCACCAATTTTAATACAAGCATTTGACATCGACTCTAAATTTTAAAGTCCTCCCCTGCTGCACAAGAAGAGCAGAGACAATTCCTGCAGAGCCCACTGCCTCACCTTCATATGCACAGTCCCACTCTGCAGAAGTTTTATCACAAAGCGTTAAACATCTTTCAGGACAGCAGTATTAAAACTCAAGTTATTTTGCCAAATAGTCCAAGTGAGGTTTAGGGTTTTTTTAATACCATACCTGCCCACTGAAGATGTAATCTAGTATCTCTTTCATGATATCAACAGATATCCCTTCGAGTTCAATCTTGTACGTTGAGCCATCATCCTTTGGAGGATTGTAATTCAGTTTTGTTCTAAGAGAAGAGAAAAGAAAAAGAGGAAAGTTCAAAATCTGGGCATTGCTTGCTCTCAGTTTCTGAATAATCTGAGATCTCAGAATATGGATCTCTTAAGCCACAAGAGAGATGTTAAAACCTTTTAACGTGATGGAAAAACTGTGCCTTGAATTAGCACATAGGTATGGCCTCTGATACTGCTCATCACGTTTCCAAACTGAACAAATCTGTCAGACTTGCAAACTACCCAGGCCATCAAAGAGCCAAAGTATTTTTTATCCCAGCTCATTCATCACAAACATTCAAAAACTTCATTCAGACCTTCCAACAGAACAGCAGCTCTGCTGACAGATGAAACACAAGAATTTGCTTTGATAAAGGTGGAAGAAAACCCAAAGCAAAACAAAACCAAAACTTTTTTTACCAAGAAAGAAATAATTAGAGTTAGCAGATGTGATCAGAATATTCACTGGCAGCACAAACATTTGGACTGCATTACCATTTTGTGTAGTTTATGATGTTATCAGCCTAATGCTGTGCCTGACTGTAACCAAGCCATGCACTCACAGTTGCAGGAAACAGCCCATGTGCTGCTCAGCAGAGCTTTAAATATTCATTTACATCAGTGGACACTTCACTTACAAGCCATTTCTTTAAACATACCAGGAGCACTGTGATGTGCCTGTGAATAGAATATTGGCGGCTAGGGGAAAAGGTGAGGAAGTAATAATAGCACAGCAAACACTTTGATTTCCACCAGCTGTCAGTGCAAACACTTCTTCCAGGAGAGACAACTTGAAGTGTTCAAAAGGGAGCAGCATCCACCAGTCTGCTACAAACAGCCATAAGAGCTAATAAAAGGTAATTTTAACACATTTTTCCACATTTTGGTCAATGAAGAACACATTATATGAAGACAAGAAAGTTTGTTTCACTACCTCTGTGTATATATAGTGACCTACATCTATACCACAGGACACTAAAATAAAAGCTTTTAAAACTTTTTAACATTCATTTGAATATATCCTTAGATACAATCAGTTTTTTAATGTGAAAAGCTGTGGCTTTGCTGAGCTGAAAGTGCCCAGCCTCCTACTATCCACACTCATGCTAAGCAAATACATAAATAGGTCTTAGCTAAGGGCAGATTCTGCCTCACTTACTCATATCGGAATAAATTAGTTTCTCACAAAATAAGCTGTAACTCATATCAAATAAAACCTTAGCCGGTAAGGAGCTATTTTTAAGTGTGAATAAGGGCAGTAATTTTAGCCCTTGAGTTCATCCTACTTGTGGTCTTGTCTTCACATCCCTTTTCTACTCTGCAGAAGACCTGGAGATAGCGGTGCCCAGGTGCCCATGTACCACTGCACCAGGGCTGGAGGTGCTTCACTGTCTGTGCAGCACCTGGCACAAGTTACAGTACAAATAACAACAACAATGTGGCGTGGATTAGGAAATTGTTTATTTCCTAACACTTGGAAGGAGATTAGGAAAATTATGTGACTCCCATTGAAGCGCATGCTGCAATAGCAGGCACTGATTTACAGCTTGGCAGCTGAAAACTCCTGTCCCAAATGTACATTTCCAGCAGAACACACAACCTGTACCTCAACCCGAGCCATCCTTGCCCACGTGCACTGTGCATTTTTGATGTCTACAAGCTCCAAATGAGCCACAGAGCATATACACACAGGGCAACGTGCCTTTTCACTTCTGACAGAGCAAAGGCTTCTTTTCACACATTTTCAAATCTAGCCAGTCTACCTCCATTTACGCTTGAGTTCTGGGATTCTTGGTTCGTAACAAAAGTCACTTCTTGATTCCTAGGATGAAACTGTTTTCTTTTAATTTAACCTAAAATGTATCAAGGTTCTAAGAGCCTGGCTTCCTTCAGCAGGAAAGACAGTCATTTGGGTGATCCCTGGGTCTCACACGAGTCAGGTACCTGGAAGTAGCTGTTCTGACCAAATACACAGCAATATCTACACAGAACCTGCGGTGTCCAACACATGGGACTTAAAACAGGTCCAAGGCATACAATCAGCCTGTTGATGGCAGCTCTAATGGGGAGATTAGGGAAAGGACTCGTGCTATTTATCACTGACTTTCATCTCAGCATCACCTGTACACACCCAAGCTAAATCACTTTATTGCATGGACTTTACACTGACGCCTCCTGGTAACAAGAAAGTGTTGTTCAGAGTTTTTGGGTCTTATCAGGGTAGATGTTCTAATTACTGTGTACTTTTTCAGGCATCAACAGTTTGTAAGCTGGAAAGAAATGACCTAGGCCCTAATGCAAGGCCAAAACACAAAGCCAAAGCAGAAAAATAACCTTGAGAACACATAAAATTACTTCAAAGTTACAGACACTCATATCTAGGCAAACATTCACCTTATGCAAATGCTTCCCAGTTCAGATTAAGTTTTAGGAAGCAATAGAGATCCATCTGTCACATGATTTTAATTTCTTGGTTAATAAAATACAAGGTTATTTATTTCAGTACAACTACTTCTGAGCTATGCCAAGAGAGCCATTCCCAAAGGCAGCTGGAGGTACTCCTTGTCACTCACATCAAAGCCGCAGGACAGCTAACAGCTGATGGGAAGAGGGGAGGAAAACTATGATGCAAGGACATATTATAACCAGGTTTGGGGATGGAAAAGTTTAAGGAAAAAAAAATCATGAGTCCAAATGGAAAGAAAGCTGAAGGAGGGGAGAAAAGCAGGAGGTGTGCAAGCAGAGGGCAAGGAGCCACGTCTCCTCTTGCATCACCCAGCACCAGCTGTGACCTGCACCCACACCTCACCAGCAAACTGAGGCCTGGGCATCCCTGTCATAGCACAGAGACAGGATGAGAAAGTTTCCAAACACATTTGGTACCAGTTCAGAAAGACAACGGGCAGCGCATGGAGAAATACTTAATCCTTGCCCTCCATCAAATTTCACTTTAGAAAATAAGTTACCAGCTCTACTTAAGCAGAGGCTTTCCAATCTGTCGGCATCTCAGAAGAAGGATGCCTTTGTTCTGCCACACTCCTCCTCAGGGTGATTTATTCAGCCTTGGATTTGTGTGGCTGAGCGCTGGAAGTGGCAACCAGCAACCCAAGGTGCAGAGATGCACCAGCTGCAGCACAGCTGCTTCTAACACAGGCATGTGACAGCCTCCTACTGCAGACAACATTTCTAATTACTTTAAAAGCCCTCCAAGCTGTCAAACCACACCAGGAAAGGCTGCCTCAGTCGTCCATAATTTGGATGGAAGACCAGAACATCAAGATCTAGAAGGAAATAACCCTCGCAGCCAACCAAAACCTCCTTGAGCTGGAAGCAGAGCACAGCCAAGACAGAGTTGGAGGAAATGAAACAAGGCAACTTCTTCATCCTGTTTTCTCAAGTAATTTAATTTTAAGCAACTTGACTCCATATATGTTTTAAAACAATAATTTCCATTTTTTTAATTAAGATCATGACTGTGAGTTGAAATTGCTTCCAGTAACATAAAAATGTTCTATAAATGCTCAGCATCCTCCCCAGCATCTTGTGCCTCCTCAGGAAAACTGCTGGCACACACAACACCTTGAGCCAGTGGCATAAGAACAAATGGGTTGATGATGTGTTTTGATGTTGTCTGTGTGACAAATTTAGAATCTGCTGTTTCACATCACTTAAGGAATACAATCCTAATGAGTCATCTGAAATGCTCTATATGAGGCAGAATGAGGATAAAAATTCCAGTCCCTCTTCTGTATATGTAAGCAGCATAAGCAAGGTGAATCCTCAAAATGAAAACACAGGCTCAAGAACTGATGTTGATGCTGCTAGGAACAACAATTTACATCTAATGACATAAAACAGATTCAAGTAATAATAAAAAAGAAACACAAACAAAAAGCAAACCAACAGGTAAATTAAGACTGTCCCCACTTTTTGTTAAAATTAGGATGGAACTTCCAACTTACTGTTACATTAAAAGAGCAAAACAAATCAAAATACAACCAATACTTCCAACCTTACAGTCAATCCCTGTGAAAGCACTGTTGTGGGACAGTTAAGATTTATAAGAAGCAGATTGAAAAAAAGATCCATCTGTCTGAAAACTTGGTTTTCTAACATTTTACAGTTGAAAGTTTACAGGGAAGGAAGGGAATAATCACTTTTAAAAGCTCAACTAGACAAAACAACAAACAAAATGAAAATTCAAATTAAGAACTTGGCCACCACTGACACCACTTGCTTTCCTGAGTCAGACATAGTTTTGTGGGGGTATTTTCATCTTTGAAATCTCTGCCTTATCTGTAAAGTATTAAGAAAAGACAACTGATGTGTTTTTACAATGGTCACGTAAGTTATACAGAGAACAAGAGCACAACTCCTGGAAAGCACTAATCCTTAGAGTGCCGGTATACTGGAACCTAAAGAAGTAAAGAAAACACCTGTCTGCAAAGACTGTGCCTACGAGATTGCTCCAGACCACATTCACCACAAGCAGGTTGTTGATATTTACAGTGAACAGCCATCAAAAACTCTGGGAAACAAGAGCCAGACGCTTTGGGTTTGATGCTTTGCAACACAAAACTTTTACCTACTCTCACGTCACCGCAGTGCAAATGCAGTTCGCTGACCTACTTACACTGCAGGGTGTCAGGAACCAGACTGCAGGAGACAAGAGGGAGACACTTGTCTTTTGGAAAGGAGCTGTATTCCCAAATTAATGATTTTGCTCCAGATTAGGCATTAAGGGCTGGTCTACACATGCTTTGCCAGGATTGCCACACTAGCAAACTTTAATACTCAAGTAGCAAAGCCGTCCTTCGAAACCAAAGGGCAATAAAACTGGGGGTTGATGATTTATCCTTTACCTGCACCAGTGTTTTGGCCTTCTCCAGAGAGCATCAGCATTTTAAAATGAAGCTGAACCTCCAACAAATGGTTCCAGCAAAGACATGCACCAAACCTAAAACATACTTGCAAGGATGACTCAGTCCCAAAAATGACAAGTGAGTACTTGGAGATTTTGCATCACTGAAGGAGAAAACAAAAAAATCTGCTTTTGATGCAAACATAAGGTCAGTTTAGTCTCCTGGTCTGGGCTTCCTTATGTAGGTTTGAGTCTTTCAAGTACAAGCTTTCCAGGGTAAATCTAATTAAGTCTTACTTAGGACTGACCATTTACTGGTGAAGTTTTTCATTTGTCTGCCTTTATCCCTGCAACGTTTCCTCCCATAAAGGCTGGTCTTTCTACGTGCAAAAAAAACCCCTTAATAATCACATTATTAAACAGGTCAGACATAAAAACATGATGCAGCAGTTCACTCCACCCACCGCCATCCTCCAAAAAGATATTTTACAACCAAATCAGAAGGTTTCCTTTGAGGTCGCACCCTGGCCTTTAGCACCACACATAAAAGCCAGTCTTCACCACACCCTGCAAAGGGTGCCAGCTCTCACAGGATTTTGGCTATGCCTCTCCTATGTCTCTCTCCTTAAGATTATCTGTAACTCCAACTTCAGATCTCAAGGCAAAGGAGTCCATTTAACAGCTCAGCACAAAAACTTGCAGAAGTTGCTTTGTTTGCTTTAAGAGAAACAAAAACGATGACATATAACTTAATTTTTTCAACTACTGAAAAGTTTAAGTCAGGTAAAAATGTGGCTTACCCCCTTTCCATAAGCAGGAACAAGGCAATTCCTTCAACAGCAGCACAGGGGACATGTACAGGGCTCCTGAGCTTTGCTCAATGAAGAGCTTGTTTACCATGAAAATCTGAAATTACCCTGATTACACTGAGCTCATCCAGAGCTAGATTGTAATCTAAATTGGAAATCTACCCTCAACCAGAGTGTCTTGCCTGAACATGTGAGTTAGCCCTAAGTAGACAGAACACACACTCAACAAACTGTGCCAAGGACGGACCCTGGGAGTTCTCAGCAGCACCAAGGGCCTGATGCTTCATTTCACTTTGGCTTTCTTCAGCCAGCACAGAAAACGACCGGGCAACTGCACCAGCTGAGCTTGCAAACAAGTCAGACACAAGCAGTGCAGATGAGCTGCTGGGCACCTGTGGCTTGTGCACCCCGTGCATGGCACAAAGCACAGCTCGGCTCATCTGTGATGTGGTGGAGTGGACCTGGCTCAGCAGTCACTGCTCATCTGTGATGGACCTTCCTGGCATAGAAACACCTGCCACTGGGTTTAGAAAGGTGGTTTGGGTTTGGTTTTTTTCTGCTCCACTCGACACCTGAGTCCACAAACTGAAGTGATGACTCCCAGCAGGGTCACACTTTTTAGGTAGCAGTTTGGAACCAGGACTTCCTCAGAAAAACAAGGGAACAGGTTTTTGACATAAAGAGTTTAAAGCCAAGAAATGAAGAGTGTCTTTCTTGAAATATGTCTTCTTTCAAATTAACTCTACTTTTAAACTTGTTAAAAATGCTTTTTTAGAAGAAACAAGTACAGTGCGATACCCATGCTCCTAAATTTGCTGTTAGATATATTTAAGAAACACAATTCTGTGTATGTGTCTGATAATTCAAATATTCCTGTAACTTACTGTTATTCCTGTTACTGTAACTGTAATAATATTATTATTTAACAAACACCAATAGATGTGCTGGGAAAACTTGGATTAACCAGGTTTTTATACCTCACTTATCCTTACAGCACATGGGAGGAATAAGCAACAGAGTCTGAGAAAGATTTTCATAATTGACAGTAAGTATGAAGTCAAATGGACAAAATTATAAGTGCATGAGTAGTGCCATGGAACAGCTGGAAGGTGTTTGGAATCCAATTGAGGGAAGCACTGGAATTCTGGATATGCCCAGAGCTGGAAAACACAGATCTGCAAGACTTTCACAGAAAGCAATGCCAACAGCCAAGAGGAAAAAGGAACCAGGAACATGGATTTCATCAGCACAGGAGTCTCCAACGCAGAGCACTCACCATGTCCATAAACAAGAGCTGCACCAGGCAGCCCACATCATCCAGGGGATGTAAACCAACATGCCTGAGGACATAAACCAGCCACTAACCACATGGTATTAAGGACATACTTCCTTGATAGGGACAAGGACTTTCAGAGCCGAGCATGAGTAGTGACTTATTTCGGTTTTTTGGACATATTAAGTCAAAAATAAAATAGGAGAGGTAAAGACAGGAGTAGAGACTCCCCTGTGTATGGGTAGCACTACCTTGGTACTCAGTACCAGCACAGAGAGAAACTTCTGTACAATATTCAGAATAAGAGTCTGAACAGAGTGAGAACCATTTGTTACCATTCATATTTGACAGTTCACACCAGGAAAAAGTTCCTTTAGTAACCGCAGCCGAGACCAACACAAACAAAACAGGTTCAATAATTAAAAAAAAAAACACCACCAAAAAAAACCAAAACACAAGTGAAGCACTTCAGACTCATCAGCTCCAGACACATCAGCGACTTCAGAGCAGCCCTGTTCCAGCCACAAAATACATTCTAAATCAAGCAAAAAAATTTTAATAAAAAAGGTTCTTTCAATAATAAAAGTTTTGCCAAACAAGGTAATTAACACAAGTATAAAGGCAACCTACAGAGTATAAATTACCCAGCCATCCCAAGCAGCCCCATCCTGCCACACCTTCCATCCCAGCTCGCCTCTTACGTCAGGCACGCAGATGAGCTGCACGTCTCCAGATACAAAGGACATGAAATTTCATCTCCAGTTCTCCTGGGTAAACAAGATGCTCTGATTCCCAGTTCTCCCTTTGCCTGACGTGTAGCAGCAGCCCAACTGTATTTTTTTACTATTTTGGGCTGGGTAAGAGCCTTATGGCTTCTTCCCTTCAGGCAATCTCTAGGGGCTTGTTGGAGCAGGAATATAATTAACAACTCCTCATTCAAGCCTGGTATAGTGACTTCTAAATCCCTTTTTAAAACCATAAACTTTTAACATACCTTTATCACTGTTGCCCCTCAATTGCTTATCCAAACATTCAATGCATGTAGGCACTTCTGAGTTGTGCCAGGCAGAGAGTTTCTGGCCAAGGCAACAATTTTGATTTATTGCCTCTCAAAGTCACAGAGACTTTACAACTCAGCTACCACTAAAACACAATAGGCAGCATTTCAATTTAACTTTTTAAAAATCAAAACCAAAACAAAACTATGCCAAACTTGAAAAAACAAAGTCTGGAAGCAAATTCTGGCCTCCTCTGTTCCTGACTTCCTACTGCTAGGGCAGGCTCCAAAGCTCCCAGGACACTGCCAGAAAAAACTTCTCAAAAGGAACCTTGAAGACAACAATGGTTTTAGAGCCCTCCTTGACAGTGCAGTTACCACAACACTGCCCTGCACACCCAGTGAAGAGGGAACAAGCCCTGGCACAAGTACAGCATGATCTGGCTAAAGCAGAACTTGGGAGCACGGGGTTCTGACAACCAAACAGCTCCCAGCTCCAGCTGCCATTTGTGCTCCTGACTTCAACATTCATCCCAAATTGAAAGAAAAGTTTTAAAACACTATAAAAGATGTCTATACATGTCAATAGAAACCAAACAGGTACCAGGAAATAAGCAGCAGAAGCTCCTGGCATGTGTTGGCTCCTACTTGACCCTGCTGTACAATATTCATTGTCCAACAGGTGTAACAAGAAGTGCCCAGTCACACCTCCAGGGTGCGGGAGGGACACCCCGTCCCACCTCCCACACCAGCACCCAGGGGTGCTCCCAGGCACACTCACACAGGGACGGAGCCTCCGCAGGCTCCCCTCGTGACAACTGCAAATGCTCCAAGTGCCAGCACACAGAGGAAAGGGCAGGAGGTCAGTGACGGGGGGCACGTTCCCCCACATCGCCATGGAAATCTATTTCAGCATTGGCCCTGGCTGTGCAGGGTCTCACAAGGTCTGCAGTGTTTTAGGGATGTCAGAAGGTTGAACAGGACAAGTGAGAAGTTGCAAATGCTGTCAGGTTATTTCTGACCAAAACCCATTTACAAGCAGTACAGCTATTTATAAGGACATAAAAATAATGTGAACTTGACCTTACATTTACATTCTTGTTTAGTTATATTATGCTCATCTGAAAAAAGATTTAAATATGATTACTGGTCCATTACTGAGTTTGAAAAGCCTTGGGGAACAGTATAGAACACATACAGCCATCTGTAATCTGCTCACGCAGACGCGTGAAAATCAAAGACAAAACTTGCTGAGGTAACAAAAATGTCTTAATTCAATTTGTAATGCAGCAGCACAATCCCTGCGTAACAACAGTAAATTTGTCTAAGAATATGGGCTTAAATATCCTCTTTGTTCAGGTAGCTCCCACATGCTCCCTGTGATCCAGGCAAGCAGACAGTAAGTGAGCAAAATATAAAGAGTTGCAAGTTTCAGCTGGCCAGGAACGACTCATGCCAGACAGTGACAGATCTGTTGGGATGGGAACATCTGCTACTGCTGAGGATACCAGGAATGCTTGGACCAAATCTAGCCTATAAAAGGTTGGCGGATCTATGCCACAACTCAGGCCAAACTTACCAGTGCAAGGCATGGTTCGTTTGGGTAAAAGCCCCGCTGTGCCCCTGCAATTTACACCAGGCTCTCAAATGAAATAAATTAAACCAGGGCAATGGATCTACACTAGGGCAACTGCCAGGACAAAGAGTGCTACCAAAAAAAGTGCAGGTTTCTGGCTGATTTGTTGCAGAAGAGAAAACCAAGAGCTAAGCTGGCTCAAATATAACCACTCTGGGATGCACAGCAACAACACCTTGAGCCAAACCACGCTTTGTCCTGTGGTGGTTTCTTCCTGAGGAACCCTCCTTTTCTCAGGCTCAGGAACATACCACAAGATGTTAGAGATATGCAGGGAGACTTCTGTGCTTGGCAAATGGCAGGATTTGCTCCAGGGGCACACAGAGGGATTAGATAAACCTGTACATAGAAGGGAATTTTGTAGGAATTCATACAACCACCCCAGACCTCACTGCCCTGACAGAGCTACAAACCACTTGGCATTAAGCAGTTGAGGCAGGACCTCAAGAATCAGACTATCACAAAAAATTCATACTGGTCCCACAGACTGAAAATTTGAAAATGAAACAGGCCTTTTTTATTTTTCTATACTTGCAGAAGCCACCCTATGGATCAGACAGGCAGGTGGAACTCAGGACACTAATAGTGCTTCCCATGTGTTAATGTGGCCCTTCATGCCTTTTTTTCTCTCCTCACTGAAGCTGCTATCTTTGGGCTGCATGAATAATCCAGTTGCCAAATAACTAGTGGGAAAACACATCACTATAATTTACAAGTGTCCTACTCATAACCAATCAGCCAAACAGCTTCCATGCAAAACTAAAAAACAGGTAACGCTCCTCTCCTTGTGGCTGCACAAATCCTTCAGCACACGCAGACTCTGCTCACACCCAACCACCCCCTCACAAAGTCCATGCCTACTTATTTTCCTACTCACACCCTAAACTAGGCATTCATGCAAACCCTACAGTTTCTGAGCTCACCCACCAACTTGCCCACAGCCACAGCACATAATGACACAGCCAGACACTGAAAACACCACATCAACCCCTACTTCCATGGCTTCACTTCAAGTTTCACGTAAACGCTTATTTTTATTCCAAGTTTTACTTCTGAAATTACTTAATGGATCTTTCTGAGCTTTATATTGGAATTTTTCAATCGAGAGCAATCTGAATCAATTGGCATTTGGAGACTATAACAGCCTGTGGTACCAGAGCTTTGGAATCAGCTGCCCTTAAAATACAGAGGCAGGAAATTCTTGTCTCTCCTGCAAACACTGTTTATATAGAGGCCTAAACTGATTTTCTTTAAAAAAACCCACTCAAAATAAATGGAACTTACACAGACTAGGTACAAGGTGGAGATTAATTTAATCTCCAAGAAGAGCCACTGAAACATTATCCCAGGCTGGAAACACAATGCTCCAACACTGGCAACCTACCTGACCAATTCTACCCAGTGTGAGGACCAGCTGGACTAAGAGAGAGATCCTGGAGTGATAAAAAGAAGAGAGACAGGCAGCAAACAAAAATTAGGCTCTGCAAAGGTAGGTAATAGTAATGTGTTTCCTAATGTGCCATACCAGAACTAGGTACATGTATCTTTGGTTCTCTACATCTTGAAAGCCTGAGGAGGAGACATGAGTAAGCTTAAAAAAAAAAAAAACAAAGCCACACTTAATCATATTTATATATTAATGCATGTAACCTACTTTCACACATAGTTAATGAGTTCCTTCATGAGATTTGAACCTGAACAATTCTGAGTTTTTAAAAGCCACAACTCTAATGACTACAAGTTTTGTTGCAAATGTAGTTGTGTCTGGAGCTCTTATTCCTCACACACCATTAACCCATGTTTCCCCCGTATATTTTTCAGAGATTAACAAAATGCAAAATTTAAAGATTAAATTCTTTGAAAATGCACTTCTCCATAGGATAATCACCAGTATCTTTTAGTTAAGCATTTATTTTCACAGTAAAAAAATTGACATTTTCTGAAAACTCATCCTGCTGTAACAGTAGAACAGCAATTTTTCCAAGGACATGACCTCTTACCACCTACAGCAATTCTTCTGAAACTTAATGTCAGGCATTTGGTCATCTAAAATATGATGGCCAATGACCTAAAAAGCATTCAGGCATTTTGAAGAGTATGAATCAATGGCTTGTTTCTATTTCACATCTTTGATTTTTTTCACCACAGTCTTACAAACCTGCTTCTCAAGACAAGCAATGACGAAAAATTATTAGTAGTACATAGGCTCCACCATGTCCTTTTTGCAAATTCTTGATGATCTTCCTTTTCTGTGCATTTTATATCATATCTCAGCTCTGCTAGCTCAATCAGTGCAGAGAACTGTTTACTTAAGTCTGAGCAGGACCACTGCTATTTAAGTTATTCACCAGCCTCATATTCTACTTATTTTTAGTTTATTTTTGTACTTGAGAATGCTGAAGTTGTACCACAATGGTACATGGTACAATGGTCACCCAAAATGCCATATTGCCTAAAAGCAGATGATATGACAGATGCAAAAATGCAGAAGGTTGCATTTTTTCAGACTGTGGCATAAAGAATCCCCATCCTCGCTCAGCAAAAAAATGCAAATTTTATGACAACTTCACAGGAAGCTGCAGCTGGAAGAAATGTCCAAACAGTACAAAAAGACTGCTACAGATTTATGATAATCCTGTGTTTAAATGGCACTGAAGGTCTGCTCCTACTTTACACATGAAGACAAAACAAATGCCTTTACTACCTGCAAATGAGCAGACTTGAAAAAGCTTTGAAATTAACCACTTGTACGTTTTGTTTACCTGCTCTGCCATGCAGATGTGTACCATAACATCTCGGGGAGGGTATGTTCTTTTCACCTGATGTCGCTGGACTTGTCAGCACCGAGTGCGATGGGGCTCCAAGTGGAGCCAGCAGGACTTTCCCTGCACACAGCCCAGGAGCAGCTGCTTGCCAGCACCTCGCACACCATGACTGTGCTAATGCAGCTCGTCCTCCCCAGCACTCGCTGTCGAGTGGCACAGTTCTGACTGCACACGCTGGTGACAGCCCTGCCAAGGGCTGCCAGCGATCCTGGCACGGCCACGCTTTGTCCCTCTGGCAATTTCCAAGTGATGTTCTTAGATGTTGTAGAGACACAAGAGATGGGGAGACAAACCTGTATTTTTATTTTTTAATTTAGAAGCCGGTGTACTTCAGAACCCATGACCACCACCTGGGGCCCCGTCTTGCTAAAAGACATTAAGGAGGAAACAAATGATGCTGAAGTGCTGACTCGGTGCGGCCGAGGGACACACAAGAGCCCAGCGCCTCACAGCGCCCCTGGGATGCTGCCCCTCGGCCGGACACCTCCCTCACCATCCTCACAGGTCATTCTTTAGGGGTTACTTGTTCACACCAGGCTCTTGGCAGCAGTTAAGTTGTCGGGGGGATTTTTTCCCTGGTGGGTGACACAGCCTCTCAGAGCCGGGGGAAGCAGCGGTGCGATGCCGAGAACGCGGCGGCTCCTGCGGAGGGGCCCGGCGGCACCGGCCGGAGGCAGGCAGGGAGGGAAGGAGGCAGGGAGGGAAGGAGGTGGCCCGGCAGCTGCTCCCACAGAATCCCAGAATTGCTGGTGTTGGAACGGACCTCTGGAGATCACCCAGTCCAACTCCTCTGCCAAGGCAGGCTCACCTGGAGCAGGTGACACGGGACCGCGTCCAGCCGCGGTTTGAATGTCTCCGGAGAGGGAGACTCCACACCCTCCCGGAGCGCTCGGGCCAGCTCCGGGCCGAGGCGCACCCAGGGTCCGCAGACCTCCCCTGCCGGCCTTCCCCGGCTCCTTCGCCCTCACACGCCGCGGATCCCGCCGCTTACACAACCCCGGCCCCGCTGCCCGGAGCGCGGCCCCTCCGAGCGGCCGCCCGGGGGCTGCGGGCCCGGCCCTACCTGATGTAGGGGCTGGCGGCCGCCAGGATGTTCTTCTGCACCGGGATCTCCTCGCCCTCCAGCACCAGGTGCGCGTCGCAGAACCGCGTCTCCTCCCGGAAGGAGCTGAGCGCCCGCAGCAGCCGCGCCGGGTGCTGCGGGTCCGACACGGCGCTCGGGCCCGACATGGTGCTGCTGCCGCCGCCGANCGCTCTCCGCAGCTCCATGGCAGGAGGATGGAGCCGCGGGGGGGTCAGACCCTTGTCCCGGCAACGAGCGGCAGGACAAGAGGGAACAGCCCTAAACTGCGCCAGGGGGGGTTAGGTTTGGACATTAGGAGAAATTTCTCCCCAGAAAGGGTGATCGGACATCGGAGCGGGCTGCCCAGGGAGGTGGGGAAATCACCGTCCGTGGGGATGTTTAAGGAAAAGCCTGGAAGTGGCACTCGGTGTCATGGGCTGGGTGACACGGTGCTGTTTGGTCACAGGTTGGATCCCAGAGGTCTTTTCCAATCTAATCGATTCTGTGATCCTGTAAAACTGGCCTTTTATTTATTTATTTATTTATTTATTTATTTATTCCCCTACATGAGCTGGAGGTAAATGTTGCAGGTGTAGGCACAAGGAAACGTAAGAAAATGAGAATTAAATACAGCGAGATTCAGTGTGGCAGTGCCCCTTTCTGCTGCTGCCCATTGGAAATGTGGCCTTTTCCAGCAAAAAAAGATCTTCTTTAGGACAGTTCACGCGGTAAATTTTAGGCCGTTTATTATCGTGCTTAATTGCACATTAAGAGAGTACTTGATTCCATCTGCTTTCTTAACAGCATCCAACATTAAAGCAGTGAAACTATTTGCACTGAGTGAAAGTGTTTCGCAGACTGTGATCTGCTCTAAAACAGACACGCAGCTGGCGCTGCTGGGAGGGACCAGCAGAGCAGCTCTGCGTGTTCCCTGTGCTGACAGGCACAGCAGCGCTGGGACCTCCCGGCCTCTGGAGCACCCAAAGGGATGTCATGCTGCCCATCCCTTCAGTGTGAAAATAACATTTTCAGAAGGTCTGATCTACTAAAGCTGTGGTGGGTCACATGCTTTTATTACTTTTATTACTTGCATTTCAGTGGAATGTAACAGAATTCTATCGCTCGTTCAGTTTGATGGTGTCTCCAAATCATTTTACCGCTTTGGAAAATGAATTAGGATATCTGGAAGTGACCTCGTAGGAAAGAGAAATTAATGCCTTCACAAAGGCAGCCTTGTTCTTTCCCAGCTGGACACAGTGTGGGTTTGTTCTGCAGCTGGGACATCCTCACACATCACCCAGCAGTCCCAACCCTGCAGCCAGGGCCTGGGTGAGGAGTGTGCTCAGCCCTGCTTACAGCTGGACCCTTGCTGACGTGCCCCTGCCTGGAGAGGGGTCACAGGGGGGAGCACCGTGCTGCACGTTTGTTGTGCAGCTCTGAACAAGAGTTTTAGAAGCAGAGGGTGTAGGACAGAAGGCCTAAACCCACAGCAATGTGCCTGAAACACCAGTGGCTCTGCAACGCTTGTTGTTGTACACGGCCATTTACAAATATTAGAAGGGCACTTTTTCTTGCTGGGGTGTAATTATCCAGGATGTCAGGTGTAGGTTGAGGATCCAGAGGACACATTCTCAAGTCTCTCTGAAGGTAGAGAGCACGCTGCTCCTTGGCTGCAGGGGAAAGATCTATTTTGCTTGTCATTAATACCCAGGTAATTGCAGAGCCGAGGGAGCAGGGGTTTAAATTATTGCAAAAGCTGTCATTGAGTGGCCTGGTTATTTGAAAAGGAAGGCACTGGTGTGTTTCCCTGCCACCTGCACAGATTGTTACAGACGAAAACATTGTTGTACTTCTGGTTTTTAATGCATCCCGGTAAACACTGTTTCTGCTTCTTCCTGCTGCCTATGTGGGGCAAGGGACAAGGTGTAACAGATAATATCCAGTTCCAGAGAACAAATTCATTCTTATACCTTGTTATTTCTCCCATTTAATGGGTGCATTAACAAAAAAAAAAACAAACAACCAAACAAAAAAAAAACAACCAAACAAAAAAAAAACAACAACAACCCCAAACCCACCAAACCAAACCAACAACAAACCAAACCACTCTATCAAGGTCCATTTGTAGCATCTCTGATGTAATTAATTATATGTATGCATACCCGTGGCCTGATTCTCTCACTCTACTATGTATTTTTCTTTTAATGGAGATACTTATCTTAACTATTTTTTGTTTGCAGTCATTCATGGAATTCATGAGTGGAGTCATCTAGATTTATGTTAACCCATTATTATAATAATTCCATGAATTTTGTTGGGCTAATTTATGACTTAAATTGGTGCAAAAGAAGAATCAAACCCATCTGGCCCTTGAGATTTCATTCACAACGAAGGGTGTCAGAAGCAAACCAAATGACACTCATTACCACGTGCCATGTTACCACATCAAAAAAACCCTACAAGTCTTGCAGCCACTTGGCAAAGCATATCTGCATTTGCCCTTGCTTCTGTCAGCCTGGAAATGATAGCGTGTTACCATATTCAGGGTAAATGTTTCATCAGATTGCTATTGCAACCACTAAAAACATTCCTGAACAAATCTGTGATTAGGTGTATGGTTTTATTCCTATTGTCTCTGCTGCAGGAGGATACTGGGATTAGCAAATGCAGATTTACATTGCTGCTCTTCTCCTCAGGTTAACTATAAACTTAATGCTAATCAAATCCTGGGTAGTACTGACCAAGGGAATACGGCCCATCTCATTTAAAAACATCATACCCAAGACAAGTTCTTACCATTTATTTTCTGCATTATTTCTACATGAATATGAATAACACATTTGCTTTCTTAGACTACAGGTTGTTTTTATGATGAGTGTATCCCCTATACTGTCATCTCTACCAGTAAAAATTATCCCCTCAGAAGTCAAGTAACGCCTGTATCCAAACCCATGATCATCCACAAACAACCCTGTGAGTACTCAGAAGAAATTCTGGAGAAGAAACTCTTAGGAGGAAATTTGCTGGATTTTTGATTCATTGCCACTTTGTAATTCTAGAAATGTATTTGTGGACATTTGTTAAATCCAAACTTTTTCATATGAAAAAAACCACAACCCCAGAGTTGATGTTTTTTGTCAATATCACAAGTCACTCTTCTCTTCCAGCACTGGTTCCATATTATTTATAAAAATTAAATGAAATTTCTGCATTAGAAGATAAAGTGCTATTAAATACTAATGGTAATATACCTTGAAAACACTAAAAACGACTATTTCTGCAGACACACCTTACTGAAGTGTTTATTTCCATTTTATGGAATATGTAAACATTTGAATGCCCAAACCTCCATATTTTAACTAGATCTGACCACCGAGGTGGTGGTTTTTTTACATTAAAAATAGCCTGCATACCTTTATCCTAACAAAGTGCAAAGATGTAAGCAGAGGAACTGAGGTCTGGTTGTTAGAGAGCAGACAGGAACTGTGGATGATGTTGGTTCAGTTCTTGCTCTGCCACGAACACCTCAGGTAATCACAAACAGGTCACCAAACACAGATTTTCATGTGGTGGGGAGGTAGTAAATGTCAACAATTTCATTCTGTTTCCTTCCTGTGAAACACCGTGAGCAGCACAGGCACTGGGGGCATGTGTGTGTCCAAGGGAGAGGCACCTGAGCTGTGTGGTGATACAGACAGGCCAGGTGAACACCTGGAATGGATGGATGTGCACCTGGTTTTCTCCATCGGTAAAGATGCCTCCAACAGCAAAGATATCTACAATGAGAAAATACAATTCAAAGCAAAAAAAGCTCCCACTTAAAGAGAATTCAATAAATCAGGAACACACGCAGGGGGGTAAGAAATGCCATTTCTGTAACACAACCCATCACACTGTGCTTGGCACTTGAACTTTGTGTTGAAATGTGCTTTTTAATTGTGACTGTGAGTGAGAGTTGTGCACTTTTATTAGGCAGCATCTGGAACAGGCAAGGATAAACACATGTGAGAACATGGATACTCCCAAGCAGAATGGCAAATGCTTAGTTATGGCAATAACAGCTTCTAGTTTCAGCTATTGTGGGGTTCAGATAAGGCCTAAATTAGATCTTTCACTCTTTCCCTAAACTATTTGTTGCCCATGTGTGTCTGAGTCTGCTAGAAATACACTGCCCTCATCCACATACATACTGCTATTAACAGAGACTAGTGGCAATAGCAAATACTACGATTCTGCTTATCTTTTACACAATGTAATCATCTAATTACATGAAATGCCATGGCAGATATTCTGCCCGAGGAAAACTGATTTAAAATAAACTGCTTAAGATTGAATGTCACTAAAGTAAATTGAATGCTACATATAACCATGTACTCTATTTCAATTAAGTTACTTGATTTTGTCAACATAAAAGTGAAAAATACACCGTGAAATTATTAGAAAAGCTGGGGGAGGTTAAGTTCTGGATAAGAAAAATGTAGCACCTCAGCATAATACTTTGGTTATGGTAGAGTTTAAGAAATCAAGCACCAAGAGAATACATTGCCATGAATTATTGGTATCATGGTAGACAGTTTAACATGAGGTTTTCTGGCAGGAGACAACTTTCATTGTCAGCTGCAGTCTTGCATAGCCCATGGAAGTTACATGACCTGCAGACATGTGACTCATGCCATGTGTCACCCTAGGAATACAGTACTTCATTTGCTCAGAAAGCTTTGTTCTACTCAAATACAACATTTCTTATTCCTTTTGTCTCCTCTTCCTTGCCCGACAAGCTGTATTCAACATTAGCACTTCATATTGATAATTCTTCTTTTGGAATAGTGATATACCAGTTGTGCACACAATAATTTGTAATTTGTGTCTCTTTTAAGAGACTCTATGTAGTTATTGAGGAGGTTATAATTAGTCATTTCTTATCATAAGAGAAGGCTGTTCCTGGAGGATATTATCCCACATTCAGTAGAAGGCTATGCCAGTCTGTGCAACACAACAAATAGATTTTACTCAGTCTCAGTTTTCATGTCTTGCTGTGGTATAAACATTCCGTGCAGATCCATATGCATTTCCACATTTACTGTGGCTCGACCCAGCTCTGTGAATGTTTTAGCATCCAAGACAAGTAGGAAGGGTGGATCCTTTGGATCGGTCTTCACGACACAGGTCAGAACAACACCTGTGACATACAAATTAACAATTAGAAACATATAAAAGTCTCACCAAGAAGAAAAGATAGCCCCATCTTAAAGTGGAAGCATCAACCCAGCTTTCTTGGCTAAGAATATTGAAACTTGTAAGATTTAATATAAAACTTGTGTAACCCCAGCTTTCAGAGCGTTGTCATTATTTTACCATCATCCTCTTCTTTTGCATCAGGTCTGGGAACAAAAACGGGCTCGGATGGCCAGCAGTCGTCCTGTCCCCAGTGGAGCATTTCCTTTGTCTGGGTATTAAATTTTGCAATCTAAATGGGTGTGACAAGAAAAGAAAAATGTCAGTGACCCTGACAGTGACTTTTTCCAAAGGTACAACATGAACAGACTGCTACCAGGGGGGACTAATGCTGAGTATCATCACAAGAAAAAACACCTGGAAAATGTTAAATTTTGGAGTCACATTTTGTGGCTGCATAATCACACAATGTTCTTCTAATTTCATTTAATTAGATTACAATTGCGCTTCTCATTTACAGGCATTTAATAGTTCACAAATGTTAACAGGTCACAAGAGACCCTTCATTGTAAGTAATGCCCATCACTGCAGAGAGTCCAAGACACAGAATGTTTAAGTGACTTGTTCCAATTCACTGAGATTCTGTAGTAAAGCAGGAAACAGGATTTAAACTTGCCATTTTCTAATCCTGTGAATTATTTTTCTTTTACTGCTATTTCCATATTCCTCAAGACCTTCTGTTGTGCAGTAGGGTACATATGCCAGAAGAAAGGCTGTTGTTCCCAGTGAGGTGTAAAGATTAAACCAGTGAGACACACACTGGTGTTTAGTGAAGGAACAGAGTGTGGATTTTCATCCCACTGAGTAGCCAGGACCATGGCCAGAGGGGATACCTGGCATTTTCAGTTCAATTCCATTAAGGCCTTTTCTCTACCCATAGAAATGCAGTTCTATTCTTTTCCGTTTTGATCTTTAGCCAAAAAATACGTTTGCACAAAAGTGAAACTATGCAAATTACTGGAGGAAGAATTAGAAAGAATTCTCTCTTCTAGTCAAGATAACAGCACTTTCACTGACAGACTTCGCCTAAGGATTAGATTGTTGTGCTTGCGTTCATTAAACTGCAACTGATGTGAAAAAAGATCCTCCTACCAGCATTTTTTATTATATTTGAGCCAAGCAGAGATTATCTACACTGTAAATCATGAACTTGCAAGTTTGTTTGAGTTACTGTCAGATGTACTGCAATAAATTTTCTTGCATCATGCAGAAATCCAGCTCTATTTTGTAATCAGTTGTGGTAATTATATGCAAGAACTAACAGTGACTTCAAATTGTGTTGCCTTTTAGTCACAGAATAAGAGAAGAGTGTAAAGAGTGAGTTTGTCCATATAATACTCATACATTTAAATCTAAATATTTTTCCTTTTAATCTATTTGTACTCCAGGCTGTCTCCTGGCATCATGCACATGTAAACAAAGCATTTGCTACCTCTAATAGAGAACTAGACAGCAAAATAGAAAGCCTCCCCAAAATGAGATTTTTTTTTAATATTTAAAATGTATTAGGTAGTGTTGCAATATCTTATTTTTTTTATTAGGCTTCTTAAAGGGAAAAAATATTAAATATATACATGTGAATAATACTTCTTTTTCCTACTCTCTCCTTTGTAGTTCCTGGCACATCTCAGAAGGTTCAGCCCAACTGAGCAGTAAAGTGAAGGGTCTCAGTAACTATTCGAGAGACTTTCATGGAATATAAAAGTGGACTAAGAAGCCTGAGTTTATGAATACTTTATGAGGGAAATGGTACAACATGAACTTATCCTTACGAAAATTTATGCATTTCATGTTTCTTTGCATGTGAATGACCCACCAATGGGAAAACACTGACTTTATAAATGTTAATTATACCTTTGTAGGAACTGGACTCCACTGGACTTGTGTTGCAAAGACATGCTTGTATTTTTTGCCATTATAGTCATAGTTGATGCGAGGCAGTTCTATCCCTGCGTAAAATAAAGTTCAAGACTTAGGAACAAGACAAGAGAAAACCTCAAACGCACATCTATATGGACACACCAGTCTTCAGGAAGTTTTGCCCTGTATAAAACCTTGAAACTACTTAATAAAGGTGTTGTACAGACTTTGAATGTCTGAATTTCTAAGAATCTGAACATGGGTATTAACACAAGTAGGCCAGGACTGTTAGTTCAAAAGGCAACAATTTTTCATTCTTAGGGATTCATTAGACCAGAATTTATGAGGGTTTTCCTGGACTGGGTTTTTAAATTTCTTTATAAATACATGACATGAACAACTGGGATAGAATTGGAGGCTACCATTCTGAGAAATTACTTTCACATGAGCTAATTCCATATTCACATATTCCTGTTATTATTCCCTGATAAAAGGTTAAAAATCCTCTTTCAGAGGCAATCTTTATAAAATGCAGCTAAATTTGAAGTACCACGTATAGCAGACTTATTAAACTAAAATTACTCTTTTAACAAGTAGATTTGCAAGCCATATTAATGGTTGTGAGATCAGACTTGGAATCCTGTGTACAAAACTGATGTTACATCTCGTATTAAACGATGTGTCTCACCTTCACATAGTATTTCAGGCTGGCAATAGATGTTTCCATCTTTCTCCTTTACAGCAGTTGCAGTAGAGGGAAGTGTGACTAAATTAGAATCCACTACAGCATCCTGAAAGAGACAAATGCTGGAAAAGTTATGGATCTCTAAAAATATGCTTTTAAGTTAGATTTTTCATCAGGTTTGATACTAACAATTTGGGGTGAATAAGCTCCAAGAAGATCCTTCTTATGGCATTTTAGATTCTGAGGTTTTCATTAGAAATCTTGTTGCACTCAGAGTATTTTATTATAACATAGAATAATTATTTTGAATCACACTGTGTCCTGAGAAATGTTTAGATACACATGGCTATGGTCCAGAAGTACCACAAATTTGAGAATTTAATGAATGAAGATAAGTTTCAAGTAACAAGGTGTCAAATTTTCACTGAAAGTCACCACGGTTAGGTTTTTGCACCTGCTAAAAATCAAGTGCAAAAGTAGGTGTGATATACTCTACAATGTCCTGCTGCTGAATTCTTAAGATTGCAGAACAGCTGGTGTGATCCAACGCATCCCTTGTCATTGCTGCAGAGCTGCTTCTGAGACAAGAACAGAGCAGCAAGGTTCTAGGATGTAGAAAGAAAAAGTAATATCCATTCCAAAGGTGTCAGGCAGAAACTTGCCCAAGTTGCTGGGCAGTATAAAATCTTCCCTGCAAACAATGATGTAAAGCGATGCTTTAAATTAAACTGAAAGATAAAATCTTTTCTCTTCCTGCTATATATCACACTTAAATGAAATCTTCTAGTTTTAATTGAACCATTGCACCAGTTGGGAGCATGTGTGTACTTATTGTATGTGGGCTTCCAGTGAAGTGTAAGAAACAGATTGTGCAAAAACTCATGCATGCCCTTGCAGTTAACAGCCAAGTGGGTATTCCTGCTTCTGCTTGATGCCATTTGACAAATAATCTGATTGGGAAGAAAATGACATGTTCTTCACATCCCTGTTCTCCAGTGTGCATGGTGTCAGAACCAGGATCCTGAACCATGTCCAGCTGCCCACAGCCATTTCCCATAGGACACACAAAACCCAAACCTCCTGCATGCTTTGGGCATCACAGAATCAGAAATTTGCACATAAGGGCTGGCAACTAATAATGCACATTATTCACACTGATGTATTTTAAATTACAGATCAAAAAATAGGTTAAAAAATAATTTTCTTTCTACCTTGTCACACTGCAGAGGAACCACAAATCTTTTGCAGGTTGGTATGGAGGTAAGTTTGGCATTCTTCTCAAAGTCTTTACTCAGGTTTTTTAAATAAAACATGTCATATAAACTATTATCTGTATAGGCAATAATATCAAAAATAATGTGGCCATCCTCTTCATATGCATTTATATGGTGAAAAAACACCATAGCATCGGTGTAAAACTTGGTGGACACTTCTTTTTTAGTCTTCCTGTCTATAAAGTGAAACCAAGTCTGAAAGAGAGAAAACATTATTTAAAACACTTCAGAATCAGCCAAAAGTTACTCAGAAAACTATTTTCTAATGGTAGCCATAAACATTCTATCACTGTGTATTTCTACTGAAAGGTATTAAGAACTCAGAGTTTGCTGCTAGGGGACACGGGGTTCCAACCTGAAGAAAACAGAGCAGTAAAATGAGTGTGGGACAGCTTTACGCTCATTTTACTGTTGTAAATTACTATTTGGGCTAGGCTGAGAATTGAAGTTTTCCAGAAAAACCTGGAAAATCTCCTGCTCTCTTTTTAAGTTCAATGAATCTGTCTTGGTTGAGAGTTTCTTTGGTGCTGGTTCCCTGTACCTCAGCAAGTCCCACGTGGTTTTGCCCAGAGCACGTGGAAATAAGAACCTCAGAAAACAGCTTTTCCCTCAGGTTCCACCATGCAAAACTCTTCTTTTGTTCAGTGCAGGCTTTTCCACCAGCCTGGCTCTCTGGCACATGCAGTGCACCTGGAGCAGATCTTACCCACCAGAGACAGAATTTTGTTTGGACCAGGAGCAACTGGATCTGTCTCAGATGCTAGGGCAGATTGGCATTTCTGTGCTAGCACACAGCATTTCTAGCAACGCCAAACTATCCTCTCTCTCAGGAGCTTCAGCATTGGATATTTGAGAAATTTCTGGATATGTGAGACAGTATTCCAAAACATACAGCTTCTAAAAAACTGTGCAGCGTGAAAGTCAGGGTTTGAAAAAAAAAAGAGTGACTGCTGAAATGAATGAACCAGATGAAGAACAGAACAGTGTGGAAGAGGTCGTTGGCCTGCCTGACTCGATTGCTCAGCAGCGGGAAAAGTACCTTATCATCCTTATTAAAGGCAAGGCAGGAAGCCCAGCTCACACCTCGCATGTAAGCAGTTGCCATTTTGACAATATCCAGTCTGAAGGGCTGCTCTATGAAGATAATGTAATTCTCTGTGATTCCAAAGCTGTGGTAGTAGCTGGGGTGGAGCAGAGAGCGAGAAGGGATGGAGCAAACCACTTCCAGGTGCTTGAAACAAGATTTCTTCTTTTCTTGTTCTGAAGATGAATGATAAAAATAAAAATTATATTTCTAATAAATTCCATTCCAAACTTGTGCTTGGATTTCTCCCAGGCAGGGAAGAACTGGTTCCTCTCAGTTTTATTTGCATTTTCCTGTTAAGAAAGTGTTTGTTTAGTCCTGTATAATTAACATAGAACTTTGCATGCAGGAAGCAATGCAGTGGAATCACACATCTGGATCCATTCAGGCACAGCCCCCGTGTCACAGGATTTGATTCCACTGATTACTGTCTTCAAAAGTTCCAGCACGGAGAAGAAATATGTTTAATTTTATCAGTAGTTTTAAAAAGGGGCCCAAATGCCTCTGTGTTTTTTAGCTTCTAAGGAGATGTTCCCAAATTTGAGCCCCAGCTAGAAATTGCAAACTGATCATTCAGTGGTGGAAGGCACCTTGTTTGTTCAAGAAGGGACAGGCAACATAATAACAATTGATTTCCAACAACACACACCAAAAAAAATCTTGAAGGAAGAAGAGCAAGGGATTTCCTCTGTGAACTATGGACAGCATTTCAGCAGGGCCAGTATTGGCGAGGTTAGAGAGGAATTAACTCTATATTAGGTTTTATTTGGTGTCATGCTTCCCTATAATCATAGTATTAGCCCTTGAAGAGAGTTTTCATTTACAAAGAAATTAAAATTTACAACTCCAAATTATATGTACTGCGCTAAAGAGAAAATTGTTTTAGATTCTTCATCTAAAAGCAAGGTTCTTCCTACTGAAACACCCTATTTACACAGTACTCGAGAAGAGCCTTTGTAACAGCACATGCCCAGACAGGCTAAGCAGTTAATATGAAGTTCACAATAGGTTGAAATTAAGAAAATGAACACCACTGGTTACTAGAACAGCTGTATCACCACCCTTGCTCTTTGAAGGAAAGAAATTGCCAACAAGGTTCTAGAAAATACCAATAACAGATATCTCTTACCTGGTACAGAGGAAGGAATCTTAAACAGAAGGTACTTTGTCTTCCCTTTATCAACTATTGAAGTGCCCATGTTGAGAACATTTCCAGCACTGTCATAGTGTGGGTGAGAAGTTGCCACATTTACAGCTACATATTTGTTGTAGTCAACCTGGAAAATGATACAAGAAGAGATTTGAGAGATGTGTAAGAGAATGAAACTTGATCTCAGCTAACACCACAAAACCATCAGATATTTAGCCCTGACAGCCTTATATTGGGACTCCATTTACAAATGGCTTTGAAATTTAAATAATTCAACCAAATGACTTGTCTAGTTATTTAAATGATTTCCTTGTTCAAGGCTAAAACAAGTTACAGAATCTGAATTACAGCCACCTCTCTCATGAAGCCACATAACATCAGGGAGGATTAGCTAAGCAAGATATTCTGCAAATCCCCCTTTCACTCTGAAAGCACTTTATTTAACAGGACTGTCTGGCAATCTGCTGGAGCAAAAAGATTTCTATTTTATCTAAAGTCTGGAAATTGTACTCAAATTGTAGTGTAGGCTAGGGAAAAAAAAATCATTGTATATATTTCAATATCTCAAGTTCTCATTTTAATAATTAAATAATATCTTACATAAGAGCCCTGAAAAGTAGTCATATAACTGACCCACTGATTTTTTTAATTATGTAAATAATTTTATAACTACAGATACATAATAATGGCAATCATCCAAAATAATCATGTAACTGTGCTATTATTCCTGCAACCTTCCTAGGTTATGTACAAGTGAAATTGCCCAGCTTTTCCCAAACTAAACAGGATTTAAATTTGAACTCAGGAGTTCTTAAAAGATATCTTTTATCTTTTGATATCGTCACTATTTCACTTTACCATGATTTCAAAAGTAAGGCAACAGCAGAAGAAAATTATTTTGTGTCCTGAACATGTTAAAGGATCCTCATGAATCAGCCTGAAATTTATTCATCAGCAGACAAGGAACCAGAATGACAGATGGTGGTTTGTACCTTCTCCAATGTCTCCAGAGTCTGTGGATTAATTTTCCTGATGAAGTTAGTCTCGCCAGTAGCATAAAAATCATCCCCAGCTTTCATAATGTTGATCAGACAGTTGTCTGTGAACTCAGGAATGGTGTGAGACAAGTAGGAGAATGCCCTGTCCAGAGGGAAACTTCATTAGAGCCGCGGAAGCCGGAGCTGCCTTTCCTCGACGTGGAGCACAAGTGACCCTGCAGTGCCACGGACCTGGGGCTGCCTCTCCCTGCTGTGCCCACTCCTGGCAGCAAACTGGAAAGGGGGGCAAAGCAGAGGAGAGGGACTTCTCCAATGCCCTTGGCCTGGGTGAGGGTTAAGGACATGCAAGGAACAGTTTTTCCACACACAAATGGGCATCCAGGCCCATTCCCGCTGTCAGCTCCAGGACATGCACTGGTTTATCAGGATGGGCTAATAACACACTCTCCTGTGCCTGCCTTGGGAAAATTGGGCCTACCAGCTCCTGCCTAAAAGCTGGTGGGTTTTTTGGTGTATGCCTTCATAAAATAGATGGGTTCATATACTCCCCAAGGGAATATTTTTGTTCCCAGTGTTATTCCACATCAAAATCATGATTTCAAAGAAGACTGAACTTCACATAGGCTTGACATTTTTCTTTATCAGTGTATGATTTTGTCATAGTCACTAGAAGCCAAGACGAAATTGCTATAACCCTTTTGAACTTAAAATGCCAGAGTTACTCAATTGTTATTGGAAGAAGGAAGAAAATCCCATCTCAGGGGACCAACTTATAACTTATCTGCTCTTTTGCAGTCACTGTCTGTGTATGTGTCCTTACCGAATATCAGGTTCAAGGTCACTGGAGGTAGTTCAGTGACAAGGAGAGAAGGGTGATTTGCACTTGTTAGTTAATCTCTACAGCCAATTTTAGAAGACCAAGGATAACATCATGGCCTACATCTAACCTTTCTGTTAAATCATCTTTAATCAAAAAGTTTTTCTGATTTTTTTGTAGTTATTGATGCTTTTTTTTTTGTTAAATAGACTTTGTATTAATAAATTCCCCTTCTCTAAATCTTCTTCTCTTTTTCTGCTTCTCCCCTTATACGGACTATCAAAATGTTTCACTAACACTGGAGAAAGAAATTTTTTTATATACAATCTACTTGGGTTTCTGAATAAAGCAGCAAATATTGCTGATAAAATTAATTTAAAATACTTGCCTTAGACTAACCCATAGGCAGTACATAACTCCTGGCCTTTTCAATATTTAGCAATTGTAAATTTACAAATCCACTGTTGTATTTGTAAATACATGTCATGGGTAAACAGAAAGACATCTGTGCTGAAGAGAGAAGTAGATAGAAGAATCTTGTTGGGAAAAGCATTGCTTACTTGGCAAATATGTTTTTGCATGGATCTGGATAAGCCATAGTCCCAAACTCAGACACCACGATTCTGTTTGCTTCTATGTTGCAGTTGTACGTGTCACTTCGGAGATATTTACTTCTGTAGTAAACTTCGCCTGAGGAAGAACAAACAGGTTTCAACCACATTTTATACTTAGTCCTTCAAAAAATTACCACAAGTAGAGCCAGAGTTTCTCAAGCAGCTGTCCTTTAGCCAACAATAGCTTGGAATGAAACCAACAATGTCCCCAACTCCCTGTTTTAAAAGCTTTATGGCTGCTGAGATTGGTAACAATTTGTCAGGATTCTCTGACTCCCAGTACTAATATTGGGGAACTTTTGAGGGGAAAGGAGGGTTTCGGATAAACTGTTCCAGAAAATGTGTGCAACAATGATTATAAAATCCATTTATGGGTGGTGAAAAATTTCCTGTAGTGGCAAAATTTAGTTAAGGGAGTAACAGATTGCTTGAAGGAATCAACAGTTCAAGGAATCACTATACTTGAACTAACAGAGCTCTGTTTGCTTTAGGTGAATAAGATAGACTGGCAATTTAAAAAACACTGATTATTTCTTTATAGGTTATTTTATTTCGTAGAGCTGGACAGGCTAGAAATCCTGCAATGGCATTAAATGCTCCAATCACAGATACAGGAACTAAAAAGTAAACACTAGGCTTAGAGGATAACAGGAGTGAATCTCATTTTTTTTATAGATACATATTTTTTTTTGCCACAAGAATCCAGGTGTAAACCATCCTGTATCACACTGTGTAACAGCGGAATGGGTGAAAAATGTTCTAGCTGAAAAAAAAAAAAATTGAATTGTTTAGGATAGATGGGTGCCTGGTTTTCCTCCATAAGAATGACAAACAGGAGGAGGGACTTTGAGGTGTCAAATATACTAAGTGAGGTTTGACATGTGAAGTGACACAGTGGCCCAGTTTCTCCCCTGGCAGCTGTTAGAGCTGCGACCAAATCCCAGAAGGGGAATGCTCCTCCCTGAAACTGGCCCGTTCATCCAGAGCAGAACAGCCTCTGGGCCCTACAGCACCTGTGGCTGCTCCTGTCCAGACAAGAGGGTTTCCTGCCCCGGGTGGAAGGAGAAGGCTGCCCAGAGCTGGGGTTGTGCTGACCTGGGCTGACAGCAGCGCTGAGCCTGGGCACTGCAGAGGGAAGGACAATGCACCAGCTCCCTGCAGACAGCCCCGCAGAGACGCTCCAGCTGTGCTGTGAAGGCTCAGGAGTGAGGGGTGTGCGGGGAGGCTTCCCCCACAGCTGTTCCCCCCTCACACACCCCTCTGCAGGCAAAACCCGCTGCACTCCCATCCAACTCGGAACGGAACTAGCAACGCAAGGCACCAAGACGTGGCTTGGTGAGTTCCTTTCAATCCATCGTGCAACAACTTACCATTTTTAAATGTAAAGCTGTGCAGCAGAGCCAGGCCATCAAACCAGTGGTTGTACTTGCTCTCCCCTATGGTGTGCATCCCCGGGCCATTCCGGAGCAGTATCCCTTGCAGCCAAGTGGGCACCTGCCCTATAAACAGAAAGGAGTTACCAGTATCCATTCATTTAGGTAAGGAGACTGTTCCAGGACAGTTTTCCTAAAGACAGAGGCTTCATGAAGTCAGACAGACTGGAGGTGTGTTGAGATTTGCAGTACCATATAATTATATTTGGGTGAACTAAAATTTCCCCTACTGAAAAATGTGGCACTAGTGACATTCTGCATGACCATTGCTATCAGAGATTACCATAAGAAAATGAGATTGCTGGAATGTAATTTGTTAATTATCAGGAAGTAAATGAAATTGGACCTTTCCTTCCTGCATTCATATTTTACAGTGATACACTTAAACCCTTCTCCTTCTGCCATAAAAAGCTAGAGCTTATCAGAAATAAACATATTTTATAGGTTATATGACTGGCACTGGCTTTCAGCACATCAGCTTAGATTTCAGGCTAAATGAATTCCACTAAAAAATTCATTAATTAGATTACACAGCATAATATAGTGTCATTTGGGAAGTGCTTTTGTGACAGTAGTCATAATGTAGTGTCTTGTACACAAATAAAGTATAGGAATATTGTACTGAAAATGTAAAGGTGCTGTTGAGATTTGCATCATAAATGTTCCTTATCAAATCCCTGCAATAAATGTGTCACCTATCACTTGACTCACAGAATAACAAGAATTAAAGAATGTCCATAGTTTTAAAGAGATGAACAAAGGCATGTCACATAGTAAATAAAAAGCTTGTTTTGCTTCTTTGTGCATATGACTCCTGAGCGAACATTTAGGATTACATGGAGCTTCTCCACACAATTCCTGTACTGGGTATTGCCTTTGCATAAAAAGCTCTTCAGAACTTATATTTCTCCTTAATTAGTTTGTGACCCCACATTGATTATGTTAACACTCTTGTTAAAACCCCTTTACAACAGCTAGAAATGTCCTCCTATAGACCTTAAAAATTAACTCATTCCAACCCCTGCCACTGGCAGATCCACTAGATCAGGTTGCTCAAAATCCCATCCAACTTGGCTCTGACCAATTCCAGAGATGGGACACCATCATTAGGGCATAACTCCATTAGGGTTACAGTTCTGCAATACATGAGGTACATAAAAGTTATTGACACAGTGGATGAACTTCCATCTTCATCATAATCATTATTATTGTTGCTGTTGTTGTTATTTTCTAGAAGAGCCTGGAAAACTAAACCTTACTTGGCTTTCTAACACAAGAAACTCCAAAGCAACAACTATAGTATATTTTTATATATTATAATTTTGCTGGGAAAGATAAGAAAGGAAAAAAAGATCTTTTCAAAGCACTGTGGACTTAATTCAGTTTCTGAAATTTCTGGTGCAATTCCATGTAATTTCTGACATAATTTCAGTATGAAAAACAAGGACCAAAGGGTCATCTAGAGAGTTTTTCAGATAATTCATCTTAGTGGGAATTAAGCATTTCTGTAAAACACACTGGGTACCAAATCAGCATCCAAAAGTGCTTATATCAATTTAAAAATGTGGACTTTATTCTTTTCTGTAATGCATGAGGACACATTAGTGGCACAGTGAAATCCCCAAATATTTGGACATTTATTAACTATGGTAACAACAGAATCTCAGAAAATCACATGGCTGTAGGAGAGCATGGGATAATTGCAGCCAATGTTAGAAGTGTGATAGATATTTAGTGTACATATTGGGTAGCAAGGAGCCAAAATACTGGCAGAGCTCAGGACTACCACAATATTTTAAGGGTCATGGTTCTTTTTTATTTTCTGTAGCAATGAAGGAATGATTTGTATGTATAACTTTACTTGTGAAATACAGTCTTTGTTCAAATAAACTATTGCATAATACAGATCAGGTCTGACATGTTGTCTGTTTGCAAATAACTTCAAATGTTTTGATAATAAGTTGTTATCTTGAGGGAAAAAAAATGAAAGGCATAAACCCACAAAAGGATACAATAATTCAAAGGCATTAAAACAAAGCACATTGTCTGACTTGACACAAAATCTTTTCCAATTCAGCCACTAAACTGAACAGCAACAAAGCCCTGCAAGTTTTGGTTGTCATTTCCTGAAGTTTTGTACTCGGGAATGGTAGATTCCTATTCCCACCATTTCTTGGACTACACATCACGAACAACAAGCCAAGGATTACGAAGTAGGGGTTCCCAGCAACAAATCTCTCCTGTAGCTGTAACAAAACCAAAAAAGGTCTTCTGTAAAGTAAAGGAAGTCGGGGAAAACAACAGCTTGGTCTAGCGTCATCGCTAGAGAGCCGCTGTAAACTGTCTCCCTGAAGGATACTCCGCAGTTTCTCCCGGATTATCTTTCTAAACCCTCTTTTAACGCTCCCCTGTGGCATCCTGTACTGGAGCTTAGGCAGTGAGCAGCGCTGCCGGCGGAGGGCCGGGATTTCCGAGACGCAGCCCGGGAGCGGCGGGCAGGGAAGGGCTCTGAGGGGAGAAGCGAAAGTGCGAGCGGAGCCGCGGGGCAAGGCCCAGCCGAGACCCCGGGCCTGCCCCGCCGCCAGCCTCGCTGAGCCCTGTCCAAACAGACCTTCCGAAAGCACACAGAAATGTACGCGGCGTGAGAAGAATCCCCCAGCAGGGTCACAAATATTGTCTGAGATCAGTCCCTTAAACAAAATTCCCTCGCTCCTCTCTCCGTTTCCCTTTCCAGCGCTGCCTCGGGCGAAGAAGAGCGGCAGTTTTCACGGACTGGGAAAAACACCCCACCAAAACAGCGGCTCGTTTCCCACCAGCTTTTCCTTTCACTTACCCTGCACCTCAGCTTTGATGGGCTCTGGGTGCTCCTCCTTGTTCCTGCCGTAGAGGGTCTCCATCCCCGCCGGGAGCAGCGGCCGTGCCCGCGCCCTGCCCGCCGGGCGCCGCGTCCCCCCCGCCCCGGGCGGAGAGCGGCTCTCGCCTCTTACATACAGAGAGAAGGTCAAAGTGCAGCCGGAGCTGGTGGCCAGTGGCTTATAGATGGACTATTTATAATAGCTGATCTTTAATCCCTAGCACATACACTCTAATTCTTGCACATTCGTATTAAAATTAACTCCTTCACCGGCTGGAAGGGGAAGGAGGAAATGCGTGAACTCCGCTGTTTGCTCCTTCTGAACCTGGCAGAGGCAGGCAGGCACAGCCAGGGGACAGCTGCAGCTCCTGAAACATCACCTGCAGCGTTCCTGCTAAATGTTAGACGCTGCTCGGGATGCTTGTCCCATTTGGCTGGTAGGGAGAGGAAATCTCTGCTCACTGTTCTGGGATTACCACTTTGGGAGGGACAAGCACTACGGAACAGAGGATCATCCTTTTCTTCCCATCCTGTGATTTTAAGCTGGGCTGTTCCGGAAATTAGCAATTTATCACCACTGAATAGTCATTTGATGTATTTCTTTATGGAGAAGGTGTTCCAGAGTCAACTGAGTGGCACATCTTGAACTAAATACCTTTTCACACTACCATGTTCTCCCATATGTGACCCAAATCCACCTATGAAAGTATGTAGGATTCATTAAAACTAAGGCAGATTTTTAACTTCATGCTTTTGTTTCTAGATAAGGTACTTAACTGAGTTCAATGTTAATTTTGAAATCTTCTGGAAAGAGAATTATTTCAATATAAAGCATGTGATTGTGGAGTAAATCTTAGGCTCCATTGACCATGAAGGATAAAGAAAATCTTTGCACAATTATATATTATGCAATTTCATATGGGGTTACCCTAAAATCCGATTTTTTCACTTGAATCACCATTGTTCCCAAAATGTTTAACATCACTTCTTAAGACTGACTGATCTCTTAGAACTATAACAGTTATTTTATTCAAAACACAATTTGTGCTGCAAACTCTTCTGACACATTTATTACACATTATTCCTCTTCTCCAAACCTCCTGTCTGTTTGATGGCTGATCCTCACTCCCGGAGATCATCAGGACAACGTGCCTTGGTCTCTGTTTGGAAAGCACTGACAGCAGCAGATGATAACAGAATGAAAAGCCAGATTAGAAGAGAAAATATAAGGTCTTTGTTTGAATTAGTAATACTAATAAACAGAAGGATTGAACCAGAAGGCTGTAGGAGATGAAGGGGAACAAAATCCACATCTATGTGGAGACACATACACATAGACAGGAATATCCACTGTATACATGCATGTGTGTACTTGCATATATGTGAGAGTGTGCATTGAGATGTTGATTCCCTTTATACACAAAGCCAAATAAGGGATTTTTCAGCAATGTTAGGGACTGAAAAGGACCTGGCAAAAAAACAAAGCTGCCCAACTCTACTCTCACTAAGCCATGGGGACTTTTTCTCCCTCCACAATGTTCAGTTTTGCTTAAATATGTTTGTTTCAGTGTATTCTCATTAATTTATGTGCACAGCTCTTAATGCTGCAGTTTTAATTATCTGACCTGTGAGTTGTCTAATCTGTAGTGATACTAAAGTTTCCATAGAGCAAGCAAGCAATAAAAAGATTAATTCAAACCTCTTTTGCCTCCTCCACTCCAAGTGTTCATGTAGGTTAAGGTTCACCTATGATGAGATAATTAGAAACCTTGTTTGTTAAAAGTTGTCTGAATGGAAGAATAAGGAGCTGCAGATATCCAACAGCTTCTGAAATCAACCTAAATGTGTTTGGTAGCTAATTTTAGGGACCAAAAGTTTTGTCTCATATGTTGTACAACTTAAATAAAGAAGCTTTATGAAGCTGGTTTTTCCTGCTTGTCAGTAAAAAACACTTCTTTTACTAGTAAAACACTTTTTTGTTGTTGTTTTCATCACACTAATGACAAATAAGCAGTTTAGTACAGTATGTGAAGATTAATTCTCTTGCCAACTATGTGATTTCCCCCCTTTTTATATTGAAATGGCAGAATATCAAAGCATTGATTTACAATTACAATGTGTAATTATCACCAGTAGAGGATGTGGATTAGGTGATGTTTCTAATTTTATTATTTCACGGTGTTTCTTCTTGTTGCAAGACCCTTCAAATTTGTCTTCCCCCAATCAAATCTCACATTTCTGTCCACAGTTTCCCTTCACTATTCACCCCTCATGACAATATTTTTGAAGTCACCAGCTCCCCACCATGTGCAGATTTGCTCCACTGTATTTCTTTCTGCTCTGAACAACGGTGGTGAAGGCCACAAGCTGTTTCCTCTTGGGCCCTTTCTCACTTTCACTTCCCTCCAGTCTCTGCCTGCCCTGAGCTTCTTTCCCAGACTTTAAAAGGGCCATGAAGACATTTTTGGAGGCTGGGGGTGACATTTTGGGTGTGACCTCTGTGGTTAATCAGAACAAAGCCTTCCAAGGCAGCAGAGCTTGTTAACTGCATTTCTAGTACAACAATAATGCCATTGCTGTGTGCCTACCTTTGCACTTCTGGTTCACTTAGCAAGAAGTAAGTTATTGCCTTATAAATCACTGAAAGACCAATATAATTCCTTATCTTGATTGTACTTAATTTATTTTAATCTCAATCTTTTGCTTATAGAAATTGAATTCTAATTAAAGCCCATTAACAAACATCAAATTGACTAGACATATATGACTTTAAGCTGTGCTAAGAACTTTCAGCTATCAACAGTTATAGATCACTACAAAATAAAGCTCCAGTAGTAAAACTGATACGAACTTAGGAGTTGTTTTTGCTGAAATCACTCTGATTGCTATCTCACTTTCTAGAAACACACATTCTTATCTGTGTAAATACTCTTTTATTGGCATGACCTCATTTCACGAAACTGCCATCAGACTATTTAGAAACATGTCTCTTGCACTGTCCAGATATAACTGCAAACACAAATTACTAAAGTAGTTTGTTCAAATTTAAATAAAAATACTTTGCCAATATTATTCTGACCAGATTTAATTTGGGCCAAAAGTGTTTTGATCACATACTGTTTGACTCATTATGTGGACAAAGATAACTGATTTTGTGAGATTTTAATTTCCTTGATAAGATTTTAATTTTAGGGAGGGGAATTTTTTGTGAGATTTCACAATTTCTTTGATAACAAAAGTATTGCTTTCTTTTTTACAGACATCATTTTAATACCTGAGAAATATTGAATTGTTAATTAAAATAAATGTATAATGTAACTTAATATTAAAACCCTTCAAGTGCTGAGGCATGGAACTGCTGGCCTACCTACTACTGGTATCCATCAGACTGAGCCTGCCCAGTGATCATAATGCCCAAATATTTAACCCCTAGACATTAAAACAAATAAACAACCACATAAACTTCCTCTCTGTAAGACTTCTGTAACCTTATCTGCACCTTTCAACATCTCTATTTTACATGCTTTAATATGTAAATTATACAGTTCAGTCATGTGTTTTCAAGTGGGCAGAATGACAAGGTGAAGGTTGGCATTCACTTCCATGAGTGAAGGTGCAGAAATGGGGTCACAAATGGGTACAATGACAGAAGTTAACGTTGCTGCGCTCTATTTTACCTGCTAGCCTGCTGTACATCTTTGGGGGAACATAAAGAAAAACTCAAAAGGACTGCTTTCTGGTTTTAGTAAATGGCAACTGAGTGTAGAGGGCTTAATACAAAAAAGTGTCCCTGAACAGAGGCTGCTGGGGCTCCACTCCTCGCATTATGGGGTTTGTGAAGCTGAACTCTTCTGTAAGCTGTTGGATATCTACTCATAAAAGACATTATCAATGAAAACAACTTGTAACAGAGGTTTTTTTTCCTCTCTGTTTCCATGCCCTGAAAGCTCTGAAATAGCTCATAGTAAGCAGAAGAAAAACATGCAACGAAATTAAATAAACAAGAGGTAGAAACTGAAACATCTAAGAAGTCTGGCCAGTTTTACACTTATGGAAATCTGAAGAGACTGCTGCAGAGACAGTGGCTGTAAATGATGGCTGTAAATTCAAGTCCAAGCAATTTATTTTACCTCTGTATGTGCTGGGCAAAGTTCAGTCCATTTGTATCTACCAGTTAATGTTTTACCCAAAGAGGGCACCTTTAATGCTTTGAACAGTTCTCTAATTAAGATATTAAGGCACTGGCAGATCTAAATTGTGCCACTTAGACATGATCACAAGGACACGAGGCATCATGAGGTTCTTGAGGTAGTTCAGCTCCTTTCTGTGTGAACTTGGGGTTCAATTTGGCCATCAATAAACGCAGCTCAATAAATGTGCCCACATTATGGGGCCCACTCATCCCCTTCTTCCTAATAGTCAAAGTTCTACTCTGAAAGGCAATGGCACAGGGAAATAGCTGGGAAAGAGGCAGGGATTGAGGCATCAACTGTGGCAGTGAGGCAAGGCCAGCTGTGAGCTGAAAGGCAATGCCAGACACCTCCACGGGGACAGTTCCTATGAGAAGATCCTCAGGGACTTATCCAGGTGACTTACATAGGTAACCATACACATCTTATAAACAGAAATAATGTTCAAACCAACAGGTCCTGAATGTAATCCTACTTATCTTTATCCTGACCCCATCATGCCAGGCATGAACGTCTAATTTAATTATTGCACCCTGTACAGATAAGAATTGTTTTCCCTGTTTTTATAAACAAGATAACATCAAAATTGCAACTTGGCAGGGATCACTGGTAAGTTCAGTGAGTTGCCTCATGGAAAATTAGACAGTAGAAGCAACAACAAGACCAAACCCTTCTCAGTCAGCAATAACTGGGTCCCACCATCAGGGTAAGCAGCACAAGGAGAGAAGCAAGGAAGGAAGTGGGGTTGTGATCCACCTTCTTAAACTAATTGGCAAATGGGCATTTTTAAAGCCAGCTGAAGAGATGGAAGGTGGAGGCGGAGGTGTAGAGTCTGCTCAGGACTTTGCACTTCCTACCTATCAGGGTAACAATGCTCTTCACACTGCAGGAGTTCACATGACACAGCAAAATGGACTACTCATAATCTTGTCTCAAGTTCATCATACCTGAAAATAATTTTTTTTCTACCTCAAAATAATAGAAATCAGTTTTCCATTTTTACGTTTATTCAATTAATAGAACAGAGATGTTTATACTCCTGATAAAATCTGTATATTACATTTAGTAATATTCAGGAATGTAAAGATGGTAATATCCTTCTATAGAAAGTAAATTTATTTGCTCTTCCTAAAGGCAAATGAACAACAGCCAAAATGAACAGGAGTGTGATTTATTCCTTCTCTTTGGCAGCTCTTCACTTCCTTAATTCATATCCAGCACTTTCTGGTCTCTTTTATGGATTGTCAAGCTATTCTGCAGTGCTGCAGTTTGAATCACAGGACGTTCTCAGGCTGTCAGGATGCAGCTGTGATCTCTGATCTGCACTGGGGTACAGATCAGGACCACTCCAAAGTCAATTACTTCTGGCATAAGAAAGCTATTTTAAAAAAAGATGTCTTTCTGTTGAGGAAGAATGCAAAAGGCGCGTTTCCCACAAGAAAGTAAGTTCAAGGAGCACTGTTTACTTGATATCAAGTGAGTTCTCACTTATGAGTGAAAAGGGTTCTCAGAAGTTTCTCTCTGCCTGAAGATCCTAGCTGCTAATTTTGATGCTTTAAAAGTGGTATTTTCTTTTCATGTAAATTCTTTTCTCATTCTTGTGGTAAACAGAATAGACTGACAGAATGCTTTCCTGGCACTAAAGTATAAAAAGTCAACAAACTGCCAAAGAGGGAAATTGTCTTTCTTCCACTCTCCATCTGTTGTAGGCAGCTGAAGAGTAACTTATAGCAACCGTAGATTAGGAAAAAAATGCACATTGCTATAGAAATTGCCAACAGTAGACTCACTTGGAGAGCTTGGCTTTATTTGAAGACATTTCCAAACATTATTTGTTCTTTTTCAGGGCCTATTTCAAAATCTGTCAAAGCCAGAGACAAGACTTCCACTAATTTCAATGCCTTTGGAGCAGATTCACAGGAGAGAGCCTGTGGCACCCTCAGCCCTGGCATTTTTAGTGTGTTCATGTAGTCAGATTTCCAGCAGCAGAGAACGAACCAGACAATGCTAGAGACAATGCTACACGTCCATCAGAAAAGTGAGCTCCCACTGGAAATGTCTCTATCACAAGCCAGTACATTTAAGTACGGTCTCCATCATGCCTGTGCTTTCAGAAACAGGCCGTGTTTCTCATATCTAGAAGGACAAAGTGGGAGGGCTGGATGCCAGCTGCTGTGAAGCCTGGCAAGTCAGCAGGGCCCAAGAAGAAGCAGGGAGTCTGGAGAAAGCATCACGCAAACAGACAGCAGCCAACTAACTGAAGAGCAGCTGCCCTCAGCTCTGGCTGCTGCAGCAGCTTGAATATAAAACAGTAGGATTGGGCATTCCCAAACTGACGCCTGTAAAGCTTTGTGTGGGGGCCTAAAAGGGACCCCTAATTTGCAGACACCCCCAACAGAAGCAGCTGATAATTGCAATTACACAGTCTCATCCCGGAAGGGGACGGGTGTCTGGGCCAATTAGCTAATTAGAATATGGATTGGCCTTCTCCAGAGCTGGGAAATCCAGTCTGAACATTCACATCTTCGCTGCTCCATCAGCTCTCCGTATTAATCAGTCAGAAATTCATGTGGGATCTGCTCCAAGGGTTCCATAGCTGAACACTTGATTTACAGGTGCGATGAGAAGGAAAACATCCAGCACAGTGTATTTTCTCTCCTTTGCTCTCATCCCCCACAATTTTCCTGCCCATTAAACACTTTCCAATTAACTTTATCTTGAAAATGCTGATAACAGTCCTGCTTTTTCCAGCTGAGCAAGACAGCCATAAACTGGAGGTCCAGTAAGGTCTTAGGATTGAAGTTCACTCTTAGGTGTTGACTAGATGCAGTGCATGACTCGACTTTGGCAGGAAGCTTAGGAGCTGGACTGGCACACTGCAGGGATGGGCACTGCCTTCAGCCCAGCAGTGCAAGGCAGGAAGCATTTCTGCAGCGCAGGAATCCATCAAACACCACGGATTCCTCTGTGCTCACTGATCCATGCCTAAACATAAGTGCATGTTCTTTCAATTTTGGGTTATGGTGGTATAAATTAATAATAATGGCATCAAACTCAATGGTGTTAATGCCAAGGTCAGGAAGATCACAATAGCTAAAATCCTTATTTGTACTGTGATTCTACTAAGCTGGTGGCTTTGTAAACCTGATGGATATCTTTTATAAGGAAGTTGAGATGCATTAAGAGATTTCAGTTCCTAAAGGTTGCTGGGCTTGCTTCCCAAAGTCCATCAGCAGCCTTTGGAATGTGCAAATAGGGCTCTCAAGTAGTTCTGATGATTAAGGCAATATTTCCATCTTTCCTAAATAATTGGTTTAAGTTATGGCCTTCTCTTCTGCCTCCCAGCAGGTATATATAAATACTGTAGCTCCAAATAGTTGAGCAGCTTATCTTTTAAGGGATGATGAGAGCATTTCACGTGGTGTGTGGAATTCGAAACAGACACAACTGTTCAAAATGAAGCTCACTTGGAACAGCTGAGATAAATCTTCACATGCGTAAACAGGAGGGCAGGATGGATACGATACAATAATTATAGACATTACATTAACATCTAAAAGAAGCACCTCAAGCAATAATTATTACAAATAAAGTGATCCAGACCAATCAAATATATCTAGAGAAGCAGTATGTTTTCCCATCTCATAACTCCTTGTGTTTCTCATTTTTCTTTTTCTCACTGTTGTATCTCTTTGCTGTTGTAAAGACCTCCGAACTTCAATGAAGCCTTTGATGTAGGAGCTTTATCTCACCTTTCCACATGTTCAACAGCAGCATATATCAACTTTATCTTCTCTGCTCATGAGGAAAGCTATGATTTAATGCTTCTTCTCAAACTGATTCCACATGGGATGTGACATTTGTACAATAGAGCTCACAAGAGCCAGTGCAGGGGCTTAGCAACAGCGCAACACCCCCCAGATGCAATCAGAATTATATATTAGAAGTTCTGTTCTGTTCCATGCTCTATTGCTGCTGTTGTGGCAAGCAGCAAAGAGGAAGGAGAAATGGTGATGGCACAGCAAGGATGACATCTCAAGCTTTTGAAGAAGGCAGCAAAACGAGTGGTGTCCTGGAAAGCAAGACAGGTGCGACACACAGCACTGAGCTGAGAATGTGGCTGGGGGTCGCAGTTCTGATTTCTCTTGCTGTGTGCTTGGCCGTGGAGGAAGCAACTGAGGAAGGAATACCTTGTTCAAAGTACCAGCAAGCTTTCAAGCATTCATGCTATGAGTTTGTTAGACTCCAGCGAACCTTCACAAGTGCCCAGAGCTGGTGTGAGAGAGGAGGAGGGCACCTCGTCTTTATTCAAAATAAGGACACTCAAGAGTTCTTGCAAAAACATATTGCAGAGGATCAGGAATGGTGGATAGGACTGACCTCAAACTCCTTGCTGAATGAAACTACTGATGGTAGGTGGTTTTAAAATCATGTCTTTAAAATGGTATCAGCTCACGATGCTTTCTTAACGTGGTAAAAATGCAGTGCCTTTGTAGATATCTGCTGAAAAGCCTCTGCCTCTTGTTGCTGTATCTTCAGATTTATAAGATGTTTAACTGCTTCACTTCCTTGTTGCATGTTATCACCCTTTCCTTTGGACCTTGTGGTTGTGTGAACACATGGGGAATGAGACCAGCTTGCTGACCCAGTGAAACACACACAAATGTGCTGTGTTAAGCCTCCAGTGGAAGCCAATTCATCCCACTAGGAAGTGCTGCAAGGTCTGATGCAAGGGAAATGGTGAAATCTCGAGGCTGGGAGCACAGGTGGAAGTGGCAGTGTCTCTTTTCATGATTGCATCAGGTTCAATACAAAATGTAACTGAAGATCCTTACCCAGACTAAACCACCTCTGATTCAGTAGGAGGAGGGCTACAGTCCTGCTCTGCAGGCTCTGACCCTAATTGTACCACTGTGGAAAATAAACACTCAGGACATCATTTCTCTGTTCACAGGGTCAATAACTTGGCTGGACACTTCAAATATAAGCTACAGTAACTGGTACGAAGATCAGCCATCTCCCTTCTCATCCACATGTGGGTACATCCTGAAGAATGCCAAGTATCAGTGGGGTGTGACTGAAAACTGCAGCCAGGAATTTGACTTCATTTGCGAGTTTGGTAAGATACACAACAGCTGGAACAGTGAAGTGAGTGTGCTGTGATCACAATGAGGCATAAACTGCCTCGTTGCTTTCAAAGTAGCCAGGAAATAACTTTATGAATCTTACTAAATGTGAACAAGCAAAAAGCCATATAACCCCAGCAGGTGCCCTTTTTCCAGTGTGCTGATGTAAGACCTGATCCAATGAAGGAAGAACTCACAAATCACTGGGAGATGTAGGGTGCTCAGCAACCAGACATTAAGGTCCAGGGTTCTAACAGAGGGTTGGTAAAATAGAAATGGATCTGAGAGAGAATCTAATGTGTAGCTGTCCATATCTTCAGTGGACATAAGCTGGCTAGGTTAACACATGGTTGCAAGAATAAAACTCACAAAACTATGGCACCAGAGCTAGGCGGGATGTGTGTGGCTGCCCTGTAAAAATACTCATTAATGTGTGCCAGAAGAATTTCCATTTGTAACTGCAGCAAAAATACAGTCAGGCTTCCAGAGGCACCACTCCTTGCAGCCTGAAGTGAGCAAAAGTGAGAGCAAGTTTTTCTTGTTTCTTCTCTGATCCCTCGATCAGGTGAAGTTTGAGGTTTCCCCCAGGTTAAGGAAGCAGACAAGAACCTGTACTTCCTGTGCTCAGACAGAAAATCCACAGACATTGCATCCCTCAAATTGTGACCTGGAACAAACAGTTCTGGAAAGGAATGCTTTCAACATATAGATATGAGGGGAATTTATGTTCCTCACATTTGCACAAGAGTACTTTAAACTGCACCTAGAACTGGGGTCACAAGCACTGGAAGGACAGTCTGGCCCTGGGCTCACTAATATAAAAAAGCTTCCAATCAAGTATGCAAGTACAGGTTTCCACAAGCCCTAGAACTGCCACTGCCCTGTCCAGCACTCTAATACTACTGACATAAATAACAAGTCGTTCTGCAATAAGCAAAACTAATGAAATTTTGCTCCCTATCCTGATTTTCTGTTCCACATCCCCTCCCTACCCTCCTCCTCAGCACTCCCAGTTCACTCCCATATCCCCAGCATGTCTCACCTCTGCAAATAATTTTCACTGCCTCAGATCCCTCCCCTGCAGCTGCTCCAGAGCTCCAGCTGTATGTGCTGGCCACTTGAATTTCATGTCCCAGAACAGGTAAACTTAGGGTTATAATTCTTTCTCCTCACAGAGACATTGATGTAGCTCTTTCTTTTCTCCCTAGCTATTGCATTTCATGAAATTTTAGGGTGTTGGAGGTTTACATCTCTACATCAAATTTAGTTGAAGATGACTAACATTAAAAATGACTGAGGGAAACTGGCAGACAGCACAATCCCTTAAGCTTATTTTCCTTGCAAAAACAAACTAAAATTATTTTTCCATTCCAACCACAGTAGACAACTGTCTGTTTGTAAGGAAACTATCATCTGTTACCATAGGATCTGACTGAGAGCCCATTTAATTCAAAGAGCAACAATATCCTACACTACATTCATCATTCCACTACCCAGGAAACCAAGACTAGACCAAGGCAATTCTACCATTTGGTGCTCTGTAGGTTAGCAGTTTATTATAGTAAATATATATGTATTGAGCCAGGGTTTGTACCTAGAAACACGGACCAAGTTTTGTACATCTTTCCATGTAAAAGTTGCTGAGACAGCAAATACTGTGAGAAATCTCCCTATAGAGAACAAAAAAAGGCATGAGATAATAGTCCATACTAGAATTTACCAGCAAGTTATTTTTCCAGCTTGTTTAGAGAGTTCTAATCTGCAAACTGATCATGTTGCTATAGTTACAGCCAGGCTTAGCTTTAGCCTTTAAATAACAATAGCACACAATTATTGCAGTGTGCACACATTGGCACTGTTAATCAAGAGATTGGAGGGGAATGATCCAAACAACAACAGGAGGACAATGTATTTAAACCTGGGACAGCTGAAACAAAAACATCCTTTTGCAACACTCCTATATGAGAGCAGTTACCCACATCCTCCTCTTCAGGTTATTAAGAATCCTGATTACTGCATGATATGAAGAATTCTGAAAGATAATTAACTGTCCCAGATTAATCAAAGAATGAGGTGTATGTATTTAGAACTATGACCTTACCCATCTGAGCAGTCCTGCTGAATGAAGTCAGACAAATATCACACAGGAACAAAGGAGTCTCTGTAGCAGAAATGGGATCAGCTCCCATACTTAATATGCAAACTATTCTCCAAAGCAATTACCTGAATATTATGCAATCCATACATCTCTTTAGGAAGTAAGGAGTAACTTTAAACCTTCCAGTATTTCAGGTCAAACAAATGCTAAGAGTTTTCCACAAAAACACTATTTCTTTTTATAATTTTTTTTTTGCTTATTGAAAATGTCCTCAATGTTTTAAGGCAGAAAAAAACATAAATCTATTCATTTTGACTTTTAAAAAATATAAATATTAAATTATTTTGTAATTTCCTTATATTTTTTTAATTGTTTAGCTTAAAAGGGAGAAAAGGGAAGAAAGACAAACAAAATGGACATGCAGTAGAATTGTAGCAGGATTTTTCAAAAATTCAATGAGGTAACATTTGGGATTTTTTTTTTCTCCTGTTAGAATCTGGCCAGAGTATTGCTTGTGATAATTACAATGCCACTGTACAATGTGGATCAGGAGAAGTTATTCAAATTGAAGAGAGCTTCTATGGGCGGAAGACCCCCCACTACTGTGTGTCAGAGACTCCTCCCCAGCTGGAAACAGATGAAGGCTGCAGCTGGATCAGCGTCAAGGATGAAGTAGCAGGTGGTACCTACCAGCATTGCTTGTCAGAGACACAGAGTGTGCGCCAAAGCTCCTTGTCCCTTCAATACTTCATCTTGTGTTCCAGGCGGGGTTTGTGAGGAGCAGATTCAGAGAAGGGGGAGCAAAAGGAGGGGTTTTGTGGGGAGCAAAGATTCAGAGAAGGGAGGAACAAATAAAGGACAAGGCTGTGCCTGGCTCCTCTCACTGCAGGAAGGAAACACGTGGGCACACTGATTCCTTAACAAATTCAGTGGGATTCACAAGGGTGGACAGAGAGGGAAGGCAACACATCCAGACAAACCTAGCTCCAAACCAGGAGGGGTGAAAAGGCTGACACTCACAGGGACATGAGGGACCTGCTGCTGCCTGCCCTGGGTCAGGCACCCACCCTGCTGGAGCCAAGGGCTTGGAGACTAAACTGACGATGGCCTGTCCCCAGGGTGATTCTTAGGGCTTCCAGACAAAATTAAACAAAACACATAAGCTTGTTTGTTTGTTTGTTTGTTTGTTGTTTGTACCTCTTCAAATTCAGCTTTGTTCCAATAAAATGAAATGGTGCTAAGAAATGTCACACAATAAGCAACACACTAAAGTCAAAATGATGTGGAAATTTGTCTAGAAATCAGAGACATGATGCTCCTCTTGCCATTTTTGTTTCTCAATCATCTTTCATCCAAGCTATTGCGACAGTAAAGGAAAAAGCCACTTGCTGATCTGAAATGCTCCCTTTGCAGGCCAGTGCCATGGTCTGCAGGCCTGCCAGGTGGCAGCAGATGGCACTATCTTTGGAGATCCTTGTCCAGCTTTGGGAAGCTATTTGTCTATTCAATACCACTGCAAGGAAGGTAAGAGGGAGGGGGCTGTCCACACTAGAAGCCTGTCCTGATCTTTGTTGTAACACTGAGACCATTGATATTTATCTTAAAAATCACTGTTCCATCCTCAGGGAAGAAGCAGGAATAGTGGTGATCACTGAAAATAGGCACAAAAATGTAGATTGCCTGTCCTAACTGAGGGTTCTGGGAAGAATACAAAGCCCAGAAATTCAGAAACTTAAAAAACATTTAGATGAAACTATGTTCCAACAAAAATTTTGATTGGTAGTCATGGAAAAGAATCAGCTCCCTGTCACACCACTAATGCCTGCAAATTAGCAGCGGCACCAGCTGTGGTTTGGAGCAGGCTGGCTCTCAATGCCTGAAAAGTAATTGAATTTTGTAAGAAAAGTAGAGAAACACTGGCACTGAATTGTTATTGTGCTTTGCAGGTCTGCAGCTGGTTATGACAGACACATGTTTTGTCTTTGAAAATATCACGCTCACTTTGAACTGGCTGCTCTCACCATACTCTGGGAATCTTTCCTGTATCATTAGCACTGGAGATGGTCACACCATTGATCCTTACTACCCTCTAACGTAAGATACGGCCTTCATTTCTCTTCAGACAAAGAGTACATTTCATTCCTTGCACTTTATTGAATGTGCCAAGTCTCATAAATGAAATGTTAAAAGCTTGATAGCTTAATAACAGAACATACATACGAGAGACTTGGATTCTGCAAAAACTTGTTTTGAAATCAATACAAAATTTTACATTAAGCTGCCAACCACAATCTTTCTTCTATTATAACTAGTGTTTCCTATTTCCAAGACTGTTTATTCCAGATCTTAAGACTCAAAATTACTGCCAGATTACAAGCAAATATTATTTCCTTAAGTTTAAATAGTGTTTTTTGATAACAATTAAAATGTAACAAGGACATTCTGTAGTTTTTCTTTTGTTTTATTGCATAAAAATCTTGTCTTTAATAGTTCAAACATTTTTCTGCTGGATTTAAAAGTCAGGTTTTGTCTTAGTGGTAGGAATGACATTTGAATGAATGAAATCTGGGGATGTGTTATCCTGTAAGGTGAAGGACTTCCCAGGATAATCTTCCACAAGAAGCAGCTCTTCTCTTTCTATTCTAGACTGGTCAGCAGCCTGACATACAGGTACTCCTCTCCTGGGGAGTTTGCAGTTTTTGTGGAGTGCACCACCAGCGAGTGGCACGTGATGGCACAGAGGCAGGTGACTGTTCAAGACAAGGAGGATCAGCTCAGCATCACTGGGTGCTACAGCCAGTATGAAACAGGGAACAGCTCCCGCTGCCGAACGCTCTTCGGGGAGGTGTTGTGGGTCCAAGTTCAGCTCAGCGGAGGTGAGGATAATTTCTCTGCATGACTTAAAAGGAAGGATAAATATTATTGTCATCCATGGGACAGAAGCAAGATTTTCATGATGCAAAATAATCCTTCTTTTTAGTGAATGCTTTCCCTTTAATTGTTTTATTCCTGCAATTTAATTCTCTCAGTTCCCCTGAAGGGGCTCTTTCTCAGAGATATTTCACCACCTAAAGCATAAGTATAAACCCTTTTTTCTTATTGACAAAGCTGACAGCACGAGCATAACTTTAGTCACAAAAATCCATGTGATGTCCGTCAGAATATTTCTGTATTTGAAGTTAGAAATTCATGAAAATGCTCCTCTGATTAGAGCAAGAGGAATCCACTCTGAGCTGGTGTACATTTCTTTCTCACTTCAAGTTCCTGGAAGCCATATATGTGCTGAAAAAAATTTGGTAGTGTATGTTTGAATTCCCTTCTCAAAACATTCCCAGCAGAAAACACAATATAGATTTTCATTAAGTCACCTTAATTGACTTTATTAAAAATGACTGCATTGCTGCAGTGTTCTTGTGACTCCCGTATAAACACCGGAATGCTGCACAAAGCAGCTGGAATTTGTCGGCCTATTTTGCACAATCTCTGAGAAATTTTCATCTGTGTTTTTTGCAGGCAATGCTGTAACCTACAGGATGTTAGCAGATAATGTGACACTGACTGAATCCAGTGCGAAGGAAGGTCTTGTCCCCCACAACCTGACACTCAGCAGCGCCTCTCAAGAGCTGATAGGCCCAGGGATACATCAGCTGGAAATCCGAGCATCCAGGAACACGACGGCCCCGGAGATCTCCGGGAGCATTGCTGTTCATTTAATTGAGCCGGTATCTGGAATTCAGGCTGCAGTAGCTACCCACACTCTGCAGCTGGGGCAGGATTTGGAGGTGAATGTCTCTGTGTCCCGTGGTGCCCCAGAGAAGCTGATGTTTGAGGTGGTTGGACCCAACCAAACCCATTGCCATGAAGCAGACGGCCCTCGTGGGGAGCCAGGGATGTACAGCGTTCCCGTGCCCTTGGAAGGTACAGCACCCCGACACCACCGTGCTCCCAGGACATCACACATGAGAACAGGTCACATAAAGAGTCACAGCATCCTGGGCTAGGGGACAGTAATGTGCAGCTGAATTTGGCAGCTTTTTTGACTGCTTAAACTTAGTCTGCAAGGCAGGATGAACAGCACAGTCCTGTGTAAGTGATCTAAAAACCAGAGCTGACCAATGGATCTGCATTGCAGACTCAGAGCAAGGCTTCACCTGGTTCTTGCAGGTAGAGAGACACAGTGGAAAGAGTGGAAAAAACACAGTGAAAAGACATAGGGTTTATTTTTTCATGGCACCATCTGATTGAAGTACAAATGAGGACATTTTCTTGAATAGCAAGGTGTTTTCTCCTGTTTGTTCATAATGTTTCAAGCTTAGACTGTTCTGCATTTTACACTGAAGTAATTCATAATCTGAGGAGTTCTCAGTAGACAAAGACAAAGAAGAGGGGAGTTTTTCTGTGTGTCCATTTCCAACACAACTTTTGTTGGAGTTAATTATGAATAAACATTTAGGAATATTACCCTTCCATTATTACATAGTCAAAGCCTTTAAAATGTGGAATTAGGCAGATTGTGCTTAAGAGTTAATTAACAGTGGCAGAAGATAAAAAAGTTTCCACCTCTTATGAGCTATTCCAACCCCATGCCAAAGTGGGAACACTTAGTAGAAGCTAATTATGATTTCATTTTTTAAATTATTCAATATTAAAGTTTTATTTGTTCTCCCTGTACCCATTTGAACATCCCTTCCCCATAGGCAGAAATTTTCTATCATGATAGCTGCTGTCTCAAGATGCCTAAACTCATTTGGCCTCCAGTGTTTGTACACCTCTAGTTTCCTGTGTGATAATATCATAGTCAGGTGACAAAGAATAGCGTGACAAGGGCTAGGAAAAGGGCAGCTGAGTTATTAAGAAGTTGAGATAAAGAGGAAAAACATTCCAGGAAAAGCCTTTAGCAGTGGACGCCCATCAGAAGCCCCCCTGAAAACTCTTAACAGAAAAGAAGGGGGGTTTCTTAACGAATTATACCTCAAACCTGTCAGTCTGGGCTCACTGCTACTCTCACCTGGCCCTTTGCCTTCTCTAGGTACTTTTCTAGTGAAAGTGGTGGCCATGAATCCCTTCTCAAACAGGAGTCTGGATCTTGGATTCATCACTGTGCTGGCAAACAGTTCCCATAAAAAAGGTAATTGCATTACTCTGACAGTGCTGGTTTTGACCACGTAAGTGTCTTACTGCAATCTGAGCATTTCATGGAGTGTTTATGGTTTGCATGTGTAATTGCTTTCCTTCCAACAACAGCGCTGAAAACTTTGGTGGAGGCTTCTTCCTGATGAAGGCAGATTCCCTGACTTTGATGTAGTCATAAATTAGCATCACTCTGTATATGTAACACATTGCACATTTGCTGTTTGTCCCTAGAAATAATGAGTGAATTTTATGGCTCGGGACATAGCTTTGAAACCAGAAAATATTTGCATCACAGCAGTCTCATAAATTGCTGTCAGTAATGGCTTCTAGATGGCTCATCCTTACATTTACAAGAGCAGATTATACCAGATATAAAATAACCTTAACACTAATTGTATTGAAAGTTTTCCAGTGCTTTCCATCGATTTTCTTTTGTACATCAGTGAAACACCATCACCTTCTGTGAATATATTTTGATTTATACCATTGTGTTTGAAGAATCAGGATCATCTCCTTTGTAGTCTGTGATGAGCTTGTTGTTACTATTTTACCTATTTGACTGTGCTGTTTATCACAGCTCTGGAGTTTGATTCTTACAGCCCCGTCTTTCACACTGTCAGTAGTCAAATCCTGTGGATTTAAGTCATATTCACTGAGGATGTCTGAAAGCTTTATAGCTAGCACTAAAATATTCTGTTCTTTTTTGCATTAAGCAGATTCTGCTAAGGAGGAAGACAGCTACAAAACAAATACCCAAAAGAAAAATGTAAGTATTATTTAAGGATCTTTCTTTAAAATTGCTTAGAAATTTTTCTTACCAGTGAAATTGCTGTATAAGACTGAGAAAATAAGTATTCCTAGCATAGTAAATGATGGACTAGATGTTCTGTTCCCCATATGGCTTAACACAAAATCTATACCACAAGTCTTGGAGACAAATGTGCTTACAAGCATTCCATCTACAATTCATTAAAAAGATCAAAGAAAATGAACTTTTCACAACAATTCAATTTTGGAAGTTAAAATGTGTTTAGATGAATTTTTAATTCATCTACTTGACTAATGTAAACCTCTCTCTGAAGAGTGATCCTTCAAGTAGAGTTTAATATTTTTAAAATGGTTCCCAAGTGTTTTCTACTTCTGTATTGGAGTGTTTAAATTATTTTGTAATGAAAAATTTTCCAGTTTATGGCAAACTAAGAAGTTAATGATACACCAATTGCTAGCAGCTGTCCAAATTTAAATAATAAAAATGCCAGATAGAATATTTTATCATCTTAGAAGTCTAGTTTTTAACTGTAACGCTAGCAGACAGACGTCTGCTGTGGGAGATATACTGCTTCACAAGAAGCCATCATGCTTTACAGATTACCTGTAAGACTATATTGCATCAGAGGAATATAAATCTAATTCAAATTCAACTTTATCACAGTTTGGTACACAGAAAGACAAACTCAGCTACCCCTTCTTCTCTTTGTTTATGGCTGCAATATATCCACTTCAGATAAAAAAGGGATGCACTAGAAGACAAATGGTTGTTCAAGGGTTAGAGGTCTTGGTCCAGATGTGAAGGTTTAATAGGAATTAATTTCCTAAGTACCTGGTTTTGAAAATGGGAGCTGCACTCCTAAACCAATCCTGCATTTGGGAGACACACAATTTTTCCTTGCCATCTGCTTCTATTCCCATAGCTTCTACTTCCATACTACCTCTGATAAGGGAAAGATCCTATAAACTACAGATCTGCATCCAGTGATTTGGGGTCTAAACTTTCAAACCCTTTTCATTATAAATAAGCAACATATGTATGTGTTTATACATGTTTGTGTTCTAACTGATACATTTCCTTCTTACTTAGGATCACAGAATATATATTAAACCGAGTCGCCATGTGGATCCTTTCACAGCTGTTACACTTGGCTGGCCAGAAAACAACAATAATTCCAGTTTTCTCTGGACCTGTGGTTTGTGCATTTCCCAAGCTTTTTTCACCAACTTGTATTTGATGAGTAACAAACTCACTGTTGTGTCAGATCCAGTGCTGAAAATCTGACTTAAGGATGCTTCATTTTCTGGCTTTAAAGTTTGCCACTCACTGCACATGAAGAATGTCCTTCTACCCAACTCTAGTTTTGGCACCAATCTGATTATGCTATATAATATGGCATAGTACTCCATTTTGTCTTCTCCCAAAGGTTTCAGTTTTTCAAGATCTACCTGTCCTAAGCTTCACTCTCATAGCCAAGGACTAGTCCCAAGTGATTTACACAGTTAGGCATTTGCAAAGTACATGTGTCTCAATAAAACAGCAACAATTAACATTAACATGATGCAAAAACATTTCTGGCTGAAAGTGGGATTGGGATTCAGGCCATCTGTGTCCTATCCCCATAATTATCCATGACCTCACACATGACTTTGGAAAAGCCTATATTTTTGGTAATCTAGATTACTAACTCTTTAAATTGTGTTCGAGAAACTTGTCTGTAAAGCTCTTTGAAACTTAGGGCAGGAAAGTCCTTTATAAGATGCTGTTTTAACTATAAAGGAAATGTTTCTCCAGGAGCTTGCTGGCCTGCCTGGAATGAATGTGTGAAGCGACAGATAATACTAATCAACCAAAGTGAGGTGCAAATCCCACCTTCCTGCCTTCCTCCTCCGAAATCAGCAGTGACTGTCAGGATTACCGTCCAAAACCAAGGCAGTGAGGAGAGGCAGGACGAGCAGTGTCTCTATGTGACTGCAAAACAAGAACTGCAACTGGACATCAGGTCTGGTTTTAAACCCTGGTATTCATGGGGTAATATTACTACTGCACAAGCATAGTGCAAGGCCTCCGTTTCCAATAATAATGATAATAAAGTGGTATTGTACTTTTAGAATCACAGAATCACAGAATGGTTTGGGTTGGAAGGGACCTTAAAGATCATCTTGTTCCACCCCTCAGTCATGGGCAGGGACACCTTCCACTAGATCAAGTTACTCAGAGCTCCATCCAGCCTGGCCTTGAACACTTCCAGGGATGGAGCATCCACAGCTTCTCTGGGCAGCCTATGCCAGGGCCTCAACACCCTCACAGTACAGAAAACTTATTGTTCTAAATCCATTTACACCTTACCATTATAAAAAATTACTGACCAAATAAGTCTTGCTGCATTTTTCAGTCCATGTTTCTAAACACAGCCCTTTTATAAACTGAAACACATTCTTCCAAAAACCACTTAGGGTTTTTGATCCCACTGCATCCTTCCAGTGTTGGAGATTTCAATGTGTCAACCTCATTAGAACAATAGAAATAAATACCATTAGATATGTCTGAAATTTCTCCCAGACAGCTCATACTATGTGTAACTCCTATCTTACTTCCTTACAGGTGTGAGGCAAACTGCAGGCCAGTGAATGTTAGTGATGAGGTTGTTTTGAGTGTCTCTGGAGAGGAGGACTCCCAGGCCATATATTATAACTGGTATTTAGATAACACATTCCAAAACAAGGTAAGAGCAGCAGATTTGTCTGAAATACTGTACACACAAAAATAAATATCCACAAAGACAGATGGCCTCAGAGGGGTATTTTGTCAAGTGGATGCTTAGAAAACACTGGTCAAGACTGAGACAAGAGGGTGCCTGGATTGGGAGGGGTTATAATGAAGGGCACCAAACTGCCATCCTGCTCCTGATAAATCACAACAGAAAGGGCAGCAAAGAGCCTCTACTGCCATGTGTTCCTTTGTGTCTGATTTTCCAGTCTACAAGCCTCCCTCTAGCCTGTGGCCTGACTGGTTTCCAGCAGAGCTCTTTGAATTTGCTTCAAAGCAACACATCTGTGTTGAGAATGACCAGCTCCTTCTTGCAGACACAGGGAGAAGCTTTTCAGATTAAAGTAACAGGTAGGGGCTAACAGGGATTTTGGGTTTACAGACTCCTTTGGTTAGTCTCTGCTGACATCACATCATATTGATGTCACACATGCATAGCCTCGCTGACAAATATGAAAGTAAATTAGTCCACAAGTTGAAAGGTGTTACTTTATATGTGAGTTCTTTAAAATAATGAAGGTATCAGTTGGTTCTGGGGTGTCGCATGGCAGGAGAAATGCAGTTATCTTACTCCAAGCTGTTAACAACTTTATTAAGGCTCACCTGAAACAAAGTTATGCTAAGCGCTTGATTAGAGTTTTGCTTTATAATGCAAGCATTAACAGATTTGGAATAGTTCTTCTCCCCCTAGGGTTTATTGGGCAGCAGGATTTCCTTCCCCTGGGGCCCGCGGTGTCGTGCCGGTGCCCGGGCTGGCAGCGGCGCTGCTCGGGGGGCGCGGGGCAGACCCCGCGGCCGGTCACGGGCCCGGCTGATGCTCCGCTCCCTCCCTCCAGCCACGGCCCGGCGAGGCTACGGGGAGCGACGGTTCCTGGTGAGCACCGTGCCCCCGCCCGAAGCCCCCGGCTGTGCCGTGAGCCCCCAGCGCGGCTCGGTGCTCACCGCCTTCAGAGTCTCCTGTCTCTCCGAGGGCTCGGGCCGCTCCAGTCCTGGCAGGCAGCTCACGTATTGCTTCTATGTGCCACCAGGTAAGTCCCAGGAGAGCTCTTTGGCTTCTCCTAACACGAGCAAAGGCACAGAGTGCCCTGCTCTGCAGGGACACTGCCCACGAGTGAACCATCCCCCGAGTCCCTGCTCTCAGAGGGCAGGAGGTGTCTCTGCGGTGTCTGGTCCCTGACCCCTTCTTTCCTCTTTCAGATTCTCTCCTGGATTGTAGCCCGGATCCTGAACTCTTCCCAGTTTATCTTCCACTTGGAGAAGAGGAAAATAATTTTATTTTACATGTGACAATTATTGTTAGCAACAACTTTGGTGATAGAGTTCAAACAAATGCTTCAGTGAAGGTACACGGTAGAATTAATTAGTTTCAAGAACTCTCAAGCTGATAACTAACCCATAATTGACTTTTGGAGCTTCTTCCTGTTTTAGATAGATTACTTCCTTCTGGATGTCCCATAATCACCTTTTTCCTATTCTAACGGAGATTATTCTCTGTGTGCTCAAGGTCAAAAGATCTTCAATTGCCCTTTTTTCCAGAACAGAAGTCTAAAAGAATTGTTTGGACATTGATTGAGCAGCATAAGCCTATTTACTGCCTCTGGAGTTACTCTCTGTAGGCTCCAAAAGCCTCCTGCTTCTTCCCCAGTGCCACAGTAAGGAGACGCTTATCAGGCCATTAAAAATAAAACTTTTGAAATGGGGAACATGATGTTTTATGTCCCACTCTATCCAGGCTGTCCTTAAGACGATCATGGAAGCTGTTCAAAGAAAATTATAATAGCCTTGGCAATGTTGAGAGCATATCTGATTCCTTCATCAGGTTGGACCTGCAGATATGATGGATGGGAACCTGACCCTGCAGGCTGTGATATCTGAGAAGGCAAACACCATCCTAAAAGATGGGAACAACAGCATGAGTCTTTTCCAGCTGTACAAGTCAGTGACATCGGTCCTTAATCAGCAGATCCAAGAGGAAAGTTTTAACATGTCTTTACAGATGAACACACGAAAAGAGGTCAGCAAAACACTTTCTTGCAGTACAATATCACATAATGGACTCTTCATATTATTTGACAGCTCTTAAGTAATAAAAAGATCACATATCACCACTTGAAATCAATGGAGGTTTCAAGTTTCTAGCATCTGTCTCAGGATTTGGCACAGGTTTCAGCTAGTTTTCGCTATTTGTCTACATAAATTATTTATTTTATCACTCATCAGTAAAACAGTTAATTCTCAATTGTTATTTCATTAATTTAAACTAGTTAATCTAAACTTGATTTTCCAAAGCAACTTAAATATCAATCAAATGGCATCTCCAGTGGAATAAATATCCTATCTAATTTCCCCCAAAAGCACTAGGTGGCAGATAATTTTCTTTTGTCCATTTTAGCCTCCAGTTGATGTTTCAGTGATAAAGATGATATTTGTACGGTGCTTTGAGTGCCTCAGATGAGATCTAGAGAGTGTATCCTTCAATTAAGATTCATTATTTGAATAACATCAATCACACATGGCTCTGCTTTCTCTGGAAGTGGCATTTACACAGTAATTCACATACATTAGTACAAATTCTCACAAGTAACTCTCCTGGCTCCTAATGGATGTTAAGTGTATGAATTCTCCGTGCTGGGAGGTAACATAAAACTCATGATTATATAATTACTAGGGCAAGTGGCATCTTGTCAGTAGAGCTAATATCAGCTCAAATGATCCTTGTTGTGGAGCCTTACTCTACTGCATAACTTACAGCAAGCATGGCTGTCAATACACAGCACTACTTTCACAGTCCTAATTAGCATCTTGTTCTTTTGCCTAATTATCCCTTTTCATCCCAAGCTCCGAGGGCTGATGCTGACAACTCTCTCTGTTGTTAACATAACATCAATGCAGACTGCTCTGAAGATGTCAGAGGTATTGAAAGAAATCACTTACAGGAGTGAAGAGCTGTCTGTCTCAGCACAGGTAAGAGGCAATTCATCTTATATCTCCTCACACTAATAGTAGAGACTCTAATTATCCCACTGACCTTGGAAGGGTTTCAATGCTGTATAATTATCTGTTCTTACCCATTTTTTCAAATGCACCAGCATGTGTATTTTGAGCAGCAGTATTATGACTGTTTAGAGTAAGTAAATTCAAGTCTCAGATTTTGTCTCAGCAATCTCTACAATCCAGGCTATGACCATTACATTTATCATACATTTCTGAGACAGAATCCTTAACTTTTAGTCAGAAACATGTCACAGTGCATGTTTCCTCTTATAAAGCACTTTTAGGACCCTGAAGAACTGCCCCGAGAGGGTTTTTCTAGAATTGCCCTCATTGATTCATCCCTGGTCCTGGCACTGAACAAAATGCACATAGGCAATGGTCAAGGAACTATTTATGCTTACAGGGGGACATATGGCAGGACAGAACAAGCTGTCACTGGGGGAAGTTTCCCAGATATGCAGGCAATAAAAACAGCTGTCCTGATTTCTGATGTATTATAGGGTTGGGGCCAGACAATGGCTTGGGAGCATTTCAGCAGGATGTGGTTACCTTTGGCAAGTCAAGAACACAGCTCAGGTCCAGCCCTCATCCTACAGAAAGGCTGCTCAGTGTTCACAGGCTGTGGGGCTGGATGTGTCCAAGCCTGCAGTGAATTTGCTTGGCTCCTTCGCTGTCCTGGGCTAAAATCTGGCCCAGTGCTTTCCCAGTCACGAAATAAATATTGTAAACTTATTCTCCTTTGGCACTTAGCACTTTGGCACTAAGATAGAAATGTATAACCCAATTTACTACTTTACTGTACATCTAAAAACTATCCTTGCCCAGGGTTTGACAGACAAGCTTCCTTCAGATGTTATTCATTTTTTATGGATTACATCTGTAGAAGCAGGCTGGATTTTTCATGCCTGTATTCTATTCCATTTTGGTGTACCATCCAGGATATCATCTTTACTAGCATTTGAAGTATTACCCCAGCACAAATAATTATAGTAAAAATGGCATTACCCACTAATAGACCCAAGAGATTGCTGACGTTGCAATGTTCAGTAAATGACACAAGTGTCCCTTCTGTCATTTGCAGTGCCAGCACATATAAACTGCTCCCCGTGTTTCTCATGCAGGTGGAAGCCAGCAACACCCTGAAACATGTCAGTGCCTCCTTGCTCCCTGCAAACACAGAGCACAGCAGGGATGGTCAGGAGTTAAAGGAAGCAGCCAACTATCTGTTTAATGCAGTGAGCAATGTTCTTAAAGCTTCTGTAGAAATCAGAGCTGGGAACACTTCAGTGCCAGAGGCAGAACAGGTAATATAGATTTGGTCCAGTTTGTACCATACTATGTGTGAATATTTGTTTGCTTTGTGAGGTTTTTAAAGTCTCTGGTGCCTCTTGTATTTTTAAATTGGCACTGGGAAGGGTTCATGATGACACCATGATGGCCTTGCATATCAGAGGAAATTTCTCCCCAGTTAGATATGTTAGATTGAATGTCTGGTAATGAAGATGGTAGAGGCCTCTTAAGATTTGTTACATTGAACGCTGAACAGAACAGAGAACACTGCATCAGCTCTGACTGCTAATCCATGACAAGCACATTGTGATTTTTTTTCAGATTTGCTTCTATCCCCTCCTTTCGCCCCATAATTCAAGGAAGTCACAAGTATTAAATATTCATGATTGCCGCCACTACTTCACAGCTTGAACCAGCTCTGGTTGCTGCTTACACTTTTGCAGAAAGCTCTGATTATCTGTTCAGAAAGATCCAACATATTTATTTTGTCCTACCCTTTCCTATCTATATGTGAATTGCCACAGCTAACTCTCTGTGTATCCCATGCGGAACATACTTTAATTTCATCATTGCAAGGGAGTGGGGATGAAATAAATTTGAGAGAAAAGATTGCACTGGACAAGTTCCCCAACAATAACCCACTCATAATACACAATAGGTATGTAATTAGGTCTTGCTTTTCCAAGTAACTAACATGTGCAGCTAAGGGTGTTAATACATAAAAGTACATGAATATCATGCTTGCAATTTCAATGTGTAGAAGTTATAAATACTACAGTCTAAAAGTAAAATCTGTAAGGCATTTATTTGCTGTCTGCAATGTTTCAGTGAGAATTACAGAAACTGAATTGCAACAGAATAACTTCCTCCGAGATTAGGAAGCTCATCGCCAAGTTTATCAGTTTAGTAAGACACCAAAATTAAATGGAAGCAATGACAAATAATGTGCAGCTTGATGATCCTATGTACCTTTGTTGTAAGTTTCCTCCTCCCATCCTTTTCCAGAGTTCAGTGTCACACCAGCTCCTGAGTACAGTTGAAAATCTCCAGAGCGCCCTTCTGTTTGGGAAGGCACCAGGTGATGAGCCGACAGTCCTCACCTCTCCGTCTGCCACAATGTATATGCACAGGTAACAGCTGCAGTGTCCTCCACTGAAGCTCCTGAGAGCTACAAATATCAATTCCATTGTGCTTAAAAAAGTTCCTTAAAAGGAACTAAGTATTGTAGCAAAACGACAATTTCAGTAGTGCAACAAGGCTGTTGTTAGTGACTGATAGTAAGAACAGGAACATCACCTCAGAAATTCCCATGCTGTGTGTTCTTTAACCAGCAGAGAATTCACTACCATTTCCTAAATGAGGCAGTAGTCATTTACTTTTGAAATTATGTAGAAAACTCATGTCATGCCAGCTAAGGGTTTCTTTTCTTTTCCAAGTTGCCAATAATGACATGTTATATGGAACTGTAAGCAGTTTGGCAGAAGCAAATATAATCCTGAGGAGCCTGACAAGCATTCTCCATTCCCTATAATCATCCCTAAATTGTTCCCCGAGAGCCTGGTTTTCATCCACATCAAATTGTGCATTCAAATCAAGAGCATGTTCACACAGAAACCAAGTCTTTCAAATAAGTACACCTTGGTAAAGTTTCCTCTCCAGATATGCCAACTCCACCCCTTTTTTGATAATTTTATGGTAGCATTACGTGGAATACTGCATCAGGGATAGATTCACGTATAAAGTATTTACTGGCAGACTTAGAAATAGTTTTGCAACTAAGTTATACTCATAAAGCTTTCTCTGTATATATGAAGTCCATGCTATTGATGTTTGTTTTTTTTTCTTTTTTTCCTTTTTTTTTTTTTCTCTTTTATCCTGCTTTGCTTATGCCCAACCCTAACTGGACAGATTACAAACAGAAAACATGGATAGCACATCCATTAACATCTCCAATTCCAGCTCTGCCAGCTTTACTCTCCCAGCTGCTTCCTCTCTCAATGTTTCAGGAATTGATGGTGAAACAGTGGATATAAGGGCAAGTAAACAGCTTTATTCTAACTCTGTCTGACATCCAACTTACCTTCCTGATCTAATGGTTTTAGAATCATTTATCCTCTCACAATGAACACACAAGCACACATCATTCCTCATGTCATGCCAAGGAAATAATTTGAAATTATTGGTCAGAGAAGCCTTCTTTTATCTTAGTTACATGAGGTTGGTTCAGCGAGTTAAGAACAACTGAATTCTTAAATTCCCCATCCCATCAGCCCCTTACATACACTTGGATTCACACGTACGTGGCAGCAGGAGCAGGCAATGAATGAATCAATACTTACAAATCTATTTGCTGTTTGTTTACATCTTCTGCTCTCGGGAGGATGCAACTGCTCAGAGTCCATATCACATTCAAACTAACCTACAGCAGCCTTCTTTCATCCCAGCAAGAAATGCCTGAGTGTGGGGCACTCAGATCCTGCAGGAAACCAATGTGCTGATGGTAGCACATCCCCCATCTGAATTAGGACGTAGTGTTTTTTCACTCAGAGCAATAGATTGCATATAATTGTCATATTTTCATAACAAATTTTCCGAAGATCTCTCTGGTTGATTTGACCCTCTCATGAGACCCCTAAAATACCTGCAAACATTTTTTTTTTCATTGCACCTTTTCCAACTCTGCCAAAAAGTTGTTACAGTGTATGGAAACAATAAAGATTGTTGTAGACATTTCAGAATGAAAATCACTTTCAAGGTTTATAGACCCACCTTAGACATAAGGTAGAGATAAGGTGTTATTTAAATCTGGATGCAAACTTCTTGGAAGTCATCTCCTATTTGGGTCTGAGCTCAGTCTTTCACTAGTCAGCAATTCAGAGTGTGAATAAAATTAAATATTGACAATAGCTCAGTTGTCTGACTGTTAATGTCTTCTAACAGATGGTGAGCTTTGCCATGAATCCCTTTTTCTCCAGTGACAGCAGTTTTGACATCAGTGGCACAGTGGGAGGTCTAAGTCTAACTGGTCTGGATGGTTTGATCATACCAGTCAGCAACCTCAAAGAGAACATTGAGGTAAATCCACTATTTCCTAACTCTCACCCTCTTTTCCCATTTTTTTCCTTTCTCCTTTAACGAACTGTCATTTGTTATCATTTGTGAGGTGAACACAAATGCTGGTAGTGTTCATTACATTAGATAACGGGCTGATGCTGTCTGTAGTTGTGATGGAAGGATTTGTGTGATGTGGTGAATGAAATAACAAATATTTCTGTCTTTTCTTGAAAAGGAGGTATTTTATTCTTCCTTTAAATGGATGTAAGAATGCTAATGGTTGTGGAAATAGATTCCAGATTACAATCATCCCAAAGCACAATGTGAAGTTTGATTTCATCACTGTATTTATTGTACTACTCTTTGGATTCCTAGCCCATGTATAAACGGACATTCTTACATGCACTTCATGCAGCCATTGTCTCAGTCATAATCACTGTTCTCAGTTCAGAAATGCACTAAGGGTCATAGGTTTATGACAAATCTACACAGATTTCAAATTAACTTTTCAGAGGTTAGTTGACAGAATGAAGAAAATTACTTTGAAAGTGATATTTTTGCTGACCATGCTTTCCTGATGTTATGAAAAAAAGATAATCTAGCATGTGGCTGCATGCTGAGAAGAAAAATGCTTTTCTGTATTTAAACCTATGTCTTTCTGTTTAAAACCAGATCATGTTACCAAGGCTTTCAGCAACTCAGGAAGATAAGATTCTGTTGAATCTGGGCAATTATAGCAGTTTTCAAGTCAATGTTACCTCAGAAAACACATCTATAGTGATCCATCTGGAATCTGAACGTGACATACCAATAATACTTTACTTGGGGTATGGTTATCACCCAAATGAAACCAACTACGATATGAAAAAACATCTGTTCTATAAGAAAACTTCTGGAGGTAAGACAAGTGATTAGTGACCCATGAACTTGCAGAAGACAAAAATGAGCCTTGACCATGAGTTCATGTGTCTAGCTGGAAAGAAACTTCATGCTTCAAAGTTCCAATCTCTAGAACAAAGTGTTCATTAACAGGAGCAAATATTGGGATGATTTTATCAATGAGCTGCCAAGAATGATTTTATGCCTGTTTCTTTGGTTTATTTATGGCATGCAATACAGCTGCATACTTCTGAATTAGCCTTTCTATATATACATTGAAACAAAAATATTTATGTTCAAGGTGAGACAAACAGCTGGGTTCTCAGCCCAGAAGAACTCATTTTTGGAGAGGGAACCTACTATTTCATGGTTTTACAAGATATGGGAATGGATTCAACAGTCTACAATGGGCTAACTATAAATGCCACTTGCTTTGCATCCCGCTGTGTATTTTGGGACGAGCACCAGGGAGGCTGGAACAGCTATGGATGTCATGTAAGTAGAGCAAAACAAAACAATGTGCCTGTTACACAGTTCAAAGCTAGCCCTCATAACCACCATCATGTAGTAACTGACACCATAAAACAAGATCATTCTGAGATGTTTTAATAAACTCAAGAAATTCAGTCATATTGAACTAACCTTTAAACAACATTCCCATTTCTATATCTTGGGATGAACTTCTATATAAGAAGAAATGGAACCATTCTGACAAGGCCATAATATATTGTAATGCCCATTATTGCTTAGGTGTTAGAATTAATATTCCTTTTTGGAACTTGAACAATCTGGTGTGCAGCAGCTCTCTACGCTAACATACCAATCTCAGCACTGACTTTTCATTTGCTTGGTAAGTCATCTGATACTTTGAAGCCAGATGTTTTATCAGGAATCTTTTCTGGGTTGCAGGTAGGACCAAAAACAAATCCTAGCAGCACACAGTGCCTCTGCAACCATCTGACCTTCTTTGGGAGCTCCTTCTTTGTCATACCCAATGCCGTAGATGTCAGCAAAACAGCACAAATGTTTGGTACATTCGTGGACAATCCTGTGGTGGTCACAACTGTAGGATGCATCTTTCTGATATATGTGCTTGTAATTATTTGGGCTCGAAGGAAGGACATCCAGGATGATGCCAAAGTAAGTCTCCAGCTAATAAAGTTAATGTATTCAGGCCAATTCCCACCTTGTCTAGCCTGTTTTAATAGGAAGTCTTTAACCAATCCTACTCCTTTCCCTGTAACTCTCTCTTTACTGGTAAGTAAAAACTGTTCACAAGATCAAAAAATCCTACTTGCAGCTTTCAGGAATCTGTCCTTACAGGACAGCTAACACGCTGCTCGTGTTGTGTGGCTCTGCAGGTGAAAATCACAGTCCTGGAAGACAATGACCCCTTTGCTCAGTATCGTTACCTTGTGACAGTTTTCACGGGACACCGCCGTGGTGCAGCCACAACCTCCAAGGTATCAGTGCCACTGTGTGGGAGGAGAGTTTATTTGCTTAGAGAACTGGATGAATAATGAAGCACCTGAGGCTATTAAACAGGACTGCTCAAATGCACTGTCTGAGCCAGAAAGCCCTTAGGTTTAATGACAGGAGAAATAATCACATAGGATCAAGATGTGCAAATCTTCATTTTGCCTTTTTATTTTCCAGGTGACTCTCACGCTCTATGGACAGGATGGAGAGAGTGAGCCCCACTATCTACATGATCCTGATACACCAGTCTTTGAACGTGGAGGAGTGGATGTTTTCCTCCTCTGTACCTTCTTCCCTCTTGGGGAACTGCAGAGCATTAGATTGTGGCATGATAATTCAGGGAACAGTCCATCCTGGTAAGTGGAGGTCTGGAGATGCTGGGAAGTAAAAATCCACAAGTAATTTTTTATAATGGCAATAGTTTTCCCTTTCTAGCACTTTAAAGTTATCCTTTCTGCAGTTCTAGAAAGAAAAGAAGCATTAGGGTCTAGTTTTTGAGACTAAATAGACCAAATCATAGCCTAAACTGCAGGACCAAGAGCGCTTCCCATGTCCCATGTCCAGTACAGGGTGGGCTATGTCCTGTGCCTTACAGTTTAGTCACCCTAAGAAGCTGAAGGCCAGAGTTTGTCCTCCACGGTCTTGTTGAGCTCTGGATTTGTGCCCTGTGTGTTTTTCCAACAGGTATGTGAATCGAGTAATAGTCCACGATCTGGCATGGGATCAGAAATGGTACTTCCTCTGTAACTCCTGGCTAGCCATTGATATTGGAGAATGTGTCCTAGATAAAGTGTTCCCAGTAGCAACAGAACAGGACATGAAGCAGTTCAGGTACCTCCTATTTCATGGATTTTTTTACTCTTGATAGCAGTCAGTCTGGAAAAACAAGCATGAAAAATACAGACCAAAGCTCTAGAAAAAAATGAAAACAAGGAAGGTCTTTCCACTGTCCTTAAAGGGCTCTGAACAAGAGAGAGAGGGAGGATGGTTACATAAATCAGATCATTACCCCAACAGTAGCACCATACTGAAAATATTGGTGCTAAAGAAGAATAGCCTGACAAACCTACAGAAACCCAAACATCTTCTCTTAGGTGTAATTTTCTTAACAATTTAAATAGGAACTATTCACTTTCCCTCTATGCTGTGGCCAAAAGGAAAGGACATAAGCAGCTATGACCATTCCATGCAAATCAAGCCATGATATTTGATAATTTCTCCTGTTATTACTTCTGCTGATTGTGCCTAGAAACATGAACAGGTTGGGACCCTGAACTAGGCCTTGTTCTTCCCTCTCTTTCCTACATATCCATTTGATTTCCTTCTTTTCCTTCCCAGCAATCTGTTTTTCATGAGGACCTCCAAGGGTTTCCAGGACGGGCACATCTGGTACTCGGTTTTCAGCCGCTCCCCACGAAGCTCCTTCACGCGAGCCCAGCGCGTGTCCTGTTGCTTCTCACTGCTCCTCTGCACCATGCTGACCAGCATCATGTTCTGGGGTGTGCCAAAGGATCCTGCTGAGCAGAAAATGGATCTAGGTAACAATCCTCACCATTGCTTGGGCAGGCAAACAGAGAGATGTCAGAATTTGGAAGCAAGAATTGAATAAATGGGTTTTCACAAGAGAGAAACTTGATGGGGTTTTTTTGCCTGGGGTTATTTTTTCCTTCTCTCCTGTTTGACCTTGACAGGTAAGATCGAGTTCACATGGCAGGAAGTGATGATTGGCTTTGAGAGCTCCCTCCTCATGTTCCCCATCAACCTGCTCATTGTGCAGATCTTCAGGAACACACGACCCCGGCCAGCCCAGCAGGGCAGAGAGAAGAAGCCGGGAAAGAATGGCCAAGTGTCCCCAAGCCTGCCTCCTACCGCAGGCGCCCCCCAGGCTGCCTCTCTCACTCCAGAGGCTGTGACAAAGGCAAGTCCCAGTGAGTCCTGCACTGCCCTCTGCTGCCACACACTACCGACTTCCCCTGCTCCACAAATTTCCCTGCTCCGATGCCCTTCAGCCTGTCTGAAGGGAAAAGCCAAATACCAGTGGTGCAAAGCATTCATTTACCCACCTAAATGAAATCCTTCATTAAGGTCTGCCTTTGTACATCCCAGCTCTTGCACAGTTATTGTGTGTGACCAAATCACTGTGTTCAGGAGTTAAAGCAAACACTAAGTAAGACAGTGAAGATAAAAGGTATCATGGACCACATCTTTCTCAGCTTAGGTCCTCAGGCAGGACCTTTTGAACCCTGAAAGCTGCCTTGCTGAGCTCACTGAAATCTGCCTGTCACATCCAGTGCTGTAGGATGTGCTATTCTTATCCATTCTGGAGATTTTAGCAGTTGGTGCAGCTCCCAGCCAGTGGTACTGTCAGATCACATCAGCTTAAGCCACTGCAGCCAGGATCACTGCTGTATTGCTGCTCTCTTTCCTAGGATGTAAGAAGAATTGCCAGCTCACTCTTTAAAGCCCTGAAGACTTCATCTCTCACCTCAGCACCAGATCTTGAAAAATCAACTAATATCAACACACTCCTGTCATTGGTTGAGGACATCATCTGTCAGCAGAACAGAGCTGGGCAAGGGTTTCATGATGACAGCAAGAAGGATGGCTCTATAATTGTCACATTGGGTGCTATGGGTATCCAAGGTAAATAATACACTGTGAAATGCCTGCTGAAACCCTTGCAATGAAAATGGTGATTGCACTGGATGTGATGACCCAAGTTGTTCTTACATTCTGACTCAAAGGCAACAACAGAACTGCAGAATAGCTGAGGTTAGAAGGCACCTCTGGATCCCACCATGCTGCTCAGAGCAGGGTCAGTGGGAGCAGAACTGCCCAAGATCAAGTCAGTCCGATGCTGAATGTCCCCAAAGATGAAGACTCCACAAATTCTCTGAGCAACCTACAGCAGTGTCCAATATATACATTTTTTCTTCTTATATTCAGAAATTTCCCATATTTTAAGATGCACCCATTGCTTCTTGTTTTTTCACTGCACCAATGAGCACCCAACTAAGTAAAGACAACAGTGAAATCTCTGTTTCTTGTGCTGTAGAATCGAATGTTTGTTACCAGTCTGGCTTGGGAGCTGGATCAGCATCTACAAATAAAAAGACTCACAAACATCAGTTATTTCACAAACTCTTTGACCTGTCCTTTCTTTTTTTTTTTTTCTTCTTGGGCTTATGCTGTTGTTTCTTTCAGTCTGGCTCTAAATCAATAAGAATAAATAAGTACATAGCCTCACTGATTTCATTAAGACTCACATTTGGCTTTTCCAGGGAGTCTTCCAAGCTACTAATTGCGCAGGTACACCATGAACAAATTAACAGTTGATCTGATCTATCAAGCTTTTAGGACTGCTGTTTAATTCAGTTGCCTTCTGGAAAAAGTTCCAGGCCATTTCAGCAGAAGAGCACTAAGCTCTGGTACTAAAGCTGCTTTGACATGTCCCTTCAAATGTTAGTCTTCATCACAGTCATGATCTTTAGCTCCTGTTCTACCACGCATTGTATTGAGAAGTGTTTTAATCTGGGACTATTTATTTTCTCACTAAATAAATAAGTAATTCTTTGCCTGCAGAAAAAACAAGAAGTCCAACACCAGAGAAGAGGATTTGTGACCAGCTGAAATACAGTGGTTACCATCGCTGCTTGTACATGCAACTCCAGCATGTAGAGATGGAGCTGGAATTACTGGGGCCCCATAAATTTCAGATGCCTCAAAGTTACACACAAGCTGTTTGTCAGGTTCAGCATATGAAGAACCTCCTGGAGAACAAAATCTGCTCATCAGCATCCATCAGTGAGGGGTAACCCAATTCTCATTCTCAGTATAAATAAACTCACGTCATGAATTAAAAACTGGACGGGATGACAGAGCCCAATTACTGCTTAACATGTGCTAGATAACTGTTATTACATCTGTAAAAATAAGTCTTACCATTATACCATTGCAGGAGCTCGAAAGAAATTTCCATGCACTGTGAATTGCACACAAAGGCAATAATGACAGATCATTACTGTTTGTTATTTTTGCCTCCAAAGTGGAAAGTTACAATACAATGCCATGTGATAGTAAAGGGCTGGGATAATCACTCAGCTCCAAAGTCACAGAAGTCTCTTAAAATGCATGGATAAAGAAAAACTAATAAACAGACAAAAATAGTTCAGTGAAATATGATAATTAAGTTGGAAGTATTGAAAACAATTGCATTAATTATGTCACTTGGCCATTATGGTGATCACAAGAGATGCATTCAGCAGCTTAAATGCACTCATAGCTTTGTCAATAATTCTACTGGAGATTCAATTATGCATGAACTGAGGAGTAAATAAGCCCATCACATTTATTTTGATTTTAGCTGATACCTGCACACTTCCTCATTATTTTTTTCTCACTGTACTTTTTGGTATCCATATATCCTATATAACTGCATTAATTAAAACAATACTTTGATTTTATATCATAAAATGCTGCCTATTCCCAGTGAACCTGATGACTGCAGGTTTTTTGGTTCCTGTTCCATCACAGACTGATTTTTTTCTCGTCTGGTTGACTCTCAAGGTGGTGCCATACTCCAAACCTGTCCAGTGATGACAAGAAAAGTTCTCCCAGAGGGCTGCCCTGGTGGTTTGTGTTCATTGCTTGGTTCCTTGTGGCAGCCACCAGTGCTGTGTCTGGGTTCTTTACCATGCTCTATGGACTCCATTATGGCAAGGAGAACTCCATCAAGTGGCTCATCTCCATGGTCATCTCCTTCTTGGAAAGTCTTTTCATCACACAGCCCTTAAAGGTAAGAGCCTTGGAAATAAAACCACTGGCTGAGATGAACTCCCCTGCTGCCATTGCAGGAAGACAATGTAGCATGTTCTAAAGAGCTACAGGATTTAGGATATAAAATGAGAAGTCTATGCCCTTAAAACAAGAGCAGGCAAGTGATTTACAGAGTTCTCTTGGGTTTTGCTGACATTAACTCCATTGGTTTCATCTCCCTTGCTTTGTCAGGGTTTAATGAGGTTTCTGACTAGTGAGGATGTGTCACAAAATCAGTTTAGCTGGACAAACCCCAGCACTGTGCTCTGTTTTCTTGTTTATGGGCTTCAGCTGCATGGGTTCAACAAACCTAGAGCTCAATTGTTTTCCTGCAGCGCCTGGATCCAAAGGGATCCAGGTCAAAGCCAAAGACTTCTTATATGAAATGGGAATATGGTGAGTCTATAGCTGATTCTTCCCAGGTGCTGGGATTTGCTGCTTTTTTTGCTCTGGTTCTGAAGAAGGTGGAACATGAGGATGAAGAAAACACAGCTATTGATGGGCCTTTGTCTGCACCAGGTAACTGACTGCAAAATTAAAAATTGTTAAAGAAAGTGCAGAATTCTCCAAGCTTTTGGAATGAATATGTGACTAACCTCAACTGGCTTGCAGTAAAACCTGTAACTATTCCACAACTTAGTGAAAATAAATAAGTGACCAGTAAAAAATGCACCCTTCATGTAGACCGGTAGCTCTTTATCTGACAAGCATAGCTAAAACCTCTCACAAGGAAATTTCCCACACCCTTTGAGCCCATATGGACGTTCTCAGGTTACACAATTTCCCACAGCCACAATTATCTGTATTATTCCCCTAAACAAAACAGTGGCTTCAGTCATAATCATATCTAAATAAAGCCTTCATTAGCAGACAGGACTCCTAGGGCACAGCAAAGTTATCTGATCTACAGCTTCCTCCCTGCTCAGCCTCAGGATATGAATACAGCCCCTTCTGAGAACCTCAGCCTGGAGAGAGACACCTGGACCACACCTGCCCCTAAACCCAACGCAGTTCTTGTGAGCTCCTTCACTCCCCACTGTTTGCCTTCCAATTGCTATAGTAATAGTTTAAATCACATCCTCTGAACCCCTGAGGGAAAGCATTAAATAGAAATGTTTCCTTAGAAAGTCCAAACAAACAAAAAGCAGGACATGGCTGATCAATTGACTAATCCCAGGGTTCATTGCTCTCCCTCACAGGTGATTCACACCCTCTCTTTGGGGTCCGAAGGGACAGTAGAAGCAACATTTACCGGCCACCTCCTGCTGCGGATGTGGAGAAAATGAAGATCAGCTGCATGAAGGAGCAGAAAGCATTTGCCCTCATCAGAGAAATCCTGGGTATTACCCATATGTAGATTGTCTTGTTTTATTCGGTAATACTCATCAGTAATTTTACATCGGTGAAAATATTGTTCTCTTGGGTGACAAAGTTTTGGCATATCTTCAGCTTTCTGCCAGTTGTTATGATGTAGAGACAGGCTGTTCCATGGCAGCTGGAGCTGCTGGGAGGTGGCAATGTTAGCTGGAGATAAAAGTGTGGCTAAGGCTTCCTTTTATGGTAAAGAAACACATCACAAACACGAGAGATTAAAGAAAAGCAGAAAGGATAAAAAGAGGAGGTCAACAGTGAAATGAAGTTGAAATCAAAGAGCAGATGGAGGCCGTCTTTCTGAAAGCAGATTGTGTCTATAGATAATGATTTATGCCCCTGTTTTATTTCCTCTAAAATCGATGGCAAAAAAAATTACCTTAACTTCACTTGGAACACAGAGAGACTACTCATTTTATTTGGAGCTGCCATGACTACTTCTATTCAGCCTTCCCACTTACCTTCTTAACTGCTCCTCCTATTCCAAGTGGGAAGCACTTAAACTGCAGCACATTGAAGCAGCTTGAGGGCATTCATTAGCACTGATCACTCAGAGTCTACAAAGCACCTCCTTGGCCTAATAGGTGCTGCCAGCTGTAATCATTCATGCAATCTATTGAACAGAATTGTTAATTCAGAGCTCACATGTGCTGTCTCTTCCTATTTTTTTCCAGCCTATCTGGGGTTTTTATGGATGCTGTTACTGGTTGCCTATGGGCAGAGAGATCCCAATTCCTACTATTTAAACAAGCACATCGAGGACAGCTTTACAGATGGATTCCATGATGTCTACAGTTACCAGGATTTTTTCACGTGGGCCAACACTACTTTACTCAAAAATCTTTATGGATCACATAAAGGTGCAGAGTCAAATTGCTTCCCTTCAGCTTGCCAGATTCTGAAACACTGTTTTTAATACTTAACTCTAACTTGCATATTTGAGTCGAGAAAGGGACTGTGAGGCTAGCAAGGAATCCTATAATAGGAAAACCAGTGGATAACAAAACCCCACAGCTTGACCCCAAGTTAAACATCCCGTGATATTTTCCTTATATTTAATACAACCCAAAAGTTCTGCACTGCAATGATAATTTTTTCACATTTTACATTACTTACTCCAGATATTCAGACATATCCTCAGTTTTGCACACCTTCATTTCCATTATTAAAAAAAAAAAAAAAGGAATGGCAGACAGGTAGCACCATAAAGCTTTTCCTCAGGAGTTTGCATCATGATTTCGGTCAATGTGAAGGCAAATTATGCAGTATCAGCATGTTTCTATCTAGCCATATCCAGCAAAGTATGACCCATTTTCCAGACCACATTTAAGGGTAAATATTGAAATATATTAGCAGAGTTTTCTTTAGACATGACAGACTACATGAACACTGCATAAAGCTACTCTTCTATGGGACTCAAGTCACTTTCCTCCCCCAGACCTCACTTTCCTTCTGTATAAAATACAGACAGATGGGGGTGACACAGAACTCTGTTTTTGTGAATGCTTAAGAACTCTGTTCAAATCAACATGAGGGTTCCATTTTCATTACTATTTTGCTTACAGTGTTTCCAAGAAAATAATATATGGCAAAATATTAATGCATCAGTGAATCATAAATGAAATGAAGAAATATTGTTCATTTTGTCGTATTGCCAGTGCTGCTCTTTTCCTTCCACTGTTTAGGATTCATTACAGATGGCAATTCCAAGCTGGTGGGTAGTGCTCGAATTCGCCAAGTAAGAGTGAAAGGAGACACCTGCCCTATTTCTCCCAGACTCCAGCACATAGCTGAGGAATGCCGCGCTCCATACTCCCTACAAACAGAAGATACATCAGTTTATGGGCAGCACTGGAATTCCTCAGTCTTTGATAACTCCTCTGACTTGAGTTCAGCATGGCAGTATCAGAGTCAGTCCAAACTGAGAGGACACCCCAGCTGGGGTAAACTTGCCGTCTATGGCGGAGGGGGATATGTGATTCACCTGGGAACTGACCCTAAAAATGCCTCCAGGTACCACTTGTGTTCTTGTCAATTAGCAGTGCATCCTCCGTGTGATACTCATTGCTGTATGAATTAGATCACTGTCTAGAATTCTTTCGGCAGAGTTCTCCAGTACCTTTTCAACAACGTCTGGCTTGACACCTTTACAAGAGCGGTATTTGTGGAATTTACAATCTACAATGCCAACGTGAACCTCTTCTGCATTATAAGCCTGATGTTTGAAAGCAACGCTTTAGGTGAGAGCCTTTGCTAAGTTACACACTTCTGAAGACAGCAAAAAATGCACCTACAGAATGTAGATTTACACACTGTGAGTGTTTTCCAAGTTCTTTCTTCAGGAAAGACAAGTGTATAAATCTAATAACAAGAAAATCAATGCAAATTTTCTAAACCATTCAGGAAAAATGTAGCATTGCAGTAATATAGACCATAATGGAATATCTTATGTTTGTTTATGCTGTGGTTATCTGCTGATGAAGAAAACATGGCACTGAAACTCGATTTTGAGAATTTACACAACAGGAACAAGAAAAATTCTGTTTCCTAATCACTTCAGCTAATCAATACAATATTAAGAAAGAAAAATACAAATAACAGTCTGTCTTTTTTGATCCAGATGACTTCTAATGTATAGCTATAGATGCAATACATAATCTGGATACAACAAAGAGAATAATGAAAGAAGATTCTGGTTTAAAGGCTATAGGAAAACATTTAGTCTGAGCAGCAGCCTCCTTAGGGTGTGTCCAGGTATTGCAAAAAGCCCAAACTGAGCTCATTTTGGGTTTAGAATGAGATTCAGCTTTTAAAAAAATCCAAGTCCTTCTGCTGTATTTCTGCATTTGCAGTTCAATTCAAACTCAGTCCTGTTGGGATTACTATTGTGCTATCACACAAGACTCAAGCAGACAAGTACAACCACTCCAAAAACCTTGGCTCTCTGAAATTCTTGTTTCAGGAAAATTTCAAACCCTTATAGGGTTACTCACACAGTGAAGTCTAGATCTTAGTTCAATGGTTGGATTCAGCCTCATGCTGACATGAAAGCAAGTGCAGAAGTCCTACTGGTGAACTGAGCTGTTTGATTGAAAGCACAAAGAGCCCTGAGGTGCCCCCTGTTTGTTTTTTAGGGGCCTTCTTCACAAGTGCGCAGCTGCAAAGTGTCCGGCTCTACCCCTACACCAACAGCCTCCACATCTTCGTGGTTGCAGCAGAAGTCATTTATTTCCTCTTTATTGTGTACTACATGATAGTACAGGTGAGGCCAATGGAAAGTTTGGCTGAGAGCATCATCTTGTGCCTGCTATTGATTTCTCTTACAAAAGCTTTAGGACTGTACTTGATTTCAGTAGCGCTACACCAATGGAAGATTGAATCAGATACAGTGTCAGTATTAAATAATAGGAAGGAAACACTTTATTTGGCTTGGATACTGTTTTTGAGAAAGACATAGTTTTATTAATGCAGAGCAGTCTGCTTTATTGTGGAGGGCATTGCCCTAATCATTGCCTTAATCATTAGTCTAATAATAATATGCCCTAATACCAGAGGTGCATGGGATGATATGGAGTCATGAGACTGAAAGAGTAAAACTCCTCACAGGGAAAGCTGCTGAAGAGTCTGAGATGGAGATACTTCCACAGCAAGTGGAATCTCCTGGAGCTGGCCATTATATTGATCAGCTGGAGTGCTCTGTCGGTGTTTGTGAAACGGACGGTCCTTGGGACCCGGGACATCAGCTACTACCAGGAACACAAGGAGGAGTAAGTACTAACGCTAAGTACTTACAAAGTGCATCCTTTGTTGTTGTTACTTACGTAGAAATAAATCTATATTTTCTCTTCCCGGACAGCACCGTGTCTGTGCTAGACACTGCTGTCCTAGATGGCTATATATTCAGGAAGCCTCTAAGTGTGTCAGGGCTAAAATTTGTGTCAGCAATAGGATTTTCTTCTGATACTGCTCTAATAAAATCCAGCAGACTTGAACACCAAGTTCCCTTTTTTAGCTCTTACTTTCCTGTCTGCATCACCCCCTTGTGAACCAACAAACATTTTTGCTACAGGACACTCACCTAGAAAGAACACAATCTGCTTTGTTCTTTGTTGTAAAAAGCCATTGATTAGAGGACAATAATGGAATATTTAGTACAGAATGGAATACTATAACATCATTTAAAAAATGGTCACACAGGAAAGAGATGATAGAATCACAGGATAATGAGCTGAATTTGGGCTAGCCTAGACATCCTCTCCTTAAAAATCTTGGCCATGCACAACTGAGCTTTTTGTGTGCACACAGTAGGAAGTGCAGGTGGAAACACTGAAGCAGGAACTCATTAGGCCTCCGCTGAAACCCCAGCATTGGGTGACTGGCTTTTCCAGCATACCCATTTATGCACTTCAAAGGATTCTGTGTGCATGGAATATTACATATTTTCTTTTTTTCCTAACAGCTCCATAAGCTTCAGTGAAACTGCAAGAGCTGACGCAGTTCTTGGCTACCTGCTTGCATTCCTGGTGCTTCTGTCCACAGTGAAACTGTGGCATCTGCTGAGGCTCAACCCTAAACTGAACATGATCACTTCAACACTAAGGAGGGCATGGGGTGATATCTCTGGATTCATCACTGTTATTGCAATCATGTTCCTCGCCTATTCCGTTGCTGTGAGTACCACGGTGCTTTCTCTTGTCTGCAGTCTGCTTCCAGGTACTGCTGGGTTAAATCAACCATTCCTGAATGCTAAAAGCAACGTAGCTTTGCCATGTAAAGTGGAATAAAGCTGCCTGTCTAAATCTTAGTCTGGCAGCTTGGAGCCCAAGTCTTCTGTATGGGTGAAAGAAGTTGTCCATCCTCTTGTCTGTTCTTTGCAAACTGAAATTTAGTGAAAAATCAAACACTGGGCTGAAAAATAAGGACTTTCTATGTGTAATAGATGTGACAAAGAACAAAGTACAGGAAAAAAGATTTTCTGGATAAAGCTTAACTTGAGCATTTAGAAAGTGCCATTTTCTGTTTGGCTAATTTATAAGTGGGAAATAATTACCTTTTTTACATATCTAGAGGCAGCCTGAGCAGATATAAGAAATTCTTGTATCTGTGATAAAAGGTCTTCAAGCTAAACACCTTTTACAGCAAGGATTCTGATCACGACACAAGACTTGACTTCTGTCCTCTGCAGGCAAACCTGATATTTGGCTGGAAGCTCTACTCTTACAAAACTCTCCTTGATTCGGCAGAGACCATGGTCAGTCTTCAGCTGGGAATCTTCAACTATGAGGAGGTACCACATCTAATTTTGAGAAGTTTACAGCCATACAATTGGCATCTCAGCTACCAAATATGCTTTGACCCAGAAAATAGAAGGACTTTCAATTAATTACATTTAAACATTAATCTAATTTTGCAAGCTCCACAGCTCCCTAAAGCAGCCACATTTTCTGAGCAAGAAAAAGACATCAAGTGAAACCTCCTTCATGTCCTGTTTTGACCACGAGGAGGCTCATAGAGAACCTTTCATTAAGAAACCTGCTCACATTTCAACTAGAGATGATACTAATTGATTACAGAATGTTTTGAGCAATTTCCTTAGAAAGCTTCAGATAGAAATGTGAACAAAGCCCTGTGTTTGTTCTGAACACCCCCTCTATCTTCCCAAGAAAGGCAAGGCCTTCCACAAGGGAACCTCATGTTAATTTTTTTTTTTTTTGTTATTCTTTATATACACTACTTTTTCAGTAAGATCTTTCAAATATTTCAATATCCTTTGGGCATTTCTTTGTGGATAATTCTTGGACATCTCTGACTGTGAAGTCCTTCTTGGTGCATGTTTTTAGACCATGGATCCAATAGGATATGGATGGCTCTGAAGATCAGTAATTTGGCACATTTTCATCTCTTCATCCCACTCATGATAATCATGAAAATATATTCCTATGTTGTAGCTTATATGAAAATTAGTGATTTGATTTTTCACAACCCTTGGTTTTTAAGTGTCTCTGACAGTCTGACTGTGCTTCTTTATAAAGCATACCGTAAAATAAATGAAATACATACAGGGATTTAATCTATTTTGAAAGCTGAGGCATTAGGAAGCTTCAGCTGTTCTGTGGATAAACATCTCTCCAGGCTTGTCAACTTTCATGTGAAACTGTCATACCATTACAACCAAACACAAATACTTTAAAACCCCCAAATATTGCCCATGTTCACACACACATATATAAAATATTCTGTTGTCTTTGTACTACATCATATAAACAAAGGACAATACTAGAATAGAAAATTTATATATGTCTATAATACATATGTCATCATTGAATACACACTGAATTTTCAAGGTGACAGACTTATTGGGTCTTAACTGCTTGTATATATGTATGTAGGTATGTATTTATGCTGTTTTGTTTGAGGTTTGTTTGTTTGTTGTTTTGGTTTGGCTTTTAATGTCTTACCTTATGCATTTTACAGGTCTTGGACTACAATCCAATTTTAGGCTCCTTCTTGATTGGATCCTGCATAATTTTTATGACATTTGTGGTACTAAATCTGTTCATTTCGGTGATTCTGGTTGCTTTTAGTGAGGAGCAGAAGCATTACCAGGTTTGTTCATCTAAGGTCTCCTGCTTTTAGCATTTTTTTGTTCAGTGCTTACTCAGGCATTCAACCATGGATGAAAACCATGTAAATTCAGTCCAACTCTTAAGAAGGCAACATTTGCTCAGAAAGTACACTTCAGATTTTCCAGATTTACACTGTCCATTCCTGTTCAGATGAGTCCCTGTTCAGATATGATTTGTAGCCTTTTGTTTACATACTACATCCATCAAAAATCTCTTTGGCATGTGCTGGGCTATATTGAAATCAGTGCCAAAACTGCTACTGAAGTGCATGAGGCTTTACAGCTCCTTTTAAAACTCTCACTGTGAGTGCCTGACCCATTCAAGCTATTGATAGTGTGGTGTGAAATCCATCTTAGCACTCCAGTACTGCCCAGAATTCCCCAATGTTTTAAATAAAGTCAAGGGAGATGAAAACAAAGGATGTGGCTGATAGAAGACAGGATATATATTTCATTTTACTCATTTACTTCATCTAGTGTCTCAGTGTGTACACCATGAACTGTATGGGAGCTGGCAAGTGCACTCCAGCTCCAGTAGAGATTTCCATGGGATTTGACAGCCGAAATTTCTGTACTGTCCATACTCATCTGGGGCTTCTGTTTGGATAAAAATATTGGTGTGCTGTTTTGCTTGGCAATCACTCATGCTCTGCTGAAAGTTAGTTTATTTCACCTCAGGTAGAAATTTTGTCTTGCAACTTGCCTTGGCTTCAGCAGAGACTGAATCCACTTGGGGTGTGCACCTTTGAGTAATTTATTTGTTATTATTTCAGGCGTCAGAAGAAGAGGAGATTGTTGATCTAATGTTAATGAAACTCTTCAGTTTCTTTGGGATAAAATGCAAGAAGGAAGAGAAGCAGGTCACTGCCGAACAACTGGAACAACCTGTCAGCAAGTGAATGAGGACCACCTTGAAAAGTCGCTTTGCTTGTGGGCGAAGTATTTAATTGTTTGCTATCAGCTGCAGTGGTTAGAGTTAGGTTAGGCTGTAGGCTTAGGTTATTACAGCTTCTGACTAAAATGGGTTTGCCCAAGGGAATGGCTGGAGCTGTGTCAGGGGAGGTTTGTGTTGGATATTAGGACAAGGCTCTTCACCCAGAGGGTGCTCAGGCACTGAACGGGTGTACAGAGCAGGCTCCCCGGGGAACGGGCACAGCCCCACACACGAGAGCTCACGGAGCATTCGGACCATGCTCGAGGACACGGGTGGGATTGCCGGGCTGTCTCTGCAGGGCCAGGAGCTGGATCCATCCCTCAGGGTCCCTTCCAACTCAGCCTACTCCGTGATTCTGCGAAAATGACGCGGTGTTCACCCCCAAAGTGCTGCCGGTGTGTTAGTCTCGAGCAACAGCTAAGAAATAGCGGCAGCCCTAAGGCGAAACGTCCCACATGCACTTGCTGTAGACTTGGCGCCTGTATTTATTTAATAAATTAAATTAATATTTAATAAGCGGCTGTTGCACTGTTCGGCCAAATCCTCTCCGTCCCCGCCGAGGGGGCGCGCGGAACATGGCGGCTCCCTCGGGAGCCCCGAGCCTCCCTCNGGCTGCGAGGGAGCCCCCGCCAGCAGCGCTGGGCTCGCGGAGCGGCCGGAGCGCGGGTCCCGCAGGCGGCCCTGGGCGGCAGCCGCCCTCTGTCCCTCTGTCCCTC
>WBMY01018560.1:284603-303840 GCA_013397315.1 Donacobius atricapilla
GCGGCTCCCTCCGGAGCCCCGAGCCTCCCTCGGGCCGCGGGGCCGCGCCCGGGCCGCTCCTCGGGATCGCTCCTCGGGGCCGCCCCTCAGGGCCGCGGCTCNCAGGGCCCCTCACCGACCCCGCTCCCGCGGGAGCAGCTTCGCCTCCGTTACTTGGCCAGAAACTTTTAAACTCATCTCCGCGCTGCCGTCTTCAGCCAAGCGGCTCAGCGCCCCTCAGTGCCCGACAAGGCCGAGCGGGCAGCGCACCCGGCTTGCCCCGAGTAGCGGATCGCTGTTCCCGGGATTGCCGCCTGCAGGGACAGCTCGGTGTTGTCTGCAGGGAGCACCAGCAGCGCAGGAAGGGGCAGGGGTGGGTGTCTGGCGGCTGTCCCGCAGCAGCCGGAGCCGGGCGGGCTCGCAGAGCCCCGGGGCGCTCGGGGCTGCTCTGCTCGGGTTTGGCTCTGGCTCCCGGGCAGCCACAGCTGCACCAGCGGCGCGGCAGGGCTGGACTGGCGCATCGGCGTCTGCTGGCATCTTGCGCTTGGTGTAGTTAATTCTGAAAGCATCTGCTGCTGCCGAAGCTCTCTTCGAATGGAACTTACCCACGAAAGTCTGAAAAACACAACCTGTGGTACTCTAACAAACAGAAATGTTTAAAAAGTAGGCAAGGAGGAGAATGTGCTGCATAAGTAATGACTGCCACTAAGAAGAGCTCATCCGTTTCTTTCCAGACAATCTTAAACCTACCCGTTTAATTGCCTTCTGCTGCAAGTGAAAGAATTGGTATTTATTGTTCATTACTTGCAAACTGAGTCAAGATGTAAGATTTTTTTCATTATTCTGGTCAATGTACTCATTGTTTTTCTATACACACCACTTGAAGGAATAACAAACAGTGCTTTTGTTTGAGGCAGAGAGGAAAAGTTTTGTATGCCTATTTGTGTTCATTCTTTAGGTATATGTGAAATATTTAATAGAGGCAGGTTACCCTAAATGAAAGGCTGAGTTCAGAATGTGCTAGTTAAGCTGAAACCTAAGTCCTGTAGAAATGAATGAAGCTGGAGTAAATTCAGCTGCTCTTCTGTAAAAGAATGCAGAGATTTGGTATGCATTGACATTTCATATTCCTTTAGGTTGATTTATTTAATGGGCTGACCACATAAGCTCAAAGTTCAAATTTTGAGATTACTTATTAACTGTTTTTAATTTGACCTTTACTTTATTTGCAGTGGTTTTTGTTGCATGCTATTTTTTTATTATTATTTTATTTTTTAATTTTTTTTTCCCCTGCAAGAAAGTTACATGCTCCTGTAGCCGTTCAGGACATTTCACTGCTGTATTCCAAACTGGTGTGAAAATCTTCTGGTTTTTAAAGCCTTGCTTTATAAACAGATTCTATACAATATTATTATCCTTAATAAAAATGTGCTGGTTGGCTTCTTCGTGCCATGTGTAACATCACTAATGTTCAGTTTGGGTGTGAGATCTGTCAGTTGTCATTCTCCATCCTTTTGGTTCATTACTCATTTCCAGTAGAATTCCCATGGGTTTAACATCTTGACCCAAAGTGATTTGAGACATTTAAGACTGTTCATTAGAGTGTGTTGTGAGATTTTTTTTGTAGTTATAAGAAGTGCTAGATGAATTTCTATGGGTTTTTGACTGATAATTCATGGGAAAAATACTTCATATTTACAGTTTATTCATGTTTGCGTACTGTACTTGCAAACTCACATATTGTTCTACTGAGCTCTGTAAAACTTGGGCCCGATTCTAAGACAAACCATTTTATCTGAGACTTGCCACTCTTGAACTTTTCAGACACAAGGGGATCACTGCAACTGAAGAAGCTTAAAGTATTGATTGTCTGGAAAGATTTTAGCAGGTCTACAGTGAGCTTTTCTGTTTTCCTTCATGTACAGTTTTAGAAAATATGTAAGGATTTGCAGAAGTGTAGTTTCTCTGGTGTTTGCCATAGAGAGTCCAGCCCACAGGATGAGCTTGAGAGGAGAATTTTGAGCTCAAAAGGAAGGTGCAGCTGTACTCTGGCACTAATCACTCAGGGAGCTGTTTCAGAAGTTACCTTTTCCAGCTTCTGCAGCATCCCTTGCCTGACTGGATGGGTGCTGCAAGTGGAAAATAAAAACGAATTAATTATTATTAAAAAAAAAAAAGTAGGACAGTATCTACAGGGAAATTATGTAGAAGTGAGAAAACAGACATGGCAGGCTGAAAATTCTCTGAGTAAGAAAAGTTCCAGGAAAAATGTTGCTCGTTTCAGTTACTTCTTTTGAAGTTTCTCTGTATGACTTTATAAAAACAATTGCCTCTAGGAAAGCTGCCTTGAATCTTCCAGTTCTAAAATGTAAGGAGAATTGTAACCTTGCTGTGACAAGACTTATCAAGGTTTTAACAGACTAATTTTAAAGTGATACAGAATAACTACTGTGTTCTTCTCACAGTAACGATATTAACAGAGAGCAAATCCTACTAAGTAGCAGTTGTCTACATGAGTTGCCTTATTATTTTTTCCTGTAGTAATTCGCCTTAATATTACACAGAACTGTGCCAGCTTTGCACTTTGAATGAGCTGCTGTAATGCTGACAGTGTTAGAGTCACTAACACCAACCTTCCCAGCCATAATAGTTATCAGAAATAAACACTAAATAAGTTTGAAAAGCCACTGTGCTATCTTAGAAATATAACTATGAGTAAAATACACATTTAAGCTTTAGATTTGCACTTCTGTTTGGAGTAGGGCTGCTCCTTTTGCTCCTGTACTTTATCAGTCTCCAGATGGTTGCACAGGAGCTGATAATACTCCGAGCAGGACTCCCAGTGAGCTCTGCCCTGTCACTGGGCATGTTCTGTGCTTCTGTAAATTGCATGTGCTGGTTAAAAGATTTTCCAAGAGAAATGAACAAACTCCGTGAAAAGCCCTGCAGTTTAAGCTTGTAAATGTGTTACTGTATTTAAGGGAGCAATATGTCACTTTCTGAAATGTCAAGTTTGTTTCCTTTTAGCCCGCAAATTCACAGACAAGCACGAATGGATATCTGTGGAAAATGGCATTGGAACAGTAGGAATCAGCAATTTTGCACAGGTATTGATCCCTCCCTCCTTGCCCAGGTCTGCAATATTTATTTATGCCTATCAGCTCTGTCCTTGCTCTTTGGACGTGTACGGTTTTTTTATTGGCTTAATTGCATGTGCGACACACTGATTTTTTGGACCTGGGTCTATCACATTATTTGTGATATTTGTGCCACCTCAGCATTCTGATAAGCTCTTAATGGCTTCAGAATGAGCCTGTGGAGAGCTGACCTTGGTGGGAAACCTCAGTGTTCAGGTCTAAGCATGAGCAGTTCGTGGCTGCGTGAAGAGGACATCATGTACGTTTTTAGGTCACGTTCCTTTAAACACAAATATGGTGAAATCTCTGGCTAAAGAACAGTTGTGAGCAGATGGACAGCATGGCATATATTTCTTACTATAGGACAAGAATTCCTTTGGACTTTTTTTGTTCTCGTGAAGGTACTCGATTTGGAATAGTCACAGGCAAATTCTGGGCGGTATGTGAAACTTTAAAAAGAATGGGACAAGCTATCAATAAATGGAATTAATGTTTCTCAGGGCAAGCAGCATTTCTTTTAATGTCCTGTTTCTGTCAATAACTCTGATACTCTCTGGTCTTTTGTCAGATAGACTACACATGTCAGGGAAGAGTTGAGCCAATTCTTATGGTGATGAGGGTCCCAATTAGGTCAGTAAGGACAAAGTTTGTGCTAACAGCTCTCTGTAGCTGATGCTAAGACAATCAGCAGATGTTATTCCTCATTCTGCCAGAAGAAATCTGCATATAAACTGAGCCTGAGGGTTATTAGCACTGTAATAGAGAAACAATAATTTGGTATTTGGGGCATGATAACACAACAGTTTATCATATCAACTGTTTGCTAAGAAAAAGTGAAAAATATGCGATCTGTAAAGAATGAGAACAATATTTAGAGGCAGAGACTACTTGTGTGCAGATTCTAGAGTTACTGTATCAGTTCTCTCCTATGTGTAGTTTAGTTAATGTATGCTCTGATGCTTTTGCTTTTCTTTTAAGGAAGCATTAGGAGATGTTGTTTACTGTAGTCTTCCAGAAGTTGGGACAAAATTGAGTAAACACGGTAAGTTTCAGTTCTAGTTGCTCTTGAAGTGATCATTCTACTCATTCCCCTCTTCCTTTGCAAAGATGGATTTTCTGAAATAATGTTTATGGTTTTTAATACCATTATAAAGCTTCTGGATGCAAAATAAATTCAGATATTTCTACACGGGACAGCTTTAATTTTAAATTCTCACTGTGCTTAGCAGCCGAAAATACTTGCTTTAAAACTGTCTAGAAATCTATTCAAAAATAAAGTATTTAAAGTATTTTTTGTAATAATTTTATCTACACTCTGTTTTTAAAATATTTATGCTTTGATTTGGACTTGCAGGTGTTTATAATTCTTCAGTTATGCAGTTTGTGAGCTGCATGATGGGAAACTTATAATTGGTATCAAACTCTAATTTTTCTATGAATATAGAGACCCAGTAATTTTGGGGTATTGAATGTAATCACAGGGTTTTTACTCATTAGTGATGTACAAATTTATTACATTTGTCATCATTCAATTACGTAACTTTTCCTGTTAAAGAAAGTGAACATTAACAGGTAGCAATGAAAAGCCTTTCCCTGTATTAATATGGAGAGCTGTCTCAGTGGTATATGAAGAAAAGATTGGCATAATCTTCAGACAATTTTTTAAAAAGGAATGGGGGTTTATGAGGTAAAGCAGAAGGGCTTTCTTCTGCCATCCTTCCTGTGGAATAGATCCCTATCAAACTGCTTTGGTTTCATTCTATTACACTGAATGCTGACTGTGAGACAAAAGGTCTCTCTGTGTAGGATTTTAATTAACCAATTTGTAGTTTTGCTTTATTTGAGGGAATTTAATTTCCATTTAAGTTCTTCTCTTTTCTACCCATTCTGGCCTCAGTCTAATTCCAAGCTTTCCCAGAACAAGTTGTTCTCAGATCCCTTGTGCTGGTGCCTATCTGCTCTCTGACAGTTCCCTGTTCCTTCAGCCTCTTGTTTGCTTGTGGCTGAGAGCTGCTCTGGACTAACATTGCTCCAGGAAGCATTTCCATACCTCCCTACAAAACAGGAAAAAGGGAAGAGCTGCTGGGTGCTTCCAGTGTGGGGCTTCTGAATACTAATGTGTGTTTTCCAGTGAGTGCAAATATAACACTTGGTAGTGTTTCTGGAGGAAAAATGGGATTGCTGAAATTGTGGCTGTGTTGATTTTGTAACCAAGTTACAAATAAAAAGGTTTAAATTGTAGATAAAAGACATATTTAAATCTCTTGCAGCAAGAGCTGGGTGCTGTTCCTTCTAAGTCACTATGTTACGTGCTGTGGGGCTTTAGGCAAAGGATTAACCAAATGTAAGGAATTCCTGTTCCTTCTGTAGAAGCCAGCTAGCACAAGTTCCCCAGAATTCAAGAACATAAACAGCAAATTTAATAATGCTGATCCTTTTCATAAAGTGGGTGATTTCAATCTGTTTTCTTGCTCAAGATCAAGACATTTCTTCACTGGTTGGGTCATCACCAGGATGTCTGACTGAACAAATGGAAGTGCTTTGTGTTTTCCCCTTGGAAACATTCAATCACATTCTCTGTTTCAGATGAGTTTGGGGCTTTGGAAAGTGTGAAAGCTGCTAGTGAACTCTACTCCCCTCTCTCAGGAGAAGTGACTGAGATTAATGCTGCCCTTGCAGATAATCCAGGGCTTGTCAATAAATCCTGTTATCAAGATGGTAAGATGTCACTTTTATCTTTCAATAATGAATGTTATGTGGATTCTTGCTACTACAAATAGCTCTGCAATTCCTGTTCTTCCAGTTTAATGGTGTGGAGACTTAAATGGAATATAATGAATATAGTTCAAGCCCAGTAAGATTTAACATAAAAGCATTATCACAGTGTGATCTTTGAACAGCTATTTTTAAAACATATTTTCAGATATACACTGTGGCTGAATTTAAATCTATTTGCCTTGACTGCATTTCTGGGTTTTGGATCTTGTAAGAGTTCATGATAGTGAGAGGTCAGGCTCCTTTATTCTTTCAGCCAGCACTAAATTATACAACTGCTCTGACTCAAAAGGCCATTTCTTATGATGAGCTGGTTGGTTGTTCATTTTTTTAAATACTGACATGTTGTTTTGCCTGCACAAAAACCTGGCTGATTCTCCAGTGATCCAAGGCTGGTTGTTCCTGCTGGGAGTGCTTTCCTAAGTCAGTAACATGAATGAATTATTCTTGTAGGATATCACCAATTCTTTTTAATTTCCTAACTACAGGTTGGCTTATCAAGATGACTGTGGCAAACCCTGCTGAACTTGATGAACTGATGACCGAAGATGCCTATGAGAAATACATAAAATCCATTGAGGACTAAACTGGAATAATGAAATAAATTCATATAAAATGTCTCAGTGTAGTTTGTCATCAATTAAGGACATACTGGATATCCAGTTTTGGCAACTTGAAAAGTACCACTTAAGATCACATATCCAAGACTATAAATAATTACAGTGATAAATGTGTTTCACATCTGTGTAGCTGTGAGGGGTTTTTATTCTGTTACCTGATTCATGTAACTGCAGATGTTATCTATAATATTTTGGGGAACAAAATTCACTTGCTAAAATATGTAGTTCCATAGATTCATTGACATCAAATTTAGTAACAACAGCCTTCATATGGCAATTTTGTTGTAGGCACATGACTGTTCTCATAACCTGGACTACAGTTTTCCCTGCAATACTTTTCTACTGCTCCCAAACCATTGAAAAGCAGTGTCTTCCTAACCTTCTCATGTTCTTCTTTCTTAGGGTTGCAAAGATGATACCAAAAAAGGAGAAGCCATATCAACTACCCCTCTGTGTGATTTTTATTTCTTTACAGAACTTATTAATCCTTTGCTTTCTTTTCTTTTTTTCTTTTTTTTTTTTAACTGTATAATCAAATAGTCCTGTCTGTGAGGCAGGAGGGATGGGGGCCCTGCCTTCCCCTTCTGTGCTTTCTTAGTGTGCAAAGCTCCTGCAGTGATTGTTTATCAAGGTTCTACACTGGATTATTTAGGCTGTGTTTTTGTCTAGTAAACACCACCTAAGTCACAAGTGATTAAGGAATTAATTTTACATCTTTTGCCTGGCAGTTCTGGTGATTTCAGCAGGGCAGGTACTTGTGGAAATCGTGTGGTCAGCAATAGTTTGACATCTCATATATCCATGTGTGTCTGTAGTTAAGATCAAGTAGCCAACTGCTCTCATGACATCTCGGGACTGAACCCAAAACTTCCCCATGCAAACCAGGGAACTAAAGCAGCTGATTCCATTAGACTTAAGGTTTAATGAATCCACCAAAGTTGATGTGATATCTAATGGTAAGGTGGAGTTGTACACACCTCACTTTAGGAAAACACAACAGTACAGCAGAGTTTTGGTCTAAAAGCTTCCCCCACAATTTAAGAATGGTTATTAGCAGCTAAGCACGAAATGGGAACAAACCCCAGCGATTTAGTTTGATCTGAGAAGAAGCAGAGGGAATGCTTAATTCATGTAAAATGAGTAAAGCAAAATTCATTTTCCTTTGAAAGTTCCTTCTTTCTAAAAGGATGTGAATCACAGACGTTCTAAAGTGCTTAAATATACAGCTGGTAATAGAGAAACCTTTCTAATGTATAAAAAGAAGGTTTCTTTTATGATCTGAATGGATGTCAAAGTAATTGCTTTGGTGGTTTTGGGGTTTAAATCCTAGGAGCAAACTTTTGCTGCACAAGTCACACATCAAAGCCCTGCCAGGAGAGAATCCACCGTGTATTTAAGATGGTTTCATCTTCTCCACAGGCGTTAAACTGCAAAATGAGGAAGAGGAAAGAGGGAGTTTGACTGTTCCACAGCAGTTCTAACTTGGCAGTGGTTGATAAACAAAAGGCTCTTTTAAACCTAGTGTAAATGGTTTAAAAACTCTCAGTACTTCTTCATTATTCACAGTTCCTTGTAGTATTTATTGTGACAACATTCAGGGCTCAGAGAGCTGGGAGCTTGGTCCTGGCCCCTTGCAAACTCCCTGCCTCAGTTTGAGTCTTTTACCCCCTGTGCACTTCAGAAAGGAAAGAGAAAGTTTGTTTCAAATACAGTAAGTGTAGGCAAACTGAGGTAGGAATGCAGGAAAATATTTGATACTGTTTCTTTTACCATTTTTTCCCCCCCTTGGCTTGAGAGTAACAGTCCCACCATTCTTTGTCTTGTAATACCTGACCCTTGATCTCCCCTTAGAGGTTAGTCCAGAGCACTGTAACACATTTTTATACCGTTTTCCCTCAAAATGTTTGTATTCTTTTATTTTGATCAATAAAACAGTAATTTCTGTAATGATCTAGGGAACCTGGGGAGCAATAAAAACTGGCAAACCTGATATCTTCTCAAACTTTGCCCATTTTAACTGTATTAGCAGTTTACATACAGCAGTATGGATAAATGACAGCTGTCTGGGAAAAGTACCTGAAACAGAATTCAACCTCTCTTTCATGGTGTACAGGTGGAAAAGTGATGTTCTGTTGCTTAAAGAGAAGGATCAAGAACACCTCCATCTGTAATTCTTTTTAAATTGTACACAACTTTAACTTATTCCTCTTAAAATGGGAACAATAGTGCTTCGTTCCCACAAAAGTGGGAACAAAATGGATGTGCTTTTTTTTTTTTTTTTTTTTCCCCCCCCATGTGGTTTATGCCAAGAGCTGTGGTGTTCTGCCGTTTAGGACAAATTATGTCTATTGGACCAAACATTTTTATACCTTCTTACAATTCACTCAACTACCTGAATTATGCTGCCAAAAGAAGGTGTTCTTCCTTGTTTGGTGTTTGCTGCCCAGCAGAGCTCCCAGCGTGCCATGACTCCACTGAGTTCAGCAGCAGCAGGAGGCCTCCGGCAGACACCAGGCACTGGCTGAAGCCAGACTGCAAGGGCAGGAATGCAGCGCTTGCTGACACGAATCCACAATGAATGGCTTCATCAACATTAAAAGATGGAGTGAATGTGCATTACCTTTGGTCTACGACACAGTTTTAAATGCTTTTGTATAATTGTTGGGGAAAACATCAAACTTGTTTACCAGTGTGTGCTCCTACAGAAAATTAATAAAGGAGGTGGTTTCTTACAAAAATAATCACTTTATCTGTGACCTCTTAAGTCTTGATCCTGAGCTTAAGAACTTAACAATTACAATTACAGGATAATTTATATACCTTATAGATTCAATAGAGAGATTTGGTTTACAGCAGGTTATAATCCCACAACCAATAATTACATCTCTGTATCTCCTGGGGGTTAATTTATATCATCACCTTTCTTTGTGCCAACACTTCCTCGCTGTTCCGCAAGTAACAAACCCTTTATCTCTCCAATTATCTATCTGACTAATAGAAGCTAAACCTGGAACTAAGTTTTTCAATCCATAGTTTATTTTCCCAGATTTTTATCAACATCAGTCCCCAAAAGCTTGACTACCTTACATTTTGATTGGTTTTCAACTAATGGAGTGCTACATGTCTCTGTGAATCTTGGGCTTGTAATGTATATAAATAGAAATTGTGTAACTGTTACTTCTTACTAGAGAGAGAGAGAGAAAAACAATGTTTAAAAGAACTAAAATACATCAGAACACTCGGCAGTGTTTTGATGAGCATAAAGGAAGGGCAAAGGCAGCTTCACTGTCATTAAATTGGCAGTGAGACAATGTGTAAAGCAGCTCATTAGAAGGGCAGCGAGTGGCAGTACCCCCTGCTTGCCTGAACTGGTGTCGCAGACAGGTGATGTCCTGCGGCTAAGGATCCTCTTTCCTCTTCCCTCAGCCCGATAGGTTGGGAATGTCACATCTCCCCGCAGGAATGGCTCCCCTCACTGAGCTTTCATCTGCCAAACTGACACAGAAAGGACACGACCTCCATCGTCAGCCCAGCCGAGTGAAGAAACTGAACTGCAGCAATCAATCCACCCCTGGGCACACGAGATTTTCTGCTGTGATGTGGGGAGATCACCCAGCAAAGGGGCAAAGGGAACTGCACCACCCGCACTAAATATTCTGCAGGAGAGAGAGAAAACCCTAAGAATATCGCAGAGTTATTTAATAAACACAGGTCACCAGCGGATAAAAACGGCTTCAGGTCGCAGACGGTGCTCTGACTGAAATGACTGCCATTAAAAATAGGAATTAGGGCACAAATTCACCACACGGTGGCACCTGGAACCTTGAAGCCGGAGCAGGGAGCGCGGCCGCCCGGGCTGAGGGCTCAGCGCAGCTCGGGGCCGCGCACAAGCCCAGGGCAACTGCGGGAGAGGCAAGAGAGATGCAGGCACCCTGCTCCACCGAAAAGGTTTAAAACACATCTCCCAACGCCCTGCCTGTAACAAAGAAATGAACTTAAACCTCGTTTCCTTGTACCCATCGTCATGTGGGTGACCTGGCGGAAAACAGCCGCCCTGGGGACGCTCTTTGCAGGGAGCAGGTCCTCATGCCTGTAATCTTAAACCACCCCCCAGCACCCTCCGGTCATCGCGAATCGCCACCAAGACGTGCTGCAGATGGCGCAGACAAGTTCTGAGAGCAGCTTAGGAGTGTCCTTGATGTAATTTTCTCCACTCTCCCCACACTGCTTGAGACAGTAAGAACAGTCCTTGGCAGGAGAATTGACTCGGTGGTATCTGGATTGCTTCGTTTGCCCCACAATATTGATGTCCCTCTCTTCCTGAGAAAGCACCATTCCATCACTTCAGACCTGATCTATTTTAATGCAGTACAAGCATCCTACATCCTTTTCTATTAGGCTGTTTTATTGGTCATTTGTTTATAGTGTTCAATTATTTATGCTGTTGAATGTATTTTGCTTAGAGAAGCATTTAAATGCAGGTACAGCACTTGTACCTTTCTCTGACCACGAAAGTCAATCAAAGAGGATGAGTCTGCACTTCTCAGGACGCAAGAGAACTTCTGCTTGCTGCCATCACCTCCCTCCCTTCTTTACTGCGTGGGTCTGGATCAAGAGAAAATGACAGAATTAAGGTTCTTGGCAACTCCTGCTTGCTCAGAGAAGCCCTCACCAGTTTATAGTCACAACTGGTAAGGCAAAGCCAGTGATAAAACTGGTGTAATATCGCCATTGTAGCTCTTTTTTCCTCATCCACAATGATTATTATTATTATCATTAGTAGTAGTACAACTGTCTGAATGCTTCACTTATTTTAACTCCTGTTATTAATAAAACTATCTACAACATGTAATTCTGATTAATCATCAGAAAAATTACCATAGTCATATACCGTACGATGGAAGAGTGAAAAAAAAAAGAAAAATGAATCCAAGAGCAATGTAAAACTAATCTTCATTATAATCTTCCCTCAGAACTGTAATGTCATTATTTCAAGACCATTCAAGTCTAACAGCAGTTTTAAATTCAAAGGATAGTCCTTACCAAAAGGAAATCTAAATTACATTCTGTGATTCTAACTAATGCAGTCTAATATACCTTAAGAAAACAGTTCTGGATTCTGTAATTTATGTGGGCTAAGAGTTCATTTTTACTTGAACTGAAAGATAAGATAGATGTTAAATCATGAAACATTCCCTCTGGAAAAAAAAGGAAAGAAATCTAGAAAAAAGAAATCTTTCCCTTCCAAACACATGCACACAAACACACACAAAAATATTATTAGTAAGACAGCTAGGCAGACCTTTCTGAAAGAGGATAGAAAAATAAGTTGTACCAATTACATGAGAACAAACAGAGAACATTTTTTTCTCCTTGTAGCTATATGGCTTTTATCTGTATCATAAAAAAGGCTTAAAAAGTGTTAGTTAAAGAAAAGCTGAAAACTGTTCTTGGCATTGCAAGAGATCATGCCGAGTACACTAAAAGATTGAATAGCAGCACATTGTAACAATTCAAGAAACAAATATTTTGAAGTAGGCAACGAACAGAGAAAGAATATCTGGACCATTAGTGCTTGGGACCATTTAGCTGATACTGGGAGAGCCTCAGCTCTGCAGTTCAGGCCCTTCCTCAACCACAGAATGCTAAAATGGGGCTGAAATGGTGCTATTGAAACAAGACAATAAAAACAACCACGTACATTTACATCCACTCCCATCCCATCCGCCCAGCAGGACTCCTCCTGCTTCCACAGAGAGCCCTCAGTGCAGACACTCTCCGGACAGGCTGGCCGGGAAATGTGCCCCAAATATCAGGAATTTGTCTCAGATTTGCAGGTACATCCCAACAAGCACAGTGAAGGTTTCGAAACATCATTGCTTCAGATCCTCAACAAAGAAGACATCACAGTTTATCGGTTTAAGAAAAAAAAGTTTGTAATCACCACATGCTCATGATTTGTCTCATTAATCTTTAATGGCAGCTAGGAGCTACAGGTTTATAAATATCTCTTTTTCATAATTGTGACAAGCAGTGACTAGATGCAGTTTTGGTGGAAAATTTTCTGAAATACTGTAAGGCTAGGTAAATTACAAGGCATTATTAGAAAATGTTGGTTTTGACTTTTGGTGATATTACATTAACTTTTACAAACATTAGAAACAAACATTATTTGGTGAAATATAAACATTGCAGAAGACACTACAACCAAAAGTAAATTACTAGTCAAGTACAGAATTGAGTAACTTTTGTTTTTTTTCAGAATGAAGTCACAGTAAATCAAAGAAACAGTAAGAAAACCTGCATGTTGAAGAGTACTTCTCTTCAACAGACAGAACCTCTGTTTATGTAACACTGCGAGGGAGGAATTGGGTTTGTTCAAACCTCTCCAAGAACAGCAATTCTATCACAGCAATTTTCCTGCAGTGCAACCTGGATTCCTGTCCAGCTGTCGGCAGGGTACCCCTCCATGAAGGAGGTACAGGAGGTACACAGACATCTTTTATACCACAGTTTAGAAACTTGACACACGAGTAATCCAAGCCAATTTTAGTTTGACTGCTTTTGATCAGCTTTAAAAACACACTTATTAGCTCTTTGTGTTTAAAAGTGTAGCACAGATTGGCTTTTTGTTGTAAGATACATAAATACAAACATTTTAAAATTCACAATTTTTGTCCTAGAAGGTGATAAGTGTAATGTGTGAGACTTGATTATGCAATGTCTTGTTATTGTTATTCAGAGGAGTTTCTCATGATGTAGTGAAGTCAGGTTGGACAAAAAAGAGCCTAAAGTTGTAACACCATTGTAGACACACAGTTTCCTTAATAACACTTTAAACAGAATATTCTATACCTAACACACTGATACATGAACTACACCAATCGAGTTAATCCCTATAAAAACAGGTGCACCATAGAATTGCATAGAAAGAAATCCCTGGCATTAATAGCTTGCACTGGAGACTAGGACTTTCTCCCTGCCTTTCTAGACCAAAGCACGTATGTTTTTTAAAAAGCACATCTCACACTTGACATTATTCTTAGCTATATTCTTTGGAATCATTAGTGCATATGTAACTTCAAGCAATTTTTATACTTCATGCTATTGTTTAATATCTAAAAAATGAAGAAAATGCAAGGAAAAAATTTCCCTGCCTTTCTCTCCAAAAATCTAATGTAAAATAATCTCCTATGTAGCATAAAAATAAAATCAAATCTTTCCTCAACAACAGAGGCCTCAAGGAAAAGCCAGAGTGATTAATGAAGAGAATATTCACATGAGATGGGGAAACCCAAGATTAAAAATCCTTTCTGTGAGGGTATTTTAAAACAGTATTTGTAAGCTGGATAAAGAAAACCTCCAAGGAATAGCCAATGGTTTTACAGCTCAGTATCCACTTTGCTCATGGAAGACCTACATCCAAGCCCATAGACAGGAAATACTGTAAGGAAATACTCTTAGCACTTCTTTATTTAGGGCAATTCTCTCTTATCAGCTGAACCTGAGAAAACCTTCACTGAAACAGGTGTGTTTCCCTGAACATGTTTCATTTTGAAATTCACCACTGTCTTCCATTTTAAACAAAATACTGATCAGCTCTACGTAAGGCCAGTGGGCTTTGTTTTACAGCAATATTGACTATATTTACTTCTTGCCTTGAACTATTTATGTTGGAAAATTCTTCATTTCAGCGCTCAAAAATATTTCCATTCCATTAAGTAATCCTTCCCTTTATTCCAAGCATGTGCACCTGGAGTACCTACAGGAAACAGAATTACTGAGGATTTGCCAAAAAGCCATGCAGAATAGCTGGAAGGTAAATTACTTCAGGTTCTCCTTGCACTGAGCACTTTTGTTTCATCATATAAACCCTGCAGACAGATTAAATCCATCAAAAAAATTTAAGAATACACATTATGCAGCATCAGATAAGTATCAGTAAAAGTTGAAAAGGCCAGGTCTCCATGAACAGATTTCATAGAAAACGAGAACTTCTGGCCTCAGATAGAATATATATTTAGAATATTTGTGCAAGAGGTGAATATGTACAACAAATATATTCTGCTATATTAACTATAGTCACAACTGGTTTTTGTTTTTACTTAACTACATAAATGTAGAGGTGTACCAGGAGGACATATTTCTGACTGACATTTCTTCCACTGTAATATAGGAAAATATTATCAAATCCTTCTGGCTGCTATAGATACACGATTTCTGGCACAGCTAAAAATGTGTCAGGAATTAGGATTATTATGTCTTTGTAAAAATTTCATTTTAATGACACGTTCATTATTGGACTTGTGGTGGGAGAGCTAAGGAATATATGAGCTTTATTCTAGGAAATGCTGAAAGGCACGTAAAAATTTTAATATGTGATATGTTCAAAAAATCAGATTCTGAGTATTTCTGCAGGTTACTTTCTATTAAAATTAGCAGCTGCTTGCCTGTTGGCATTATGGAAAAACGTTTCATGTATCTGTAAAGGGATGATGCTCATGCATGGACAGACATTTGTTCATTCAAGTGATACATTTGCCCCTCATCTGCTGAAACAACTGAGTGTGCACTTACTCTGTTGTTTGCTGAGATACTGAGGCACACACATTCACATCAAAAAGTTACTTGCAAATGGTAAAAGGAGAAAAAAATTAATTTACCTGAAATGATGTACATTTAGTGAAAATAAGTACGACACCTTCAGTTACTGATTTTATGCTAATAAAGAATATGTTTAGCTAGCTGAAATTCCATTGACGGTCACTTAATAGTTCTCAATTGTTTTAGGATTTCTAATAATTAGGGTAAAGCTCCAAAATACTGCCACAGAAGGCATAAATCACATGCAAAAACTCTACCAGTTCCAGTGTGAAGCAGCAGACATCCACGTCTATCAGACACACAGTACAACTCCCCTGGCTGTATAAATGAGCATTATAGTGCACATAAAACAACATGGCACATTTCATAAAGCTACAACTTTGCACCACAAATGACAGACATATTTTTACACCTACAGAGACAAAAGCAATGAATAATTGACTTACAAGTGAAGGACATGACCTAAGGTTTATTCCCTGCCTAAACCATTCTGGTACCACTTGGAAAGGGAGGTGGCACGGACCCCATTCATGCATGCAAAACCACTTTTTCCAGAAACAGATAGGCTGGAAAATTTTCAAATATTTAACATTGCTTGTGAAAGTTTTTTCTTGAACAGTATTCTTTAGAAATACAATTTCCAAAAGATGTTTTGCTCAAGCTCCCAATAAGATAACTGGTGTCCTGCCAACTTGACTCCCTTCAACACAGGTTTTTCCCCTCAGAGTCGTTGTTTATGTATTATATGAATATCATTTGACGTTTCTATTTAATCTCCACTTATCACTATGCTTCTAGCAAGTATTACAGTATCATAGATGGGCTCAGATTGAAATCTAATGGATTGAAAACTACACGACTGCTGCCAGTGGGAAAATACTCCCAGCCATTGAACTGAACACGTTTGGAAATGTGAATAAACCTTTCCTGGAAATAAATTCATGTGGCAGAAGTGCAAATGTGTAACCAAAGTAGTGCAGCTTCGGCATATGCTACTGATAATTTCTAAGAAAATATCTCAATCTCCTTCCACAGACTTCATCAATAGCATTCTCTGGTCAAAGCTGGCTGGGTGCAGCCTTCCCTTTCCAGGCATTACAATACAGCTGTCTCTAAATCTTCTACAAGTCCACATCTTTTACTGCACTTGTACTTGTCTCAGCAATAATCTCTGTTCAAGCCCACAAAGTTACTCACAAAATTTAGGTTGAGGTCAGGATTAACTGCTTGCAAGCTCAGGAGACTGTTTTGCAAATCACTCTCCTGGAAGGGTATGACTTCAAAAGGTTGAATTTTCAGATTTGTGTTTGGCAAAGGTGGCCATAAATAAAAGAACAATAATATCTGAACAGTATTATAGAGCCATAGCCCAATTCTGCCTGTAAAGTTCCAAGCAAGAACAACAGTAAGTTCACCTATGTCATGATTAAAAATAAAGTGAAATACAACAACCTCCTTGTGCACCTGATGCAGGTACACCCACTTAGGTAATCCAAATTGAAAGTGTTTAAGCCACAGGTGCTAGAAGGAGATTTTAAAATATTCTTAGAGAATTTTAGAGACCTATATATAATCCATAATTCAACCAACAATGAAAACTGCCAATCATTGGAAAATAATTTTGGAGTTCTAGAATTGCTCAGTGTTAAAAATGGTTTTTAGCACTGTCTGTGTTTTTTAAAGCCATTGAAACAATAAACAGGAAATCCTGTTAAAACTTCATAAGCAAAGTTGCAGCATCAATTGATCTAAAATGCATAGAAACTACTTTTTTCTCCAAGCATTTTCATTAGTCCTCATAACTGCTGTTGGTTCACTCAGTCAGTTAAAAAGGCCAAGCTTTGGAAAGCTACAACACATAAATAAATGATGATTTGCTGTATTTCTACCTGGTTTCAAAGTGCTTTCAAATGGAGACAAGTCCTTTTCCTTCTCTCCAGTATTAAGGCTCTTATAAAATGCAAAGTTCAGCTAAAAGACACTTGGGCTTGCTCTATCAAATACACCACTTAATGTTTTAATCATTAACATTTTAAGACCCTAGTTGTGCAATTCTAGCTTTATAAATGTGTTCTAGTAACTTACAGGATTACTGTATTACAAGATGGGGACATAATGATACTAAAATGTGAAATACTCAGTAGATGCTGACAGTGTATTTCTGTTAAGTTTGGTTTCATTAAAAGCACAGAGACTAGAACACTGACTGGGAAACGAAAACCAAGCTACTAATACTACAGAAAGCAGTCTTGCTATTACTTCCCTTAAATCTGAACCAGTAATCTACAGAAATGAAATAAAATACTCTTTTCCCATTGAGTTTCTAGACCTCTTTTTTTCCCCTAGAATTTATAAGTTTAATTATTCTGACTGAATCAGACCCTCAGGAGACAAAACTGCTCTCAATTCTCACCAGAGTCAAAAGGTTCTGGGAGAACTCATTATTCCAGACATTACTCAAGCTGCTTGGGACACTTAACCCATTCAAGAAACACAAATACAGTTTTAAAAAAAATCTCATTTCATCCTGAAACAACCTACAGAAAACCCAAAACCTAAAGGCCTGATCTTACAGCCCTTCACAACCAGAAAATCACACTGACATGGTTTTACCAGCCTCAGAAGTTCTATTTGCAGAGACCCCTCTCCAGCAAACACATACGTGCCTCAATCCTGGAAAATTAGCACCCAGATTTGGCACCAGCGTAACCTGCATGCAGCTGAACTCCTGAAAAAGCATGTTTAAAAAGGAAAATGTTTTGTTTAGTGCTAATATAATTTAAAACATACCTTTGAAGGCAGAAGTCAGTATGCTGTCTAATTTTGATTGATATACTTTAATATGGCAAGGTAGAACTTTCTTTGTCTGATTAAACTTCACCACTTTTGTGAAATCCATCACTTACTGAAATTATTCTGAAGAATTTGGAGCAGGAAATTCAGAAAGCAGGCTCCTACACTGACACTGCTCAATTAAACCATTAACAGGAATAAAAATGAAGGTGTTGCTCATGATGCAGACTGGAATTACAGATTCAGCACTTGCCGTCTCTCGTTCCTTTGGTGCAGTTCCACGACTTTCCTGCTGACCTGAACACAAGCAGCTCTGTGGGACCAATCCTACCGAAACAAACACCAGATCCTGACAAAATTTTCCATCAATGTACCACATGAATTCTAAACCAAAACACTTTCTTTTGCAAATCTCTCAGTGAGTTGCATTTCAAATAGGATGAGATTTTTTTTTCTATTATTAAATACCAGAAATAGGGTTCAAAAGTATATATAAAAAAAAATCCTTGCTTGAAATCGAGCACTTTCACTGCATAATGAAACACAGCTACACCTTGGGGCATCCGTACTTTTGTCTTTTTTGGGTTCAAAGCTAATCTTAGCCTGCACGGCCAGGCCCTTGACCCCGCGGGACAATGAACACGGGCGGGCCAGCGAGGCGCGGAGGGCGGATCCAGGCTTTGCTCGAGCAGGATTAGGCGAACAGGCCGGAGGGATGCCCTGCGGCAGTGGAACCTGCTGAGGCGGCAGCAGCTCGGCCTGACCCGCGGCGCCGGGAGGATGCGCACCCACCTGCGGATCCCGGCCCGGCCGCGGTCCCCGCAGCGCTCGGGACTCTGAGGGGGACCCGCGCCCTGCCCGCACCCCGAGAGCGCCCGGGAGGGGAGCCAGCGTTCCCCCCGGCGCCGCTAGTGACACAGAAAACACAGATTTACCCTCCGTAAACAGAACTCGGGAAAGCTGCGGGCGGCTGGCGGGGGGAGGGCGCCGAGCCCCCCGGGAGGGCCGCCCCGACCCTGCGCGGGCTCCGCGCTGCCCCCGTCTCAGATGAAGTGGATCCAGGCAGAGCTGTCGGGGTCCTGCGGGGGTCCCGCGGCGGGCGGGCCGCGCTGCCGGCCCCGCAGCCGGTAGTTCTTGCCCTCGTTGTTGTCCCAGTACTCGGCGCCGGCGACGCGGTAGCGGACGGCGAACTCCAGCGCGGTCTCGGCGGCGGCGGCGGCGGCGCCCAGGGGCAGCAGGAAGGAGAAGCGGTCGGTGATGCCGTCGGCCGGCGCGGGCGGCTGGTACGCGGCGGCGGCCTCGGCGCAGCTGGCCCAGCCATTGAGCGTG
>WBMY01018560.1:304144-326222 GCA_013397315.1 Donacobius atricapilla
GCCGCGGTCAGGCAGCGACACACGCCCCGAGCCATCCTTCCTTCCCCATGGCTCCCGGGCGCGCCTCGGCCCCTCGCTGCACCCCGCGGCTCCCTCTGCCCGCTCTTCCCAGCGTCCCTCTCCTCCTCCTCCTCCTCCTCCTCGCTCTGTTCTGGGTCTTTCCTCGGGGATCTCATCCAAAAGGAGGAGGCGGCAGGGATTCCCCAGTGGAAGCATTAAAATTCATAGCGGCGCTCTCGCTCGTCCGATCCCGTTACAGAAATAGCCGCGAGAGGAAGAGGCAAAGCCGGGCTCGGCAAGATTACACGGGCCGGTAAGAAACAGCTGGCTCGCAAGTTGGATCTCACAGTGTACATTTAAAGGAAAAAAACCCCAGCTGATCTGCTGTAATGCGTTTACGGTACATCTGCCGAGTAAAACACACCTGCCGCAGCCCTGGCACGCGGCTCCGGCGGGGTGAAAGGAGCTCCGGCCCAAAGGCGGGGGAAGCTCCTGTGAACCAAACCGCTCTGCCTCTGGTCGGAAGAGCATTTGGGAATTGCTGAGCAATATTCAAATAAATGACCGTTTAATGACAGACTCTGCTGTAGCCGGTTCAAAGAGTTAAACCACCACTTTAGTAAGCCGCTTCACTGCAGACTTTCCGTAATCTGGGACTCATTTTTAATTAGTAAATGGCATTAAAAACAATGATCCTACCATCCTGCTGGAGCCTGAGCCTGAACTGTGTTGACATGTGATTCTGATTTAGCTTCTGAGCAGGAGCTTTTTACACCTCTAGCATTTTATCTGCAGCACTTGGTGTTCCTTTGACAGTCTAGGCAGTGGAAATGCGGCTGATAAGATTAAGACTAGGAGAAGTAAACTTAATAAGGACTAAGTTAAAAAAAAAAAAAGCCACCAGAACACAGGGAAAAGTTACCCACTGTCTCATATTAGAACAATCAGCTTTAATTCCTTTACTAATAAGTATGAAAACAATTCCTAGATTATTGCTGCTGGCTCCCAAATCTTTTTAATGACAGATGATTTCTAAGTAGGGAAAATGATGCCCACTGGTATTAAATTTGACACCGTTATGTATCATTGTGCCACTGTCTCACATTTGCAGCCTGATAACATGTTTTGAAAAATCAAATAGTAACAACATAAATAAGTACATCTGAACGCATTATCCCATAATCTTTAAATTGTCTCACTTGTCCTTCAATGCACACCATGGGAAAGATTTTTTTAGGTCTCTTTCCTGTGTCTCCCTCACAGAAATAAGTATTTCAGTAAAACAACATGAACTCATGTTGACTTTGTCTACTCATGTTAATATGGGGGCGAACAAGAACAGACTCAAGTAATTGTTCAAACAGGTTTCAAGGCTACATGCTTTTGAATTATTTTTTCCATAATTTCTCTCTGTCATAATGAACATTTTCTAATGAACACCTGGTTTTGCTGATGTTCACTTCACTTTAAATCAAGCAGATTTAGAGAGAACTTTATTTTTTCCATCAATATGCAAAGTCTTTACATTTTTAAACCACTGTGAAACTATCAGCACTAATAAGCTAAATTAGTTTAAACCAAATTACACATTCAGTCAGGTCTGGATGTTTTTGTGGTATGCCTGGGAAGACAACTTTGGAGTAATTTAGCTTCTGCTGTACTTTACACAATTGGGGTACCTTTGTAAAGTTCCACTTCCCCTCTTCTGGTAATGTTAGTTGCCCAACTTCTTCTGATAAACTTGTGTAATACTATTGCTTTTTGGCTTTCTCGGGTCTCCTCTTTCCTTCCACAACCGTGGTATTTCATGGAACCAAAAAACCCACTTACTTCTTCCTCTGGTGATTGCAGGTGAGGTAGTTCATGTAACTGAGTTGAAATACAGATTCCTCTAAAGTAGTAAGAAAAAAAAAAGTGCATAAACCTCAAGAAATTACAGTGAAAAGACAGAAAAAACCCCAACACAATAAGCTTTGGACTAGCCAGGTCAAGGCAACATGAGATGCAGGGCCAACTCAGCCTTGTCTCAAGCGTTGTCACTGTGTAAACACCACTAGAATTCTCACAATGGTATTTCTCACTTTCTTCTCTCAATCCAAACATTCCCAGTAAGTCTCACTGTCTCATTGTATGTGAGGATGCTGCTGCTTTCCTTTTACTCTTGCTCACTTGCCAAGTGATACATGGGAACTCTTACCCATGCCTTTCACTCCTGAGGTGTCCTTACTATCAGGCTGGTCTGCCCCCTCTGATGAATTTTAAGGCAGATGCAGTACATGAAAGTCTTGAGCACTGAAAATGAACAAATATACACGCCGACATTCCCTCAAATAGCCTGCAGCCTTGTGCACCCTTCTGTGAGGTGGAAACCGTGGCTTGAGTTAAAGTATCAGGCACCGTTTGTAAAAGGAAATTTAAAATGAAATTTTGGGTTTGCCTACTATAAATATTTGTACACAGCAAATGCTGAAATCCTTAGAAGCAAGTAAGCACTACCACACACAGAAACGATGGTTTAATGTATGCTGTAGTAGGCAGCCATCCACCACCCCCTCAATCTTAATTTAGTTCACTAAATTTTGAACACTGAAGTTTCAAAGTCTAATCTGTCTCTGCTTTTAGAGCACTATGGTAAGGACATTTTCCAAGACTTTTCTAAATAATACTGTCAAAACCAAGCTGATGCAGAAATCATTAGTACTGCCCTAGCTACCTCCTTTAAAGAAATACCAATTATCTTTTGACTGGAAAGTAATATTTTTATGACAAGATAATTTTGAAGGTGCCAGCACTAACAGAGACAGCATCCTGTAAATTCTAGAGCTATGCAGGTTTGTTCTATCATAGGGCAAGAAGAGCAGAGGGTCTTACATTGCAATTATTGTCGACAGCCTTAGGAAATGATGCTCAGGCATTGTTTCCATTCCTCCAGATTCCTCTCCCTCTGCAGATTTAAATAGCACGGTCACAGGATAAAGGTTTGTCCTAATTAACATTGTCCTAATAACATTTTGTTGACCTGTCTCTGCATCTGCCAGATGACATCAAAAATTTTAAAGACAGCCTCTTGTTTGCCTGTGTGAGCTGAGTGCCCCTGGCATTTCTGCCGTGTCAAAGTGCATTTAAAATCCGTCTGATGCTTGAGAACTTCCAGCTAAATGAACAGAGACGTTTGGTCCAGCTTGTTAAAAGATATGCTGAGAAAAAGACAGAACTGTAGCAGAAAGTGAATGGGGAGCTTTCTTCTGCTGCATTTATTGATTGTCTCGAGTCCAGGTAATCTAGGAGAAAGCAAACACTGGCACTGGGGAGCATGAGGCAGAACTACGATGGAACCATTAATAGGGCAGTGTCTGAGTGCTGGGGCTTATCCAAAGTGGCCGCTGTCACATGTCCACTTTAACTTTCCAGACCAGGTTTATATTTAGCAATGGGAATCGCAGGCAGATAAAATGGATGTAAAGGCGAAGCGCATTTCGGTTACAGCAGCTTTGGAGATGAAGTTGTGACTCAGTACATGAACTGTAAAGGTCAACTTCTACTCTCATTTGTGCAGCTCCTCTGAAGCTGATGAATTATGTAGGTGTGACATGAGAATATCCCCCCTGAGTTTAATCATCTTACGTGACTACATGAATGTGACAATGGTATTCACACCGGCAGTCTGTACGCCTTGCATGATACAGTTGTTCTGCATGCTTCTACTTCAAAAATACCTTCCCACACTGATGATTAACTCAGACTTTATTTATTTCCCCAAGAAAATATCTTAGTCATATCTCAAGAAGTGCCAGATTAGAATTAGATAGTGTGCTTGAGGTATATATATAAAAAATAGGTATTCTGTAAAAGAACAATTGTATTGATTTCTGTATCAAATATTATCTTTACCAACCAGGTTATGCAGTCTTTATCTATTAAGGTGAAAGTTCTTTGATTCATAGAGTATATCAAGGATATATGACGTGAAACAATGATCAGTGAGTAAATTTCAAAAGCTGAAAGTTCTGCTAAGCAAGAGATGTGACACTGGGAAAGGGAGTTTTGTGCTTGGGTATTGGTTTCTAGGGCGTGGGTTTTGTTGTTGCCTTTTTTTTTTTCAGTACTGGGATCCAAATGAAGACATGGCATTAACAAGAAAATAGAATCTTAAGAGTTTACCTATGTTCATGACCTTGTGAATCTGCCTTAGAGTATGATGACGCTCACACACAATTTTATTAATTAAGCATTAACCATCTGTTGACTCTTGAGTGGCTTAAGACTTTTGGAGAGAGCAAAACCAAAAGCTGCAAAAAAAAAAAAAAGCCCAGTTAAGACAGTGAAAAAGAAAAAGAACCTAACATATATATCACATTTATGGAGAAAATGATAAAGAGCATTTATTTTCCTTATATAAATAATTGTACATTTTTAAATAAGAATTGAATTTTCTTAACAAGGATTAAGTAACAGCAAGCAAGCAGCTCTGGCAGTCTTTCAGTCCTAGAACTTTTAACACATCTCTTCACACGAGTATCTGAAAAAATGCACCTTAGGGATGTCCCCAAACCCCAACTTCTGCTGAGAGTCCTTGTGACTCAGTCTTCATGCCATGCTATAAAATAACCACAGGGCTTTCTATCAACTGCAAATGGTCTCAGTAGCACCAGTTGATGACTTTATAGACCCAAAAATAAGCTTGTTGCATACTTTATTTTTTTTTTCACAGTTAGGTCTAATGGACCATTTTCTTCCCTTCTTTGTACCTTTCCCCCTATGGTAAAATATTTTCTAATCTGTTTTCCATATTTAGATATAAAATGCAGCCTCTACAAAACAAGCATCCTTCACAAATAGCCCCAAGATATAGAAATTAATATATACTTGTTTCAGTTGCGTTTTCCACTAAACAGAAAATGCAAATATATATACATATATCTGTATCTAGCTGTGAAACTAGAACCATTTTTCGAAGTCCAGGAGATAATTTCTTCCATTCAGACAACTGAAAAGAATGCTGCTTCAGTGAGAAAGCTGAAAAATGAATGCATTGCCAATTAAAAGTAAAGCCAAAGATGTTTGTTATACTAATTTTAAGTTGCAGCCATTGCAGACAATCAGTTTTTTAGGACTACATTAAAAAAGTTGCAGGGAAGACTATAAACATTATTTCCATGTTTTCTAGTGTTTCATGCCAGGTAAGAGTTTTGCTGTGTCTTTTGAAACTGTCAAACCAGACAGATTAGACAGAGGTTTTACTACAACCTGATACAAGGACACAGACCACACTCACAGATGATTCTACAAGACCTGCAGCAGAAGGCCAGAAAAGCTGCTGACTAAAGACCTAGAACATAAAGAAACAAATACACAACACTTGAGCCATCGTAAGCTTAATCAAGTTATGTGCCTTTGAATACACTGGGTTCTTCCAGCAGAGGAAACAGCAGCTTCTTGTGTTTGTGTTAAGTTCTCTCAAGAACAACACCATTTCTGTCCAAGGAAAGGAAATAAAGTTACAGGCTGGATCAGCCAGAAGTGCTTCCTGCCTTCAAGGTGCCAAAACAAAACAAGTGAATTGTTGACAACAATGTAAAAATGCAACGACGGAACACCTGAAAGTTAAATCAACATTTTTCTCCTATTGTTTTAGGTCCAAACATCCAAAGGCCTGATTTACTGTCAAATCCCGGAGCCAGAAAGAAAATGAGCCTCTAATTGCATTGTTCTGATGGAAAACAATCAGCTTACCAGCCTGCAATTTCTTCAAGTAGGAAATTCCGGAACTAAACCCAAACCAGTCAGGAACACTTCCACTGCCAGCAAAATTCTCAGCAACAGCAGGCAAGAAAGTAGTTTGAAAATACAGAGGGCTTCCCTGCCTCTGAACAGCCACTTTCTTCTCAGTCTGTTCTCAGTCAAGTGTCAGTTTTTCCTGCTTTTCAGACTGTCTACCATTTGTAAAGTTTCCAGAGGTGCAGTCTGTCAAAATACTTGACTTTTGCCCGTAAGTCAGATCTGTTCTGAATGCTGACAAGCCTGAAGTAACAGCCTCATCTAAAGCAGAACCATCCCTATGATGGGAACACGGCTGCTATTCCTAGAGGGATCTTACACGTCGGACTGTTCCATTATTTGAAATGCTCTGAACAGAAATTCAGTTTCTGGATATTTATGACATTCTCCCCTCTGGAAATACCTGAATGCTGCTGTTTGCAAAAGCTTACCTTGGACTGTGACAGGGCTGAACACAGAAGCTTCCTGCTGTCCTTCAGGGAGTGCTTCATTCAGGACTACAGCTGAGGTAACAGATGAACCTTCAGCCACAAGGCTTCTGCTCATTCACCTCCTCTGAATCACACATGCAAGACTTACAGCTAACAACAGAAATCAGCATTTTATATCCTCCAACTAACAGAAAATGGTGGGATCATCACTAAGCATGGGAACTGTGCAAGAGGAAAAGGGACAGAGTATGAGATAGACTCCAACCAAGCTACTCTAGGGTTTGGGTTTTTTTTTAATATTTACAGAAGCAAAAAATATTTTCTCAGTTACATAAAATAGATTACAAAATAATAAGGTGTTAGAGAGAATAGGATACTTTGAAAACCGACCATCATAATGCAGCTGAATTTCTACTTGGTGTTAAGACACTAGAGATCTTAAAAGCTACAGGAGGGGTGGATGGTAAGGTTGAGGATGAAAGCAAAGGAACCCTGTCCTGAGAGTCTGTTGTAGAGGTGAGGCATCTCTCACAGAGCTGAAGCTGCAGAGGTTTTCATTCCACTGCACGTGCAAGGTAAAGATGACATTTTGATGCACTGACAAGAGGTTTGAGACAGAGAACCTTTTTGCACCTCCAGAGATCAAGAACTGACATTGTAAGATACGTTTTGAAAACTTATGGGTTGGTAGAGACTTTGTAAATTAAAACCAAGATGTTCAGGAGCAATGGGTGGTACTTGCCAATAGGCATCGAATCCCCCACCCAGGCCTTTGCAGCCAGAGATCATTGTCATTTAAAACAGAAGGCAAAAAATGATTGAAGTTAACTTTATTCCAAAATATGTATAATTTACAGGACTGAATAAGTGCTTCATTTGTGAACAAAACATTTCAATACTTGTGAATAACTTACTAGTAGTTTTGTGTAACACTTCAGTTTCCAACAGAGGGAAATATGAAACAGTATTTTGGCACAAGGTTTTCTCTGCATGCAATAATGTAATTACAAGTTTCACAGTTACTAGGACAACATTCCTTCTTTGGGATTGTCACTTGTAAAATAGGTCTAAGAAATGAACTTGATTTTGTCTGGTCACTGCAAGTTTACTGTCTTAAATAGTAAGAATTAAATATGAACATCCTTTGAAAACTAGATTTGTCCACTAAATAAAAAAATCCCACCAGTAATGAAAAGAAAAATGTTTTAAGGACATTTCTCAGCCTTGCTGAGATTAACTCACACACGCTTTGGGAAAGACTCACCCATGAGATTTATTACTCATCCATTCCAAAGAATTACAAATTTAAATGAGATTGTAATCAGGTGTTGAAGTCTTTAAGCTGTAAATATATGGCCATCTTTCATACCTAGCTTTATCACAGGTGCACTCGCAAATGTCTGTAGACGGAGATACTGTCACCCCAGCTCTGCATGCAGGTGCTTGAAGCATGCAAAGCACTGGATGTTGCGAAATGTAGAGCTGCCATCACCACCAGTCATCTCTTATATTCCACTGCTGGTTGTTGAAGGTACTGTAAAGCCAGCATATGAAAAATGGTCACAAGGGACTTCTGTTATTTAACTCGGCAGTTCCTGGAGGAGTTTCCACCATTTCAGGCTGTCCGGTTACGTTTCCAGTGAAGAGTCACCCACACAAACACAAACATCCCCTCACCCTGACTGCGGGGCTGAGCGCTGAGTTCTGTTCATTGCATAGCAATGGCACTTGAAACAAGAGAATTCAGTCATGTTCTAAGCAGCAAGTCCTTCTCGCACATATTTAAATTCACATCAACTCTTAAAAAACAACAACAAAAGAAACAGAAGATGCCTGACTGCACCATGCACTGGTTTGCTACCATTAAACAGCCGTATCCTCACAGTGTTCCTGTTATCAATGGCAGCCTGGTCACAGGAGGCCCATCCCACCAGGACACAAGCAGAGCAGCACCTTAAACCAAACAGGAATGAAAAAGCTTGCAAGGCCCAGAACATTACCAACAGTTTGGTGTGAATGTATTTGGAACAGTAAATGGTACATTAACATCATGTTTAAAAAATCAGCACATGGCAGAAATATATTAAAGCAAAGGAAGCTGTACAACCTTTATGATAAAGGCAAGTACATTTGGTTCACCTCCAAGTTGCCATTTCAGGAACATGTTCTTTTGCAAGTTGAGCACCCTATGTTGATTCAGCATCACTTCTATTAACTTATCCTACATTGAAAAGGCTGTTAAACTCCCTCTAGCCCTCTAAGCCCCCAGTCCTGCCAACTCTTACGTTTCTACCCAGCCTCCCAAAAAAATCAATTCACATCTTAGCAGCATAAGGATTTAGAACAGTGGAAGGCAGCCATTGTTCTTTGTTCTGTTGCCCCTACACAACTGGGGTCCATATGACTAACAGGGAAATTCAGCCTCTTGTTTCCATCAGAAAAAAACCTGTATTGTGCCTTGGAATAAAAATTTGTAGGGAGTTAGTTACATACATTAAGTTACAGATACTGACCAAGTTGTTCAAAACTAAACGAGGTTTCACAAGGTTTCTTTTGCAGCTGTTTAATTCACAGCTGCAAGTATATATACATTTTTTAATGCTTTCATATCCTTTGGAAGCGAGAATTTTCTAGACACAAGCAGCTTCGCATAACTAAGAATATGTAGCATCTGCAAACTGACTTAAAACTATCAATTCTTCTAGGCCAACACAAAGTTTTGGGGAGGACTCTCTCCCTACCCACAGCAGAAAGTATTTACAGGTGTATTAGCAGAAATAGAGACAAATAAAGCCATAAGAAGAAGAAACATCTACTGTCAGACCAACTTTCAGTATTCTGACAAACAAATATGGAAGGCAATAAGACAGACTTTTCATTTTCCAGCTTATTTGTGCTTATATTCTCACAGAATGCAAGTCCCAAATCGCTGTTTCCTTTGTTCGACTCTTTATATATTAAAGTACAAATGAAACTATAATTTTATAATAGTGTTACACAGGCATCCAGATCAAGATCCAGCAGTCACAGCTTAACAGAATTAAGCAGGAAACACAAAGGGCAAGGACACATAACGTTAGTATCACTTCCAGATAAAAACCTGCGCTAAGAGACTACAGAGAATCTGATGTTACTTTCTGTATAGCAGCTCTAATGGCAACGGGGGATACAAAAAAGAGTGAGATAGTAAGTCACTGCTGACCAATACTTACAATACAGTGCCTTGAAAATCAAGTCAGAGACAAACTGCAGAAAAAGGGAGATAAGTATCATTTTAGTTCCACCCAGAAATAGTTGTGTCTTAAGTTTTATAATGAAGGCAAAACCAGAAAATCTACCTTTTCCAAGAATTTGTTAAAATGTGAAGAATTTGTAATATTCAGCAAGAGCGTTTCAGATGAGGTTTCATGAAGTTTTATGTGGGATTCACCAAACTATGAAGTTTGGCTGCACTCTCCACATTTTCACAAAAATACTTAATAAATCCAGACTGAGTGACATATGCCAGACATAAATGATCCAAACCTGTTTTTCAGTTTTATGAATAATTTATGGACAACCATATTAGTGAAGAAAGAAGTTAATTTTGCTCAGAAGTTAATTTTGTCTTTCCTAAGACATTGCAGACATTTAACAATTTCTTAATATTGCACTCTCAATAAAGGACTTCATGTTGTAGTACGGTGTTCACCTAATTAAAAGTCCAAATTGTTTTAAAGCAATAGACTGAGTGAAAGGATTGTGATTTGCATGTTCTAATGAAACACACAAAACCCAGAAACACTTTTAATTACAAAGTACCATAACTGGGTAATGATAAGTAAGATTTCGTCCACACAAATTTTGGGTTTTCCTGACAGTCCCTGATGCTAAGAGCTTTGGCTTACACAACAACATGGCAATTATCACCCTAATTTGTAAATTAGTTTCAAAGTACTTTAAACCTGCTGATCTCTCAGATGGCTACAATTCAAACCCCTCAGTAATTCTGCTCCTCAGCACCCAAGATTCCTTCTCTTACAGAGTCAAGACTGACTTTCTAAATTCAGAGGTAATGGACCGTTTTTACAGCTGTGGAAAATACCCTTTTCCCAAACCAGGTTTATAGTAACTGCCTCTCACATGTCCGTACAGACAACTGGCACACGGGAAACACAGAAATCAGTGGATGAAGAAGTGTTCTCTGGTATTCCAGCCAGGGGAAGAAAGGAAAAGGAGAAACACTTTAAAACTTGAAGTTGCAACATTACCAGAAAGATATTGCAAGAGAATAAATTAACCTAACTTTGCTCTTTATCTTATCTCTCAATTTCAAAGTAGGCAGGTAAATACGCGTCAGTCATCTTTACAAGAGACAAAATTACACGTGGGGCCTTCCTTTTTTAAATGTATCCCACCCTTCAGATGAGAACTCTACAGACATTGTGAAACCTGGGGGCATTCCCCACAGCAGAGTTACGTTCCCCTGAGGAACTGCAAGATTCTGTTCTGCAGTTTCTTCAGCCAGACTGGAAGTGTCTGAAATCATAAACGTTGAAAAATCGAACAGGCATCACAGATCATTTTCAGAAGGAAAATGTGAGTTTCAGGATTAATCTAAAGAGATTATTTCAGTAAAAGTAAAGACACTCAACATGGCAATGTAGACTATTAGGAAAAGATAAAGGAAAAAAAAAAGAAAAAAGAAAGGTATTGCTCATCTGCAACAAAAACAAGCTGGCTGCAATGGATGAGTAACTTAACTCCCACATCTCTGAATTGAGAATATGCAGCACAAAGCATAGGGAGTCCACAAAACCTAAGGCTTGGACATACATTGCTGCTGGGCTGCACAGTAAATATGCAGCCAATATTCCTCCTCTAACAACGGAGGAGGGAAGTCTGTTACAGGCCCAGAAATTTGACACAAAGAGTTTTCTCTTTTCCTTTAAGGTTACAGAAACTAAAACCTGTCCAGTACAAAACCAGAGGCCTACATTTCACAGATATTATAGCAAGAGATAAAAAGTACTTAAGGCCAAATTCCAACATACATTCACAACTGGCTTAATGTAAATGAAAAATACCACGAACAGTGGCATGAGGGACAACCTAAACATAAAAAAAAAGGTGCCAAGAGGTCACATGCTTTTTCTCTGAAAAATCAGTTTGTGTGAATTTGACTATACTCCGAAACTGTGAAAGCTGCAGGAACTGAGGGCTACAGATCAATGTGCAAAAGCAAGAAGAGCTGTTCTGGAAGAGCTTCTGTGAGCTGATCTCCCAGCTCTGCTGTATGGATTCCAATTGTTTTTGGAAGCAGGAAGTCCAAAAACATGTGTCAAGGTGAGTGTTTTAAGGAATTAATTTGCCCATTTTTAAAGATTTCTCTTAAGGTAATAAACCACTGTAACATGTCTCAACTTGGATCTCAATAAAGCTAGGAGAATATGAGCAAAACCAAATTATTCCAGTCTCTGAGGCACACACATTGTAACATTTGCATCTTACAGACAGAAATAATTTAAGCAAATCCCTTCTGAAGACTCTAAAAATGTTAGTCCCATTTATTACACTAGCTAAAAGGACAACATACTAATTTTCCCTACAATTATGAATTCCAAGTTCTTTTCCTACCCTTCAAAGAGCATCAGTGCCACTCGGAAAAAAAAATACTGCTTTCTACACACATTTTTAATAATAAATACTTTCAACAATTCAAGAATCTCTATGTGTCTAGTGTGTTGGACAGGTGTTTGGAAAATGTCAGCTTATGCAGGAGAAAGAGCTGTGAAGGCATAAAGTAAAAGGAGACAATACGGCTGATTATTTTCATGCCGGATTTAAAATACAAGCTACTAAAAAAAGTAAACAGAAGTAGCTTACACTAATAGAATCCTCCCCCGTAAGTTCAGGGAGGCATCTCAATTGAACAGGTCAGGGTTTTGGTCCAGCACATTGGAACCCTGCATGTAAGCCAGGAATAGAGAGAGAGATATAGAGAACAACTTCGAAAGTTCTTCCACTTAGATGAAAGCAGTAACAGCTTTGTAAAGAAATTTGAGGAAAAAACATAGGCACCACATAATTTTTTAAGGTTCAAATGTACATTAACATGTTACAGCCCCCCCTTTCCCCTCTATACACACATAGTTTATGTAAAGTTACATATTCCATAGAGTACCTTCAGCATGAAAAGTCTCTTAGGTCAACTGCTCCTGACAAGTACATTCAATAATGCTAAGTGGATCACCTGGTAAAGCCATCTCTCCCACCCCAATAAGTTAAATTCAAACCACAGGAAAGTTATATTATGTAGCACTCAGTGGCTGGGCTTGTCAGAGCTCTGGAACAAGGAGCACAGCTCTTCACAGGTCTGTGTTTCTACTGAACTGAACTGGGACTCCATTGTATTCCAGGCTAAGTCAGCCAGAAGGAAGTCATCCATTGCTGTCTGTGTTTCATTGCTGGTAAGGAATAAACTCCCCAGATTCTCAAAGCAGCTATCCATAGTCTGTGTCTCAGCACTACTGAGCTGGACTTTGCTTTCAATATTCTGAGTAGGTGTATTTTTAGTAGCCATATAAACTTCTGTCTGGGTTTCTGTATCAGATGAGTCAGTGCTCATTGAGAAACTGGACTGTTTCAGAATACTTCCTAAAGGCAGATGGGTAGTGCTGTCCAAAAAGAAATTCAAGTCTGTCTGTGTCTGTGTATCAAACATCTCCAAACCTAAGAAGTTAGAATTGCCTCGGCAGTTATATGATTGAGTGGCACTATCTGAAAATAAGAAATCAGTCTGAGTTTCAATGTCCAGTGACTCCAAAACTGGTTCAGAGTTCAGGGTACCAAGCTCACTCTCTTCAGTCTGAGTTTGGATGTTGGATGCTGAAAAGAACTCTTCAATGTCAAAGTCTATCCCTGTGCTCTGTGATGGAGCAGATGGAAGATGTGTGTCAGCATTAGAACTTGTCTCAGACAAAAGGCCACGATTATCCAGTGTCTGGCCAGACATGTTTCCTGAAAAGATGTTTTCCAGATCACTTAGCAGGTCCATTGTCTGGGTTTGATTATCTGTTGTATTTTGAGGTGGAAGTATATTAGTCTGTGTATTGAAGCTGATAAGGGATTCAGATTTAACCGTATCCTGAGCCAGGCTCTTGCAACTACTTCTTTGCAGCAAGGTTTGATCTATATTTGCAGGCATTAAATTGCTTTCTGGAAGTTCAATGTGAGTAGAGACATTATATGATGAAGGGACATTGTCAAAAATGTCACTGCACATTACAGCCTGGTCCATCTGTACTCTTCCATCAATACACTCCTGTGTCCTACTGGTTTGGGTCTCCCTGGAAATGCCACACGTAGGAAAACAGCCCTGACTGAAAGCATCAGTCTGAGCAGCGATGGATGAAGTCAGCTTGGAAGCAGGCAGCAGTGTCTGTGTCTGCACACTGATGGGTAATGAAACCTGGGAACTGAATGACAGATCTGTCTGAGAACAAGAGGACACAGAAGAATTGGGAGTCCAGGCTGCAGCTGGCACAAAGCTCTGTGAGATATAAGATAAGTCAGTCTGTATATTTATTGAAGAGATTTTGTTCTTGTGACAAACATTCCCCAGCTCTTGCCCTGTGTTATTTGATGTAACCTTGTCCAGATCAACTTGTACACCAGTACTTACTGGCTCCCGATCACCAGAAGTCGTCACTTTTGAAACAGGCATACTGTCTTTAAACACAAGTGTTTCTGCCTCCAGGGCTGGAATCAGAATTCCTATAGACTGAGGCAATAAATGAACAGTACTTACAACTGAGCCTTGATTATCAACAGCCACTACAGCAGGTTTGACAGAAGAGTCTGTTGCAGACACATACACAGGCAAGTGAGCAACCTGCATCACTGGAAGTTTAACCAAAGCCACCTTGGGCTTGGGTAAAAGCATCTTTGGTGCACATTTTGGCTGCATTTGGTTTGTGAAGTTAGAACTGCAGGAGCCTTCAAGAGAGGCTGCCACTTTCACTTCAGAGGACTCCAGTTCCTGAGTGGCAGGAGCAGTACTGTGTGTATTGCTGAATGCTTCGTTTGCTTTCTCTGCCAACTGCTGATTATGTACGGAGCTTTCCATTTTCCTTTTCTTACTAGGAGGATCCCTGTGGAGATGAGATCAACAATTTACACTTCTTTCAAACACAGAACATCTGCCTTCCATTCTTTTGAGTCACTGCTCTGAAAATACAAACTGAAGTCACAGATAAGGTTGGATAAGAGAAGACAATTAATCCATATTAAAACATAAAAAGATGCCATGAAGTTCAATTTTGTTAAATGTCATTCCGTGCTCTCTCATTTTAAAAAAGAATAAACATTCCCCCTTGTGGAGACCTATTTCCAAATGGATGTGCAAGTTTAGATTGTTTCTTCCCCCTTGCACATTAAGCACTCTGATTTGAAGACTGTTAATGTGTTATTTTGACACTGACTCAGACTGAGCAGTGAAGGGACAGAGCTCTTAAAACATGTGTACAGGTAATGGTCTCTTATGGAAATGGAAGATAAAATTTAGCAATTCTTGACATAAAATGTAAATTTTGCTGCAGTTGAACCTCAAAGACAGACAGGCTAGGCCTCAGAAGAGGCCCTAAAGATTGCCCTTTATGAAATATATGTACATATTAAAACCACAAATCTAAACATGTAGAGATAAGTGGTAAAAAATACATCCACCAACAACTGCAACAATGACTAGACTGTACAAGAAAATAACCTGAACTGCATTCCACACCTCAGTTACCACCTATAAACATTTCCAAATCATCTCTACTATCACAGAACTGCAAAAGCAGATGCAATGAGAACCACCACCATTTATGCCAAGCACTGCAGTGTCATCAGTACTTTTTGTTTTCTAGGTAGGGAAACCAGATCTTACTGACTAGATGATCACCACCGACTTCAACAAAACAGAAACTCCTAAAAGCAACAAAGAAACTGCCAACTGCTTTGCAGCTAGAACAACATGATCCTATTTCCTATTTAATCAACAGAAAGGAGACAAAAAGGCAGCACATGAGACACACAGGACTTGGTGATAAATGTATCATGACTTCACTGCTTCACTTTTACCTGTGTTCTGCAGGGATTTCATGGCCAGTTCTGTAAATGTGAGACAGCAATGCCGTTCTGCTGGCATAAGGGCACCCACAAGTACACTGGAAAGTCTTGCCACAGACCTCTATATGCCGTTTCAAATACCATTCTGTGCCATAGGAGTTACTACATTTATCACATTTGTGCTTCTTTTCAGCATGCATTTTCATAAAGTGCTAGAATACACAAGGGAAAGTAAACATTAGCTTTCAGTGAAGATTAAAAAAAGAAAATCATGGTTAGGGGAGAAAATATCTGCAATTTTTTAGTTGCTAAGTAGCACTGAAGTGTAGCATTAATTATTTTTTTAAAGTGTTACTACAAACAAGTTTAAAGAAGTCAATAGAGAGAGTCTGAAGTTTGCAAATCTGCTGATGCTACATGCATCTTAAAAACATAGATAAACATCTATCTATTATAATGCCTTTGAAGGTTTCCTGTGGACATCAATAAATCTATAGATCAACCTTGCCAAAAAGAGCACAAAAAGTTTATGCTGCAACATGTACACACTCCTGAAGATCTACAACTGAGCAAATAATCTCAAGTCGTATTGGTCAACACCAGAATTTTTCCTTTTCATTGATGGCACCAAGTGCCAGCTGCTCAGCTCGTACAGGGTCCCCAGCTCAGCAAGGTAATCAACTGCAGCACAGTGCTCTTTTTGCTTACTAATGCAGAAACAAGTCTTATATGTCTTCTTAAACAGGTTAAGTAGTAAACAGATGCTTTTTGATATTAAAGCAGAGAAAAGCTTTTAATCCTTGACCACTTGAAAAAGCAGTTAAAAGCATCAGCCACAGTTTAAACCTTCATTAGCTGCTACTGCAATTTTTCCCCCTCCTCTTTAATCTTTCTCCATCTATTTAATTTGTGGAGAGGGGCTCTGATCTAGTTTAGAAGAACATACTGGTATCTGTCTGATCAAAAGGTTCAAGGGCTCTAATATCAACATGCAAACATGCAAACTGATGAATCACATGTGCACTTGGAGTTGCTGCATACAGTTCTCTAACTTCTGCCTATGTGCTGAGAGAGTATGCTCCTATCTGTATGCAAAAGTGCACACCCTCTGGAGTAGAGACAGGACTAAATCAGTGTGAAAATACTTCAGGAAACAGGAATACCTGTTTTACAAGAGAAAATTGGGAAAATGGTCTGTTTGGTCCTCTAGGGCAGCCTTCAATAGGACAGCAGTAGAATTTCTGTGAAGTTTTCAAACCCTTCCTTATTGGTGCATTAAGTTTTCCATCCTGAAAAAGAACCAATGGAGAAGTTGACAATTCTACAGGTTTGCATATTCAAGACAATACTCAGAATACACATCAACTACGGCTCACTGAGTTGACACATCTCAATGAGTTGGAGGCACTTTCCTATGTGATTTGAAAGTTCAAATGGAGTTTTTGCCCTGAGTGGATGCCACTTTGCAAACATCCCATCAAAATTACCAGGTGCAATTACAACAAGCTCTGTGGAGTAGTGGTACTGTACTATTTACTTTTACCAAGGCACTCCCTGTCCCATGTTTCCTGTTATTTGAGCCAAAAAAATTTTCCATACAGATACTACCCTAGATTGCTGATTCAATGTGGTTTTAATTGTGAGGAGCACAGTATGTGAAGCGCTATTAAGATTAGTCACTGAAACACACTTCCTTGATGCTGGAATTCTGTTAGCACTATTTAGAGTTTACTTGTAATAAAATGGAAAATGCCAAGTATGCTTTGCCACTTAATTTAGATCATAACCCAAATCTCACTTAAGTCTGTGAAACAACTGGTATGCTAATTCTGACCCTCCAAACACTAAGTGACCAAGCCACCCAGGCTTCCCATCTGAGCTGTCTTACTGACCCTCACGTGTACACAGAAGAAAGCAACACAACTGGGTCAAAGAGGACCTCAAAAATATATATAAGAGGAACATACTGGTGGGATTGCCCAGATTGTTCAACCACATAGAATCCCTTCCTACCAAGGACACAGGTATGGAAACCAGACAAGACATATACCTCTGGACATACCCTATCTGAAAGGGTCACAGTGGAAGCATCAGGCAAAAATTAAAAGTGAACTATTTAAAATCTGATGCTCAGAGTAGCTGTGAATCTCCTTCCATCCTGAGACTGACTCGGAGGCCAAACACAGTCCCCAGAGCCAGTTACTGTAGTCCATGATGGCATCCCCAAGATGATTTTTCAGGGAAGAAATGGGACCATGCCCTGTTTGAACTCTGCGCCCCATTTTCCTTAGCATGAGGACAGTGAGCACAGTCAGGAGTGGAAGGCTGATTTCACACCAGTCACTCCCTAACCCCCTCTTTGGGCCGATCTGCAGCTGCTTGTGTTTACACAGGTTACACCAACCTCAGAATGCACAAAGCACAACAGCGCTCCCGATGTGAGGCAAACAAAGTACGCATCTCAGCTGCCAGGGCCCAAAGGGCTTCACTGCTCACAGCCCCACTCCTCCTCTTACCCACCTGCAGTTACTCACAGCCCAACAATGCTGCCCTCAGCCACCCATGCCCCGCTTTTGAAGTCCTCTCATTTACACCTCAGGAAGCTGCGCAGGGGAGTATTTCAATGATTTTGTTTTCCCTCAAACCACCTCGGAAGCTAAGCTACTTCGTATAAAATGTTATCTCTTCAAGCAATATTTCAGTATATTTCCACACACTCCACACAGCTACTTGCTGACATTGCCACAAGCTCATTTTTATTAATGACATACCAGACTTAAGCAACATTTAGAGCCTCTTGACCAAAATGATCAGCTGCCATATCAAGAAAACCTGGAATTATTCTCTAAAAAGGGAGTTTTCATGTAACATTTTAACCTTCTAAGCACCTTTATATACAGCAGTTTTCCCTGTGGACAGCCCATTCATAAACAGGCCTGTTCTATCTCTGCTGAATCATCACTGTGACTATTGTTGTACCTCCTAGAGCCACTGCCCCAAACAGGAACATGACACAAAGAAATCTAGTTGTTCCAGCCCCAATTCCACTTTTCAACTCTGATTTTACACAGAACACTTTCATCACATGTCAAAGTCCTCAGAGAAAAGAAGATCTGTCTTTAAGTCAAAGCTGTGTTTGGCCTCTCCCAATGCAGATGATACCAATATGCTGAGTAACTGGCAATTAGAGTTACTTATGCCTAAATGAAATGTTTTTGTGTTATATTTAACAACACAACCCAACAACTGACAGGGCAATATGGGAAACATGTTCAGCCACTTTAGAGGTAAACCACAGTCAGGCCATTTAAAACTACTGAAATACTAAGGTACAGAAAAATACCAAGCACTTAAAAGCTTTATAGGCACTGTAAGATGCTTTTTTAACATCTGGAACATAGCCTTTAGCGGCAGAGACCACAACACATTAGTTGTGGCAAGTTGAGAGATACTCTACACATAAGATATCATATATGGACAGTAATCTTGTTTTGATCTATCCCAAGTCGTTGTGGCTCTAAATGATTAATCTTGTATCTTCTCAAAGCCCACCTGGCCAGTCCTGTTTCGGACATTCTCACAGCTCCCTTCCTTACCTGATTTAATGTCCCGTGTTTCTACAACATCCACCCACCCAAACTGCTGGCAGATACCAGTCCAATGCACCTCTCCCAGTGCAGGCCCTTGCACTGTAAGGAATACTGACATGGCTTGGGACAACAACCTGGAAAATGGGGATCAGCAGTCCTTGCTACAGACGTAGCCAACGTGAACTTAGTGACGTCTTGCTTTCCTGCCCCAGAAAGGTTCACTCCAAAGGATCAAATGTTGAGGTAGACTGTAGGCAACTATTTAAAACACGAGGGCTTTTGCAGCAGAAGCTCAGCCATTTCTTTACTAAATAGGACATGGAGAGAAGTGCATTTATTCTTATGATAACAACTATTGTGATAGTGCAGTGTTTGAGTAACCTACCCCAAGGGTATGCTACCCTTTCCAGTTTACACTGGCTATAGCCTCCGTGTCATCACAGGAATCCACAGAATCCTCTCCTTTACATGAATTCTTCCAGCTTGATTTTAAACTACACAGAAGTAGTTTCCCTTCTTCCCAGACAATAACATAGACAAAAGACCAAGAAGTTAAAATAAAAAATTCAAGTCAATATATTAAGTGTCTATTTATATCCACTGCTCTCATTTTCTTTTTTTAATGGCTTATCCTCTATCAAGGAGCCAGTAAATAAAAATTTATATATCAACCCTTTATATCTTCTTTTGTTAGGCCAAACAAGCCAAATTCTTCTAATTTCCCTTTGTCAGAAACACTTGTCATTCATTACCTTTAGCAGTTATTTTCTACACATCTTCTGGCTTTTTTTAAACATATTTGAATCAGATTCTTACCCTACAGTACTGACATAGAATATCCCTCTGCCATATTTTAGGATTGCCCTTCTCACAGCAGCTTTACCCTAAATGTTCATTTGTGCATGACCAAATTCTTTGCAAGTGTTTCCCACCTCAGGTTATTTCGATTACAAACCAGAGCTGATCAAACTGTTTGTTATCACTTCAAAACATAAAAACCTGGTACTGCTGCACTTGATTCTGTTTTTACAGGGTAATCTTACTTTCCTATGTATAAGTCCTTCCTGGGCCACTGCAATCCCTCATGGGTTTTGGTATCAAAACATCCTACTGGTGCTACTTTTATTAATGAAAATTAACCAATCCTCCCTACTCTTCGGGAGTGCTATGTTCTCTCCTTCCCCAATAGCTTCTTGCCATCTCATTTGCCATGTCGCCTCTTCACTAATTTCGTATTTCATTAATAAATGCAATCTAAATTCATTTTATCTGGGGAATCAGCCACCTCTTAAAAGGGAATACCAATATTAAAATATTCTGCCTCCCTTAAGCCTCAACAACATTTTAGTCTCAATTACAATGCCCTTGAAACAAGTCAGAAAGTTTCTGAAAACCTGCATCCATCCACGTTTCAGTATTCATTCCAAGCTATCACAAGATTCTGTAATTAGGTGTATGGAGTATGCTCTAATTCTACCAAGCTCTGATGGCTAACAGCAAGCTGGGTGAGAAAGCAGCATTTCCTCACCCATCATACCCCGAGTTATGTAAGCCACCAGCTGCAGTGCACGCTCAGAGCTTCAGCTCACAACCAAAATGACTCTGCTGACCTGAAAGAACGCTTTGAACTTCTGCTGTACCTCCCTCAACACGAACATGTGAGATCTAAGACATAACACACAGTAAAGCTGTTAGTATGTACAGGAAATGAAATTAAAGCATCCCAGAAACAGGAGACAGCAAGTACACTTGACACTATTTCCTTTTGCTCCTCACCAGCGAGCACGTGTGACCCACACTTGACTATGTAGCCGTTTCACAAAACAGAGATGTTTACTGTTCCCCCACTGAGGCTGCACTTTCAGAATGCAGCTATGAATGCTGCACTTGAAGTTTTCTAGGAATACAATTTGTCCTTGCACACTTGGCATTACGATTTTGGGAAAAGTAAGGATATCTTACCAAAAGGCACACTCTCAATGTGTGCTTGCTGAACTGTGGTTCTCCTCCTCCCCAGCACATGCTTAGCTCAGGAGTATTATGGAAATGAGGGCTTGTTTCCAAAATGGCATCCATCTGTTTTGCTGGGTTTTTTTTAGCTCAGACATTTAAAAAAAAACAAACAAAACCCCAGCATAACAGCCCTCGGCGCTGGGATGGAGATGGTTTGCCAGCTCATGAGGTTAGGAAATGCTGCATGTTTGCACAGCACCTCACAAGTGGGGCTTTAAAGCCTTACTGCAAAACGATTGGTGATAAGCAAGTAAAACAACAGAAGCCGAGTCCCAAAGAACTCTTAACTGCTTGTGGTATGTTTACAAAAATGTGCAAAATTGCTTATTTTCTGTAAGTAATTTCAGAGGAACCCTCAACACAACTGGTCAGCCCGTCCACACACACACTTGTGTATTTATACATGGACTTGCAGGGACCTTTCACAAGGAGATATTTAAACAAGAGACAACGAGAAACACTTCATTATTCCCATCTGGAATCATAGAATGGTTTGGGTTGGAAGGGGACCTTGAAAAACATCTTGTTCCATGGCCCTGCCATGGGCAGGGACACCTTCCACTCTGCCAGGCTGCTCCAAGCCCTGTCCAGCCTGGCCGTGGACACTTCCAGGGATGGGGCAGCCACAGCTTCTCTGGACAACCTGTGCCAGGGCCTCCCCACCCTCACACTAAAGAACTTCTTCCTAATAGCGACCCTAAACCTGCTCTCTTTCCATTTGAACCTATTCCCCCTTGTCCTGCCACTCCAGGCTCTTACCCCCATCCTTTCTGTGAGTTCCCTTCAGGTACTAGAAGGCCTCAATTAGGTCACCCCGAAACACCCTCTTTTCCAAGCAGAACAATCCCAATTCNAAACGGCGGGCACCGGGAACCGGGCCCGCCCGGGGCACAGCGCTCCGTGCGTGGCACGGGGAAGCGCAGAGCCCGGCGCGGATCTCTGCTGCTCCGCGACGGGACGCGAGGGAACGGCCGGAGCTCCGGCGGGAGGGTGAGGCTGCATGTGAGTTGTTCTTCAGGCACGATGTAGGCGGCATCAGAACACTGCCCCGGGAAGGGGCCACAGCAGCAGCTTGACAGAGCTCCAGGAGCGTCGGGAAACCACTCTCAGTCACAGGCGGGACTGGTAGGGTGTCCCGCGCGGGGCCAGGAGCAGGACTTGACAAGCCTTGTG
>WBMY01018560.1:326461-354091 GCA_013397315.1 Donacobius atricapilla
CCTATTCCCCCTTGTCCTGCCACTCCAGGCTCTTACCCCCATCCTTTCTGTGAGTTCCCTTCAGGTACTAGAAGGCCTCAATTAGGTCACCCCGAAACACCCTCTTTTCCAAGCAGAACAATCCCAATTCTCTCCGAATCTCTCAGAAGAACCCCAATTTTTCTCAAGGTGGGGAATCACTCCCCCAACTCAATCTCCCTCCGAACCAAACCCCAGCACAGCCAACACCGCAGCCGCCCCGCGGAGCCGGAGCCGAGCCGGCCGCAGGCCCCNAGGCGGCATCAGAACACTGCCCCGGGAAGGGGCCACAGCAGCAGCTTGACAGAGCTCCAGGAGCGTCGGGAAACCACTCTCAGTCACAGGCGGGACTGTTGGGGTGTCCCGTGCGGGGCCAGGAGCAGGACTTGACAAGCCTTGTGGGTCCCTTTCCAGCTCAGAACATTCTGTGATTTCCTGATATTGGAATCACCAACACAACACACAGAGGTGTTTTGCCTATAGCTGGTCAAGTTAAGGGAAAAGATGAACATGAAAAGATTGGGTACGGGTTTTGCCACAGGTGCAGCCCCAGGATGTGTGTTCCTCCTCCGCTGCTTGGGGTAAGCACAGAATAGTCTGGGCTGAAAAGGACCTTTAAACATCATCTAGTCCAACCCCAAATTTGCAGAGACCAACTGGAATGGGGAAGGCAAGGCTGGTCTCCACAATCCCCCTTGGCCTCACCTTCTCCCCACCTCCTCAATGGGGGCACCTGCTAGGCAAGAAGGAACCCCAGAGTTGCAGACCTTTCCTGATGAGTTAATAAATACACACCTCCTTGCCTGGAAATGCTGCATAGTTCCTGGAATATCCCTGCTTACAGAAGTCATAAATGAAACATCTCTGAAAATCAGAGATACTAAACAGGGGATGTTAAGAGGGGGATGGAAACTGCCTTTCCCAGAAACAAGAGGCAGCTGGCCAGGTACTCACAGTGTTCTGGAGCACTTGGGAACTTTACCTTTATGGTAAATCACTGCCATCTCATTTAGCTTATTTGGGAGACAGCGCTATGAAGAAGAAGTTGCACAGAGTGAAATATGTGCTGGAATCTTAATGGATCTGAATCCATGAAGTATGGTGAGACATGTTAAGAGCCAGCTCTTAATGTCTACCACACCAAACCTGGAATTCTTCCAGACTCCTAACATTATATTAAGTATTTTGTCAAATGAACATTTAAATCACACAGGTGGAATTCCTAAAATCCATACCACTAGCACATAGTTCCAAATCTCTTTTCATGTGTGAGTTATAGAGGTGCTGAAAACCAAACCAAACCAAACACCAGTATATGATAAGTAATGTTTTCAAGTCAGGCCAAACAAACTTTTATGAGAAGACTTAATTTACACATTTATTTACAGTTGAGAAAACATGCCCATACAACCCCTGGAAATATGGCAGCTTCTGCACACTGAGATATTGAAAGTATATTGGAATTCTACATACACTAAGTAGACACAAAACAATCCAGAAAATAGAATTAAAAATAAAAACTTGTACATTTAAAATGAATCCTCAGATCAAATCAATCTCAAAAAACAAAGCAGGAAATATCTATATAATTACCAATGTTTACCAACTCTAAAAAACTTCAATGCAAAGCTGTTTGCATTAGTGACTGTTGCCATCTTGATTCCATAATCTTTGTCCCCAAGCAAAAAAAAACCAGTGGCAACGGGCAAGGATGTCAGAAGGATAAAATATTGAGATACTCTAAAACATGTACCTTCCTCAAAATAAAATATTGCCTCTTTCAGTGCATTTTTCCAACTTAAAGTTTCATAAGATATCAATAGCAACAGGCAGATTTTCAAGTATTTGTTACTGGCTGTTGCCCTTGGTGAGAAAGACTTTGGAAGCCAAATTAATACTTCCTAAAGGTGGATGGAAGCTCCTTACTGACACCTATATTCCAGAAGTCCATTCTCCCCCATGCCCTGACATGGTCCTAGAATACAATTTATCTGCTTGGATAAAAGGAGGCCTGAGCTGCAGGCAGGGAGCCCCCCGTGTGCATGGGACTGCTCCCCCGGTCCGAACAGGGCAGGTGTTCTGTCCAAGACATGAACGGCCACCTGGGATCTTGTAGCCATCTGCAGCTCTGATAGCAAACTGAACAGCTACAGCTCTTATTGTGTCGTTACTGACTTCACAAATGCTATTCAAAATACAGTTAAGAGCAGTCATCAGATTGAAATTTAAAATAACCATCATCTCTGTTTAAACTGTGCAACTAGCTTTTTTTATTAGTTATGGCTAACTTCTGTTAAAGACAACAGTGGAAAAATAATTCATGAAGAGCTATAATTTGGGAAAAAACTTGAAGGTTAAGAAAGAGTAAGATATTTTTTAAAAGCTTATGATTATTTAGATTAATACCAGTAATAAATGAGTTGCATATTTCGCGATGAATCAGTTTTAAATTAAGGGCTTACAAAACTTTCTGGAAATAAACCTTTTTTCTCTCTAATTTTAAAATAATTCCTAGCTTTATGTGGTATGCATGTAAGGAGAGGTGAAAGTGGTGCATCAGCCATACCTGGGGAGAGAGAAAGAGAGAGATAATTGCAGCTGTACTCAACCATTCTTTACCTTTCATAACTGTTAAAAAACCTGAAACACAAAACTAAACCACTAAAACCACAGCTTGAGTATCTATGCACAAACCAGTAATTCTAAGAATAAATTGAAAGATATTTAGACATAAGTTTTAAAAGTGGTAACATTTTTTTTCTACTATGTTTCTCTTTCTAAACTAACTCTGAAGTTGCTCCCTTATGCAAAATACAAGCAGAATGTAAGGTGTCAAAAATATTTAAAACTTTGGAATTTCCCCCCCATTTCATGGAGTTGGAACACTTACCTGCTGGTGCCAAGGATTTCAGTGATTCTAAAAGATGTGGGCTGGAAAACTTGACCAAACATCTGAATGGTTCTTTTTTATCCAAAACATCCATTTTAGGATCACTTTTAAACATCGTCTCAAGCTGTTAACACAAAATTTAACCAGTGAGTATAAGCAAGGAATATATTTTATTTATATGTTACTACATACTACATTTAAACATTTAAATAAGACTGTTTTCACTTTGTAATAATAACATGATTCCAGCTGGAGGAACACTGTAGTAAAATCTGAGGGTGCCACCATGTGGCAGAGTTTTCTACTAAAAGCAAGAGGCCGCTTGTTCAATAGTAGTGTAAAACATTAAGTATTTCTTAGAATTTTCAATTTATCTGTTCATGCAATAAAACCTGTACATCACTGAGAGGTCAGTTGTGGTGTTGTACACAGCATAAGCTTTGCATGTACTTAAAATAACCCTAATTTCTCATGCTGTGACACACTGCTAGTCTAAATCTACCTTTATTACAAAAACAGGTCCAAATGAGGAGTTCACAAGGCTGAAAGACTGAAACACAACCTGAACCTCTGACCAAATTTCAATCTGTTTCTTACAGAGACATTTTAAACTCATTTATTTTAATATGTCCTCCCTAAAGTTTAAAAAACGCCACAATATTTCTTAAATTTGAAATTTAATCCAGCTACCGCTATATTAAGAAATATAAATTAATTAGAAAATCTCCAATCAAATTGGTTTCTTTTCTTACCCTGTATTGTGCAAACTCGAGTTTTGGTTGGGGACCACTACCAAAAACTTCCTGGTTCAGTCTATGGATTCTTTCTTTCTCACTTCTGTTTTCTTGAACTATCCTTATATCTGCTGCAGGGTAAAAGAATAAGGAAAAGAAAACAGAAAGACAACGTTGTCAGCTGCTGTAATACTGCTTTTCTGATCAGATTATTCTAATAAAAATTTGTAAATAGTTTTAATCAACTCATTGCACTCTTTTTTGGATAAGATAGTTGTCTCAACCATTTATATTTTTAGTTCTTCCCAAAAGAAAACCACAAGCTAATGTGAGACGCTGAGCATTGTGTGGATTTGGTTTCCATGTCCAGTGCCAGTGACGGGAAATACTGACCTCTCCCAGTGCCAGCCAGTATCAAGGCACCAGGGATGGATAACATAATGGGAATGGAGCATGTGTACATTTCCTTTTATCAATCTCATCCCACAAGCCAGCAGGAATGACATTTACACTGCCTTTACATTTCAAATATACATACCATTTTCTGGTTCTACATTCCCTCCTTGCAGAGGTTTTGTTGTGTAAGTTTGGAAATTCTAAATGGAGAGAGAGAGGAAAAAAAAGATTTTAGTTCAATTCTACTTTTAGAACCTCTAGCTGAAAAGCACTTTAATATATTTCCTTTTATTTCTCATTCTGGAAGAACAATCTTCCAAATTCTGACCTTTACTAGAAGTCTGGAAGCCAACCTAATTTTGGAAAAATGCCTGTCCTAGAATATTTGTGAACATTTCTCTATTGATAAGTTTTACAGGGGTGAGCAGACTAAGCACCCATTCCAACAGCCTTCAGCTCATGGCTCTAGGAAGCCTCATGAAAGGATGCTAAAATAGCTTAGGACTGAATTGTTAATACAAATTTTAGTCTGAGTTTAGCCATTAGGAATTACAATAATAAAGACTATGTGGGATACTAAATAATTACATCCCCATTGCAATGTTACCTTCACGAAAGGCTGTCGACCTCAGAAGTTCAATATTATTTTAACTTGATGGTCTCTTGGAAAAGGTGAATTTTCCCCCTTGCTAGGGGGTGAGAACTAGGCCTGAAACAAAAAGCAAGACTTATCTTAGGATTTACTTGTGAAGTGGCTCACCTGGCTATATCTCTTAAACACAATATCTTTAAGGGAGTTTAAAGAATGACTTCGAAGCTCCATTTCACGGATGTCATGGTAATTGCAAGCAACAATCAGGGCCTTTAAATAAAAATTGAAATTGTTTTATTATCAGTCTTAATCATCACTCTGTTTGTAATATGTAAAAAACATAGCATCTCTAGACATTGTGATGTTTTTGTTTCAAGGTAAGCAACTGCCATTTAACTAGGATTTTCAGATCTGAAAAAATGTTGCCGAGATTGTTATACAGCTGAGGTTAATATTTAAAAGCATTCACAGTATTAACAAGCTAAGTCCCATAGTCTTATCAGCTGAAAATAAACAGAATCATAAAATATTTGAATTACTACTACAGAAATTTGAGGAAATCTATAAATAGAGCAAAAATACTACCAAAGCTGATCACCACAAGCTAGCAGAAATGAAAAGCTCATAGGAGCTCATGTGCTTAGTTCTTGAAGTTAACAGTGTTGATCTAATATTAGTCAACTTCTGGGAGACAGTTTAATGGAATACTGCCCAAGACTTGGTTAAGAAATTCAGGAGCAGTAAAAATCCCAATAAACTAAATTTATTCAAAATGCACCAATCCAAAGATTTGGGTTTTGCCCCATTTTTATCATGAGCTAAGGAGAAAAAAAAATAAAATACATAGTTTACCAAATTATGCTAAGTGAGCTCTTAAAGGCTAACCCAGATATAGCTCTGCATGACCGTGGGGAAGTCAGGCCTGAGCAGTTCTGTTCTGTACCTGACACAGCAGAGGCATGTTGCTCTTCAGCGCTGAGGCAGAAATGAAGACATAGGGTGTCTGTGAATGGTACACAACGTAGCTGGGTTTGTACTGGTTTGGTTTTTTATATGCTGTTCCCCAGGCAACTCTAATCCAGATTGCATTGTCCTCATATTCCTTAAAAGTGATGGTGACCTGAAGGAAAAAGAAAAGTTTTGTTTTACACATTTAGGTATCCCTAAAGATTTTCCTCTCTCCTGACATCTCTGTTCAGAAGACCCAAACATAATTCAGTACCACTGCTTGAATAAGAAAAAACCCACTAAGTGTCATAAGGATTGTATTTAAATAAAATTTCCACAGAAAAACAATAGCCTCACAAACTGGGAGAAAAAGAAGAATCACCTTTCAAAGTCTAATATTGCTTTTCTTCCTGTCAATATACATTTTTTTCTGAAGGTTGAAAATAGCTTATTACAAAAGCACTGACATCTCTTTTGGGAAAACAACACAAAGATGTCTGTCTATTGCTAGTGGCAATAATTCCAATATGTCCATTTCTGGAGAAACGAAACTTCTGATCAGCTTGTGATTTTAGACCTGATTATAATATTTCTCACTGCTCAAGAATACACAATCAAAAGTCTGAACATTCTCTTTTCTATTCTTGTTGATTTGCTCCTTGCTTACTTCTTTTCACCTTGGCTCAAGTAGGTTGACTTAAAAAAAAAAAACCACAACAAAATCCCGAAAATCTTGCAGAACTTTATTAAAAGAGAGCGATGTGAACTGCAGCTGATTGGCTGTGAGTGGGATTTGGGTTTGTTGCCCTCTCCTGTTGGGAGGGGGAACCCGCTGGGTGTCCAGGAGTGACACAAGTGATCAGCCAGAGGCATTTTCTATTCCCTTGCCCATATGAAGCTGGTGAGCCAAAGCAACTAAAGGCTTTTTAAATTGGGCAAAGATTTGATAAAAAACCACCAACATGCTGACTTTCTTCTAAGCCAAGTTTTAAGACAAACTTACATTTTATTTCCTTCCAGCATAATTGTGAAGTTGTTAAAACAGATATGCAATACATTTTTCCTATTTCACATGCAGTTCCTATCTTACCCAAATGAATAATTCCATTTAATTCTTGATTCAAACTGTAAGGAACAGTTATGAAAACAACATATTGATAACAAAGACATGAAGCAAATTTAGAATGGATTTATTCTTACATTTTTCAAGGCTGACCGAAGTCTTCTTTTAAACTTTTTTTTGAAATCTGTTATGTCAAAATATTCCAGTTCTTCTCCTGTTACATAAGACAAAAAAACTCAACCAGAAATAAAACTTGTGTGTACAAGAAGTAGAGATGTTTTTAGTTTTGCTGAAACAAAATTAAGCAGAAAAAATTGAAGTTGCATAACCTTATACAAAAAGCTATATTTTAATTCTGACCCATATTATTGCTATACAGAGAAAAGATTAATATTTAATTAGTAGTTACTAATGGGTAATAATTGCTTGAGAAGTTAATGGAAAGTATTCTGAAAACATTAATGCCCACTGAAAAATCCATACCAGGCTGCAGTAAAATGTTGAAAATCCCTTTACAGCAAAAATCCAGATGAGACTACATTTGTGGGTAAAATGTAGGAGATGAGGCAGCACAGCACTAAGCTGCTGAGAAATGTGGGATCACAGCAAGGAAAGACATTTTACCTGATTTTTTCATCTGGTAAACACTCCACATTCTTTTGTTTTGGTAGATGTGGTTGTCTAAGAAAAATAGGAATTGCTCAGTGACATAATGTATTATCAAACAGGAATTAAAGGAACAAAGAATTTTACAATACTTTGACAGACAGGTTACTTTAAAAAATATTACTTTTGATAATGCAATATAATGTATTAACATTCTTAAACTATCATTCACAGCAATCATAAAAGCAAAATAGTTTTGTTTTTTTTTATCAAAAGAGACGTAAAGTTCTTTCGTAATTTCGTGAGCAGCTAATAACGGGCACCCCTGGGGTTCAGTGTTTAAGGAAGGATTTTACCTAAACTGCCCAATGTAAGATATGTGGACTGTCAGAAAAAACCTTGAGATTTAAACCATTACCTAATCAAGTTGTGAATTGATATTGGAGTTAGGAGTTATATACTTTTGCTGATCTTGAGCTTTGTGTAAAAGAGGTCACACCCAATAAGATCCATCTAAAATGTGATGTGCTTACCCCAAACACATCTGCACTCCACAAGGGTCATCACTATGTAATTAAGGGCATTATGAACTTACAAAGAAAAAATAAAAGTCATTTGAATTCACTTTTTACTTACAAATGATGTCTAGAACTGCTGCTTGCTTTATGTCTGCAGAATTTTCCTGGAACGAACAAGAACGCATGGTGAACTACAGGTCCAGAATGCCCCATCACACTGGTTATCAAGTGAAAAATCATCTCAGAATTGGTACTTTAAAGGACATTTCATTGAAGCCCACAGCACGTACACTCTCTTCAAAGGCACCACACCTGGCCCCAGGTTTTGAGAACTCAATGATGAAAACTATTTCAGCAAGGTTTAAATGTTCCTCTGCTGAGCAAGAGGAAGATAACCCTTACAGTGTGATGTACAAGCAAACAGAACAAAAGTTAATGGGTATCTGTGACAATGCAACAGTGACAGTATTTCGCTGCCAGGAATTTTAACCTATTGGTTACTGCTTATTTATGCTCTAGAGCATGAAAAGGTTTTTAAGAAACTGCATGACACAATTTGTTACAGATACAAGTATTTCAGAAAAAAAAAAGCTATTTTAAAATATGGCATTTGCTATCTTATGAGAATAACATAGGAGTTTCTTTCCTGTAGTTTGATCTACACTCCAGGTAAGCAATTTTTGAGTATGAAATTCAAAGGGAATTATACCAAAAGCTACAGAATTCAAGGTGTATCAGTAATAACTGCATCTATTGAGGTTATGATATTAAGGACTTCCAGTACATATAAAGATTCCTGGTACACTAAAATCAGAGTTAGATCATATAATTTTTTTTTTTTTTTTTTGCTTACAGCATGCTGAATGGAAGTAATTCTTGCCAAGGAAAATTTAAAAAAACCCAAAAACATTAAAAGTCTGAAAGATATAAACTAGTGCTATTATTACTCATACTAAATAGCTTTAAATCAGGACTTTGTAATGAGTAGAAATCTCAATCAATGCCTTTATTTTACAATTTAGAAATAAACCCATTTTTAAAAGTTCAACAAACTGAGCTTTTATCTACCATATATAACTTAGAGCTCCAAACACAAATTTGCATATTTAGGATAGGTCTGTTCTACACTCCTATAGATGAGACAAAATCAATGGTGTTACTAGCTCAGCTTCACATTTTCCAGACTACAAAGTGCCATTTGAGGCTGTGTTGTGGCCAAAGATTAATGTTTCCTTTTTTTCTTTTCATGATACTTCTCATGCATCCTATATGTCACTGACGTTTTTTGAAGGAGAGGATTTACCTCACAGAGCTGAACAACTTCTTGGGAAATGTTGTCCTTTATCTGGTGGAAATTTAGAGTCTGCAGCTGTGCCTCTGAGAGAAAGCCCCATTTCTGCAGCATCATCTTGATTTCATCCCTTGGGATTTTTAGCACAGTTCTTCGGATGTATTCAGCAACAGTTTCATCCATGATGAAACCCCCTGGAGAGCTGAAGGGTTAAAGAAAGTAAGACCAAGCCACAGGCAGGCTCAGGGGACTCGCTCCCCTCGAAGGCGCACAGAGCAGCACCCTGGCACAACTGCCTGACATTGATGCCAGTCCTAAGTGCGGCACTACTACAGATTTAAATACAGTTAAAATGCATGCGATCACTTACATAGACACTGAATCATGGAATATCCTGAGCTGAAAAGGATGCACCAGGATCCGAGTCCAACTCCCAGCCCTGTGCGGGACACCCCAAGAATTCCGCCAGGCGCCTGAGTGTGCCTTCTTGAGCTCTGTCAGGCTTGGTGCCGTCACCACTGCCCTGAGGAGCCTGTTCAGTGCCCAAACCCGCACTGAATGAAAAACCTTTTCCTGATATCCAGTCTAAACCTCCCCTGACACAGCTTCATGCCGCTCCCCGGGATCCTGTCTGTCATTAGCCGTCAGAGATCCCTGCCTGCCCCTCCGCTTCCCCTCACGAGNGCGGCTTCCGGCGGGGGCCGCCCGAGTCACTGCGCCCGCCCCGCGCCGGGTGAGTGAGGGGCGGCCTCGGGCAGGGCCGGCGGGAAAGGGAAAAATTCAGGGAAAAGAGCGTGTATAGGGAAACCAGGGAAACCCTCCNGTTGTACACCGCGATGAGTTTCCCCCTCAGTCTGCTGTTCACCAAGCTGAACAGACCAAGGCCCGCCACGCCTTTAGAAGCCTCCCTTACTGACCGAGGCCCGGTGCGACCAGAGGGATGGGGCGCTGGGTGCCGCCCGGAGCTGTTGCTGTCGCTGTCCCTGTGTCTGTCTGTCTGTCTGTCTGTCTNCCGCTTTCCCTTCCAGCCGCCTGGCTCTGCGTGGCCGCTTCTGGGACGCTCCGCTCTCCGCGCAACTTCCTCCGGAGCTTCCGGAAGGCTTTGCAAGGGCATGTGTGAGGGGGATCTCGGCTCTCTCCGTTGTGGCTGCCGTAAGCTGTTTTTCCTGTGTCTCTGTGTGTCCTGTGCGGCTTCTTTGAGGCCTCCCTGGAGCGGTGAGGAGCTGCGGGCAGCGCGGGCCGGCTCAGTGGGACCCCTCTGCCTCCGCAGCCGCTGCCCCAGCTCCTGGCAGGCCGTGGCAGAATTAAACAATGCTCACTTTCCACCTCCCATCAGGGGGTCGGGCTGCTAGAGGCGTCAGAGCCTGTCTTTTCCGACTCGGAAATGTGATCCTCTTGCTCTCCTTCCGAAGGGGAAAAGCTGGTTTACAGTAAGCAGGAGGATTCTGATAGGTTCATGGAGTTCTCTGGGAAATTAATGAAATGGAGATGAGATGGAACGAAGCCCAGGCTGGATGCAGCTGAAGTACAAGAGCAGCTGGCAAAACAGGAATTTGGTGACAGCGCCTTGTCCTTATGTAATCGTAGAGTGAGTTGTGTTGGAAGGGACCTCAAAGNGCGAGGAGTATCCGCGGGCCCGGGCGCGCACAGCCCCGCGACTGAGCAACCAGGAGCTGGCGCGGCCCGGCCGCCTCACGCCGCTCCCGCGCCCGCCTTTCGAACCCACCAATCAGACCCCGCGCCGCGCCCCGTCCGTCNGCTCACTTTCCACCTCCCATCAGGGGGTCGGGCTGCTAGAGGCGTCAGAGCCTGTCTTTTCCGACTCGGAAATGTGATCCTCTTGCTCTCCTTCCGAAGGGGAAAAGCTGGGTTACAGTAAGCAGGAGGATTCTGATAGGTTCATGGAGTTCTCTGGGAAATTAATGAAATGGAGATGAGATGGAACGAAGCCCAGGCTGGATGCAGCTGAAGTACAAGAGCAGCTGGCAAAACAGGAATTTGGTGACAGCGCCTTGTCCTTATGTAATCGTAGAGTGAGTTGTGTTGGAAGGGACCTCAAAGATCTCGTTCCAAGGCCCCTGCCATAGGCAGGGACGCCTTCCGCTAGACAGTGCTTTAGTTTTGTGCTGTCTGCATCTTGTCATTCTTAACTGTATATTCTGCAAAGGCATAACAGGAGTAGGAAGAGACTGCCTTAGTAATCTGTGACGCAGTGTTGCACTGTGCAGTGGTACTGACTGTATGTTATAATAAAAATATCCCCCCGGTTGTGCCGAAACTCTGCTGATATTTCTTGTATGAATGCGACCTTCAATAATTGCCAGGAAGTGAAAATATCTTCAAGTGCCTTACTCGATCTCCTATTTCAACCTTAAATAAAATTGTAGAAATTAGTATTCAAGCTGGTGTTCCACCTGCTCTGTTCCTTAGGATTGACACCTTCTTAATTTGTTTTGCTAAGTATGAAATCAGGTATGATGTAGTTTCGTCAGGTTAGTTCTTTCTGCTGCTGTGAGGGAGGTTGAATTGCTGGCAGAAAGTGATCATGTAAAAAGAAAATCCATATAAATCTTACTCATTAAAAAAATTCTTTACGTTTAGGGAAAGTAACTGCATTCTACATAATTAAAAAGATCTCAAAGTAGACATAATTGGCCCTTTTCCATTTCCTTTCTAATCTTCATAGGTATGTTTCTAAATTATTTTTCTCCATTCTAAGAAGTAATGTTGGAAAACCAGTGCATAGTTTTAGAAACTGAAATTCAAGAAGTCTTGAGTAAATTTTGTAAGATTTAGCTAAGCTTGGCTTATTAAAGTGGCTTAAATTTCTTGCAGCTGCTGGAAAGTTTGGGGTCATTCTCAAGGTGCCAAATCGTAGCCTTAAGGACAGCAGCATAGAGTGACACTTTGATATCCTGGTCTGGAAGCTGTTAATGATATTACTGAAAGGTAGAAACAAAGTCCCGAGTTTTGAGTTCCATTGGGTTTTGAAATGGTTTCCATCAACTGTGATTTCTCATTTCGTTGATCACAGTATTCAAAGCTGTTGCCAAAATTCTTTGTGTAGGAAAGAGCACTAGGAATGAAGTGGCACAAATGATGCCTTGAGGTAAACCCAGCACGTTGGGTGTGCAGCTGAATTTTTTATGCTAAAAATTTGTACAATCTTAGAGAAAACAGGATTTGAGTAAACAAAAAGTTGTTGAGATTGCAAATATTTTTTTCCGAACACCAAACAGAACAATACTGTGTGACTGAGAATGTGAAACTCCAAATGTTTTGTACTGCTCAAGTTAGGCAGTGACATCAACTGCAAAGATAAATGTTAAACGTGGAGGGTAGAGGGGTTTGAGAGGAATCGCGGGTTTGTTCCCCTCCCTGCTGGGAATCCTGTTTGGTTTGCACGGCCCTGCTGCCACCTTGTGGGCATTATTTCAGTGTTTGCAGCAGATGTGCAGCAAAGCAGAGCTCTGCACTCTTGTTCAAGAGCTTCATTAGCAATACAGGTGCTCAGGTGTAATTTTTCGTCATCAGGGTTGCTAAACAAGGATTTGTGTTTTTTCTTTAAGAGGTCATTTTCTGAACAGTGTGTGAATTCATGTGGTTTGGGGTTTTTTTACCAATGACCTCAGAAAGTTGAAAAAAAAAAAAGATTGTGTTCTTTTCGAATGGAAAAATAGTAAAACTCGGTTTAAAAAGTAGTCTTCTAATATGTTTTAATTAAAAATGGAAAAAGCATCTTATGGAAACAATTACCTAGATCTAACCCTTCCCTTGATTGTTGTCCCTCAAGCATGGAAAGATTAAGCATTGGGCTAATCAGCAAAACTGGAGGAACATAATTCAGTTTTCCTTCTGCATCAGGGAACTGGTTTGTTGGTATTTATGGGAGATTCTGAGGAAAGAAAGGAACTGCCCTGGATTCCTGACCTCTCATAATTGATTTTGGGAAGAAGTGAGAATGTACTGAACGCTTTGTTCCTCCACACAGGAGGAGAAATTGGCATTTTATCCAAAATTTTGGTGTCAAACATGAAATGCCCACAGTGTTCTCCCCTGCTCTTCTGGGTCAGCCTTTGGTTTCTGCCTACTTCCTGGGTGTCTGCAGTTTTATTTGAATTCTGTAGTACATGTAGGCTCCTTTTGCAATTAATAATGAAATATTTAATGTATTGAGCCCCTGTATCGATCAATTTTCAGATTAGGGATGAGTATCACATCTTGATAATTTATATGTTGATTGCTGTTAGGAAATTTGAGATGCTTAGTGTCCCCAAGATTGCTTACACAAGGAATGACCTCCTTATTTTTCTAAACAAAAATATTAGTATTGGAAATTCAGTATCATTATCAGAGAATTTCCAGCTTTAGACCTTGGATTTTAGAAAAAATCTGGTTGATGTTGGAAAGCATTAAGCTAGAATATCCTGTGTTTTCCCTGCCTAAGGAGAAGCCAGACAAAATATGATATTGGAATGAGAAAATTTCTTAATTATTTTTTTCTCAAAAGAATAGCATAGATTTAGAAATTGGTTTAGGAAGCTGAAAGATTAATTATCTTTATCTATGTCTTCTATGTTCAGAGATGAATAGTTTATAGAAGTTTTTATTTTTAAGGTATTTTAACCAAATCATTGAGGTACCTATGTAAAGTAGTTTTCATCAAGGAAGAAAAAATTGCACTGAATCTTATATCAAACACATTAAAGGGCAGAGCATTTCTGTGCAAAACAGTGAAATATGTCAGTGCCACTATGAAAAAAGATGTTTTCTGTACTTCTCTCCAAATATTCACTTCAGATATTAACATTTGCTTAGCATTTTGCAGTTCTAAAGCAATTCCTGTATTTTCTAAATACTGTTCTTTTACTTTACTTCCTGTATTTCTTGTACAGAAGTTGTGTGTTTACCTTGGCTTTCTTTACCCTGCATTTCTGTTAGTAGTTTCCTCAGAGCAATTTATATGGCTAATTCACAACTTTTTCCTGGGTTATTATTTTTTTTTTTCTTTGTTTTGTCTTCCTGGCATTCTATTATGGATCAAGTCCCTATGAGCTACCACCTATATAAAATTCTGTTCATTGGGACTTAAGTTCTGGTAAGATGGCAACTTGCAATTCTTATTTTTCATTAGAATGTTGTTAAAATGAAACTAAGGAAACCAATGTCCTTTCGTCACACATGTTGTTTCTCTTGAAACTCTTTTGTTTGTCAGAGTCATTCCCCTCCAGCAAAAAGATTTCAGCCTTCCCTGCTCATTTAGAGACCCCTGTGTAATCTGACATTCTAAAAGTGGAACATCGAGCTCGGTCCTGACTGGAGAAATGCCTGAAGCCTCCAGGGAAGCACAGGAAGATACCTGGTCCATCACCTCCTGCAAGAAGTGATTGCTGGAACTTGAAACATTGTAATATCGAATGTTATTTGGAATTTTTCAGGACCCCTGAGCTGGTGTGGCAGGTCAGACCTTTGATCTGCAGCCTCTCTTCTCCAAGAGGCGCCCTCGGAAAAGCGCTCGGAGTTGATGGAAGGCTTTAATGAAGGCAGCACCCCTCTGTGGGTGGCACTGGCGGCTCTCACCCGCTCTCTGAGAATACTTTTGCAGGCCGGGGCAGCGATCACTGTTCTTGGTTTAGAACTCTCCAATCTTGCCTCGGAACGCTCCGTTTGACTTCGTGGCCTGTGCTGATGTGCCTTCCCCGTTTCATTAGGGCTCTGCTCTTGCTTTCTCCCGGGACTGCCAGCTCGCATGACAGTCTTGGGAAGTGCAGGCAGAGGCTGAATGATGAAGAGCTTTAATAATCATCTGGGTTCGCACTTGTTAAAGTAACACACAGCCACGGAGCAGGTCACCCTCTCAGGGGAATGCTATTAAAAAAGCTGTACTGATAAATTTAAAGCATACTGACTTTGTGTGGCATGCAATCAAAAGCTGGTGGCAATAACACAGCAGGGTTCTTCATCACTTTGCTGTTTCAGTCGTGCTCCTGCTGTCGTATTTCTAAAGGTTCATTTGTTAATTTGTTGAAAAGAATGCTTAAGCAACCTGTACAGTTTCCACCAACTTCTGTGCTAAGAGTAAGAGTAGTGTAATATTAGACTTCCAGATAGTATGGGGGAAGGTTTTTGGAAGAAATCACTACAACATGTGCAGCATATTCTCAAGCTTGTAAATGTTTGGATTTTTAAAATTAAGTTTCTTGTGGCCATCTACCTCTTGTTAAACTGAGCACATGATGGGAAGTATTGGATATATGAGTGTATGTGGCTCTTTAAGCCAAATATATTCCTTGAGCATTCTAGGAACAGCAGTGGAGATTATAACTGTCAGCACTGCAGCTGAATTTGGGATTTTGCAATTGTAAAATCTGACCATTGGCTACTTGTATTTGTCCAGTCTGTCCAGCAGGAGTGTTCAGACAGTGATGGCTGCTTGGTATAGTTCTAGTGGTGTGTGTGGGCTCAACATTTCTGAGCCTGAATTTCAGCTTGCTAACCATTGCTGGCTGCTTTCCCAGGGGAAAGCTGCCAACAGTTTCTCTTTTCAAAACATCTCTCTCCATTTCTCAGCACAGGCTCAGCAAACAGTGTTCCCTGTGCCAAAACAACTGTCCCCAGGGCTTGTTTCCTATTCCTGAACCAATGGAGAGCAGTGTCCCACGGACCAAGAATAGACCTTTTTACACGGCATGTTCTAAAAGAAACTGTTGGAATTGTAAATAAAGCCATCTTTCTCTTCTGACAACTCTATAGAGTCAATCTATTCCATGTCCTGCCGTGACAGTGGTGTTTGCCTGATGTATTGCAGCTGGAAAGGTGATCCCTTTGGGGGAAGGGGAAATGATAAAATACCAGGTAAACAAACAAAGAAACAGACATCTGTCTAATTCACTGGCAGTATGGGCCATAAAAATAAAATTGTTACCAAGATGAGCCCATTTGTCCTGGTATGAATGGAGCTTTTCTCCTCCCCTTCCTGGTGATCTTCCTGAACAAAGATACCTTCCTTCAGCCACTGTCATGGGATGCCTTCAGTCCATTTCAGCTGAAGAGCTCGCTCCCTCCCTCAGCGCCCTGCAGGAAGGGCTGTTCCCCTTTAGGGTTCCAGAGAGAAAACGGGAGGGGAACCCACGTGCTGCCTTCCACTGTCTGAGGGAGTGGGGGGTTCCTGTAGGAGGCCAATCCCATTGCTTTTCAGAGGAGCACAGTGAAAGAGGAAGAGGCAACAACATGGAGTTTCAAGAAGGGACATTGCAATTCTTAGTGATTTTAAAAAAATATCATTACTGTTTTGATAAAGTGATTGTCACGGTAGGACATGAAATAGATTGACTCCATAGAGCTGTCAGAAGAGAAAGAAGGCTTTATTTACAATCCCAACAGTTTCTTTTAGAACACGCTGTGTAAAAAGGTCTATTATTGGTCCATGGCACTGACACTGCTCTCCATTGATTCAGGAACAGGAAACAACCCCTGGGGACAGTTGTTCTGGCAAAGGGAACACTGTTTGCTGAGCCTGTGCTGAGAAACAGAGAGAGATGTTTTGAAAAGAGAAACTGTTGGCAGCTTTCCCTTGGGAAAGGAGCTAGCAATAGTTAGCAAGCTGAAATTCAGGCTCAGAAATATCGAGCCCACAGTTAGTACCATTTAAAGAATCACCAGTGTCTGGATTAGGATTTTTTAAAAAGTGTGTTGGTAGCTAAAAAAGATGCCAGTTCTCAGAGTGCTGTAATGGAATAGCATTGTGCTTCCTGTTGTGATCTTTGTAAAAGGCAGAAATAAAATTGCATAGACTAAACTTTTTAAATTGAAGTAGGAGGGTTAAAAGATAATCTGGAGTTCAAGGAAGATTAATGCTGGTAGAGAGTCCCTGAAAATTAAAATCTTAGCTGTGTGCTTATGTCTGTGTTAGCCAAGATTATAAACTTTTGGTTGACTGTTAACATTTGGGTTGTTTAGAAGATCAGACATGTGCTGAGTTTAATGGTTGTAATTATTAATAACATTTATTGTTATTATTAATTTGTTATTAATATGTCATTATTAATATACATTATTTATTAATATAAATTACATGCATTAAATTGCATTTTGATCTCAAATATTGTTAAAATAACATTGTGATAATATCTTATGTGTTAAATCAGACTTGCTAGTGACACAATTTTAATGTTGGCAGGTGGAAATTTTCTCAGATTCTTGTCTTTGTGCTACTAAAATCATCCCTAACTCAAGATGCATCCAGACCTATCTCCTCATCTGCACACTGAAGAGTGTAACCTAATTATCAGTCTGCTCAAGCAGTGTCACAAGGAGGTAAGAAGTGTTGAGCAGAGAAAAGAGTGGGTGGGTTGGGGAAATGAGTGTCAGATAAATTAGTGATGATATTATATGATCATGGAGAGAAACCCTCCTCCAGGCAGAAGAGCCATGAAATATAGCTGGTGTGTTTTCACTGAAGAGCTGTCTGATGACTGTATGTAAAATCATGCCAGTGATTTATTTAGGAAATACAACATACCTTAAAATTTTCTCTGCTACAGCTTAACACTTAGGGACCTATTTTAAGGACTGAAATAACTTCTGCACCTCTTAGTACTGTGTACCCCTCAAAAACCAACAATAAAATCACCTTCAAATGCCCTCTTTTTGTAAGCTCATGACATTTGCATGTTCCAGCTGTCCCTGGGGCCGATGCCTCACCGTGGTTAGAAGCAGATGTGTTGTGGGGATCCCAAGAGCCACATGCCTGATGTTCAGTGCCTGGAGCTCATTGGGAGATACTCGGACTTCCATCTTCTTCATAGGCACCTGCTCAGGGATGGGAAATGCTAAATTGTCTCCAGGTTTCTCCAGGCTCTTCATTGCTTCAAGATTATGGAATTGTCATCTCACTTGTTTAAAAGCTTTTTGAAAAATTTGCTTTGTCTACATCTTCTGCATCTCTAGATGTAGAAGATTTGGCCCTTGCATCGAAAGCTTTCTGCAACATCATTGCCATGTTGTTATTTTCCCAGTATATTCTAAATTGATGTTCTGCAGAGATAACCTTGCTATATTGCTGCACAAAAAAGTTAAATTTCATTGTTTCTACTGAGATAAAAGCATATTTAAATATTCACTCTGAATGTGAAAACCCTGATTTACACCACTACATGCAATCTACAGTATTTTCACCTCCATGGTTAGTTGTGATGTTGATACTTTTTTTTTAATGCAATTAGCTTCTAAGACAATACAAATGTTAGCTTTACTGCTTTGAACAAAATTGTAAATTTTTCTTTTCAAACACCGTTACAGGATGAGAAACAAGGCCGATAATTCACAAAATGTGAGAGAAGGCATTTCATCTGAAAGAGGAGTAACAGCATTTTTGCAAGATTTTAATGTGGCTAAAGTAACCTCTTAAAGAACATTTTCAGGACCACACTTTGTTATGGTTTCTAAATTACAGCAATGAAGGGAGCAGAGTTTTAATACTAAAATTTATTTGCAGGGAGTATTGGCACTTGGAGAGCAGTGTCTTGAAACATAAGCACACTGCAGTCTGTGGATAGCATCTCATAGGTGGGACTTTCCATTCCACTGCTCCTGTACAGAACATCTCCAAGCTTTAAAGCTAAAGGTTGAATTAAATGTAGGAGTTATGCTGTTCTTCTGAATTCAGAAATTTTAATTTGCCTAAAAATGCCTTATGTAGTTTGAGAGATTGTAGAAACATTTTTCCTTTCATTTTGAGTAGAGTTTTTTTTTTGCAACAACTTTATTGTTGTAATGTAGGTAAATGTTCAGTAGCTAGAATTAAGTGAGAAGACTACATGTCCATTAACTACTTTAGTATGAAAGGGATTGCCAAGTGACCATCAGTTAGGAGAGTAGGCAGCATGTAAGCAATATAAAGTGAAAGTGTTGTAGTTATTTTTTCATAATTGTGAAAACAAATCCAATTAGGAAAGAAAATACATTCAGATTTGTCCTGCATGCACAGGGGGAGTGCTCTGCTTTGAGTAGGAATGCAGCAGTATTGATTTACTGCTTGCAACTAATGAATGGTTGGCTGGCTTTTTGTTTGTGGGGTTTTTCTTCGTTTGTTTGTTTTAAATGGATGTCAAGATAGAAATATGGACTTGTGTGACGCAGCTCATTAGACTGCCTTGAGAACTGGAGCTAAAAGGTGCACTTGAAGTCCTTGGCAGCAAGTGATTCAAAGGAATCTGTTGTCAGTCTGACTTATGAAGGGACTGAGAGCAGCAATAATAGTCATACACAGAATTATATTCTCTTGGTTGTTTGAAGCTGATCTTTACATGAAGAGGAATTACTTTTGTCAGTCTTGTGCTCAGCTGGGAGAGGATGTTTGTGCTGGCAGTCTCAGAACAGAAAGGGTGAGGATGACTTTTTCCCATTCAGTTGAAAGGCAGCAATGCTTTTTCATTTGAAATTCAAGGGGAATGTACTGAAATATTCTTTTTAAATTGAACTCACTGAAATCTGAAGTCAGTGATCTTAATGAGTTATTGGTGACTACTTGCTGTTCTCTTATAATCTCAGAATGTCCTAAGAACCTTCATCTACAATTTAAATCACCATTCCTGAGGGATGACAAGCATTTTTTAATTGGGTGTCCATTTTCACAACAATCAATTTGATTTACTTTATCCCTAATCTAAAACCTTCCCTGTAGATCAGGTTTTGTATCTAGTGAGGAGAGGTTAATGGGATTCCTATTTGATGTCATTTTTTTTAATAACTCTACTCTGATGCCAAGTATGTGCTAAAAATAGACAAATTTTTGTAGGTAGCAGCTGAAAGAAATGCGTATTTTCTTGCAGTTGTATCACTGTAATAGGTATAGCTATTTTTGAGAAACTGGTTCTTTGTTTCCCTTATAATCTCAGCCAAGAAGTTGACATTTTAGGAATCTGGCTAACTAAAGGTAGATTGAACCCACTGTATGCCCTACTCAGAGTGGAGTTAGCTTGAGCCTTCACCTTGAAATTTATCATGCAGATATGCAAGCAGAATACAAAATTACATCTGTATTAGCTGGAATGAGCATGCCGTTAAAGCCAGACTGGTGTGCAGTAAAGTGACCACTTATTCCATGCAACTGCTTCAGAGTCAAGCTAATTATGGCATTGCAATAGTTAAGGGTTTGTCATAAACTTTATTAACCCACTCCTACTTCAGTTGGGTTTATTGGCTGAGATCTTCATTGTTTGGATCTTTAACAGTGCTCGTGCATCACTTGTATGAACCCACTCAGCTGCTGGTCAGCTGTGGAAATGCTCAGAGGTTTCCCTCTGAGATATGGACGGGACTTCGTTTGCATCTGTTTTGTTCTTCTGGGTCTTTTTATTTAAATTCATTAGCTGTCCGCAAGACAGGCTGAGTTGTCTCCATTCATTGTGTAGCTGCAGATATCTACTAAAAGCCCCCTCCTTCAGGGGTCCCAAATCACTTGGGTGCTCTGCTGCCAGGTTCTGCCATGAGATGCTGTGGCATGGCACAAGCATCCCCCTGCAAAAGCAATCCTTCTACAGCCATGCATTCTGAGAGCCATGCATTTAATGCCCAGTGGTATGGAACTGCTTTAAGAAACCCAGGCTAAGAGGACAGATTTTTGTGGTGAATACCATCGTGTTAGCTGGGGAGAGCCCTCATGAGGACAAGGCCTGCTCTTTTTTAGAAACTTAAGAACACTTAAATGTGTGTAAGGCCCACAGTCGAGCTGTGCCATAAAGATGGTAAATGAGTCTGATTTATTAACCTCAAGATCCAGAGATATTTTTTTATACTGGTTCTAATGTTCCAGTCAATTAAGCCCAGTGCCTGCATCTTCTGGACCAACACCACATTCTTCATGTGGCTGGGATGATGGAGCAGTGAATCCTTTGCCCCTCTAGGTCACAATAAATAAGGAAAACTAATGCAGTGAGGACATTGCCTCTGTATCGCAGGCTGGAGTTCAGAATATTTCTTTTTTGTACATTATTTAACCTAGTGTGAGTGGGAGCTGTGAGGCTGACTTCTAGATTGATAACATGTATGTTCTGCATTTAAACAATAGCTTCATCTCAGGTGTCCTCCTTTCGTCTGGTTATACGTGGTGAGTACCTTCAGCTTCCAGCAAGGCAGGAGGGCTCAGGTGAGCTTCAAGAGTAGCTCAAACCTCTGCCTGCTTAGGGAAAAAAGTTACCAAATACCACTTTTCACTAGAAAGGAAAGGAAAAGAAGACCAGGATATGTTGAAAAATGCAAATGAATTTAAACAAATTTAGAGCTTCAGAGGAAGAAACCTTCGAATTGTAATTTTTTTTTCTCCTTAACTCATCAGCACAATGTTTTGAAGTTTTTTGGTCATTGCAATGATATTGACCGGGAGATGAGGAAGTGCTTAAAAAAAGAGGTAAGCAATAAATTATAAATACTGTGAACTAAATGCTTAATAAAAAATGGGAAAGAACTAGAGTTGCTTTTTGCTAAGTAGTATGAGTGAATAAATGTAAGCACATTCTGCTGTGGGCACTTGAGACCAAATCTAAACTTTTAAAAATAAATTTGTCAAGTAAAATCTGGCATTAACAAATGGCGTGGTGTATTTTTTGATATGCAAAAATAGGCAAACGCATTTTAATGAGACAAATATTGCAGATAGGAACTGACACTTCACAGCTTGCTTCTGACTTTTTCCTTAATTTTTTTTTTAGTAGTGGTATTTGCACAGAATTTAATGTAAAGAGTACTGGTCACCCCTGTGTAAGTAACACTTAAAGCTGAAGTCAGCTACACTGACTGAAACTACTTAATGAGTTCTGGGCTTGGCCCTAAATGAAAATGTCTGCAGATATGAAGGAATGAAGGCTATGGGAGTTTAAGTGGATTAACTGTTCTCATAGCCACATTTTCAGAAGAGTGTTCTTTATATTTGTGGTGGCTGTACCTACATGACAACATGTAAATGAACATTTCACACGCCTTTTAACTTGAAACTGTACTTACTAATTTTACCTAAATTTCACCATACTAAAAAGTTTCTTTCCACATAATCTCATTATTCTTATTTTTTTCTTCCATTGAATCCTTTACATTAAAGGAGTTCTTGATGATTATATTTGTCTGCCTTCTTAAAATGTGCTTATATTGATATGCCATTACTAGGAAGCCCCTGAAAGGTTGTTCACAAATACTGAATAGGTACAGATGTAGCTTTTAAAGATTCATTGTTCTCATTCCACATAAAAACATGGATGGGTTATTGAAAAATTAAATATTGGCAAGGGAAAAAGTTAAGCATTCTGTAAATGTTAAGTAATGTTTCGGGTCATTATTTCAGTTATAGACCAATCAGTATAATGGATGAAAAACTGCAAATCCTTTTCAAAATCAATTTCTTTAGTAGTTTATTACATTATATAGAGATTGAATATTTGTGGCTTACTTGGGTTTTATTCTTGATACCAATTATTAAAATATTGACAAAATATGTGCTCCAACCTAAGGACAAGAATAATTTGCTTCTCATGAAATACATATCAAATGATGCATTGATTTTTAATTTTTCATTTATTTGAGCCATGAAAATGTTTCCTTTTTGTTTGCAATGAAAGAAAGGCTCTTCAAGCTTCTGCTTGTGCAGAGGCAAACTAGAAAGCATGGTGGTCTTATACATATATCTTAACTGTGAAGGCTCTCTTGATTCCATTTTACACTGAGTCCTGCCTCTGTTGTGGTTCTTGTTTAAACTATTAAAAATCCCCACATGCCTTACCTCATTCAATCCAAATCTGCCTTTGTTCCTTTAATCTTGGTATCATGCTTTATCTGTGCATATAATTAATGGCCAGGATCAAAAATAGACCAAGCCTGTGATGACAAATTCATGTTTCAGAAGGCAGATACACATTAATCAGTATCTTGTAAAAGGAAACGAGCTTGACCTGTCCTCTAGAATAGCGCCAGTGCAACGTTTTTTCCTAGTTCGTGTGTGAAGTGTAGCTGTCATATGTTAGATCACTGTATAATTAAGTTCCTCCTTAAGATTAACTGAATATTCTTTATTAGAATGTTCTAATACTCTTTAGCTTAATCACCTCAAACTCAGAAACCTGTATTTTAATGGAATAAATGTTAATTTGAAAGTAAAAACGAACCTATATCTAGATGTTAACAAGAGCTGTATTTCAAATGCATCAGTCAAATACATTATTTCTGTTCCTGGGTAAAAAATGCTCTCTACAGTTTTAAATTCGACATACCTGTTTCATGATAACAGCTGATCTCTTGATTTCCTTCTCTGTGTTCCAGTATGAGGAAAACAGGCGCAGGAACCGGGAGAAGCGGCAGAGGATACTGGATGCTCACAAAGCCTCCGAGAAGTGAGCTCTGCTGGGGCTGGACAGCTGCAGCTCCAAGGGGACTCTCACCTGGGGGCTGACAGAATACCTGTGTTTGTTTCATCACCCATGTCCAGCCTGTGGTTTGTGAAATGGTGACAAAATAAATGCATCTTATACATGTTCATTCCCAGCAAGGCAAACAAGGTGAAAAAAATAAATACAATACGTCGCTCACAACCTAACTAAATTTTTGGCCTCTAAAAGAAAAGTACTGTGGCAAGTTTTTGCTCTGGCAGTTTTATGATTGTTGAGTAATGAGGAATTGGTGTGTGTGACATACTGTGTATTCAGGGCAGCTGTGTTCCCCACTTTGTACTCAGTTGCATTTATTTCCTTGAGTTTAGCAGTTTCTCTTTTATATCTTGGGTTTTTAGGAGTATTTTGTTTGTTTTTCATTGCAAAACACTACATTACTTTTTCCATCACTTTTTGTAATGTTGTGATAACACTTGTTAAATGGATTAGGAAGAACAAATTTTAAGCAGATGTGGCTTAAAATTGGAAATTGTCTATCAAGGAGTAATTGGAGTTCTAGTATTTTTATTGGAGCTAAAAGGATGAAGCTACTGTCTTCAGCTGAGAAGATTACAAATCCTCCCTGCCAACCATATGTACAGTGTAGACTGTTGTAAGACAATTTGTTCATCATACCCCAAGCAAGCAGCTTTAGAAATTCAGAGTGGAACATTTCCAGGGATTTACAAAGCTTCCCCTTGATTTTTGTTGAGTACAATCAATGTGTGCTGAGTGATTTTGGAAGAGGAGTGCTGCCAAAAATACAAGCTCAAGTTCTTCCATTCTCTCTGGTACAAAGGTAAAGTCAGGTTGTGACTACTGTGGCTGAAACAAAGCTGACCCTGAAATGAAAGAAAAGTGTCACTTTCTCAGGCAAGTCAATGTCTATTGTGTACCAAGTTGCCTTGTTAGCCTATAAAAGGTGTTTATTTGCCATCAAACTGATGAAAGCCCAGAACAAGTCTCAGAATTCAGATTTGATATCAAAACATACATTGGTTTGTCCAGTGATGGAGCTGCTTCTCTGTGTGTCTGCTGGATCCACCTTACTTTTAAAGAAGGCCTCTGTTCTGCCTCGCAGCAAAAGACTTCTATAAAAAAAATAATTTTTGTTGAGCCAAACATACAAAGAATCTAGAAACCTTTTGGAAACAAGGTGCCTATTTTACAGTGGATTACATGGTTTGTTGTAAGAACCATTGTTGATACTCAACCTTGAAATTGGTACATGCCCCTATTTTTGGAAGAAAATGGTATTTTGTGAGCTGTTTTGAAGGGTGAATTAGATAGAATAATTTTATTTATTTTTCAATGCCTGGATGGACCCAATTTAGTCGGTAGAATTAAACCACAAATGTTTTCAGTGAAAACTCCAAGCAGAGCTAGAGCAATTGTTTCTGCATCTTGACACTCTGTTTGTTTCTTAGAACAAGTAAATGATTCACTCTTTGAATTAATGCTTGAATGGTTGGAAGTGGTGCAGCCTTTATTGGTACTTTTCAGAGTGTTTTCAAAGAGTACTTTGTAATACTCTTTGGGAACTGTGCATCCATGGTACTTCTTCCATTTGAGATGACACAACCTACTTCAGGCAAGCTCTTAAATAGCATTTGTAGTCTTTAAGTAAAGAAATAAATTGAGAATTGTTCCAGAGATTAGGTTGAGAAGCTGATATCTGAGTGCAGAAGCACTGAAGCTTTTGTTTCTTTAATCAGCTTGTTTGAGTCCCAATCTTTCACAGAGCAACAAAATAAGAAACCAAGAGCCACTTAACACAGCTCGTTAGTCAGAATCATGTTTGCAAAGATCAATGTGCTTAGTGAATGAAAGAGCAAATGGCACACACAATTCCTATTGATACTTTCAATTGCATTTATTTATAAATCTATTTTACAGATCAGCTTTGTTTACCTAGTGAAAGTCTGATCATGGTCTTCCTTCTGTCTCTTTGCTAATTGCCCACCAGTAGTGTGATATGAGAATGCCCATTGTTTCCCGTGGGTTTTGTTCCCTTTGTTTGACAGGGAGTTCATGCTGCTAATTGGATCTTAAATGGTGCAATGATACTGATGATTTATCTGACAGAGAAAGGGGTAAGGGTGAAATAGTAAATGTGGGGTTTTTTTTCTGGTTTCCTAAAGTGAGCTTGGATGAAATAAACCTTATCTCTATGGACTTTGAAGACACTTTACTGCAATGTCATTTGTCTATAGGAGCATTTTGCCCATTGTTCTTTATGAAAGAGCATATTTAAAAGAGAAAAGAAATTTGATGTAATTTGTTTTGAATTGCATGTGAGAAGCTCATGGGTATTTCACGTGGGAAAGTGAGGAGGGGGAAAACAGGGCAAATGGCAGCTCTGGCCATAATGGTGAGGATTTTCCATACTGAAGTGCCATAAAAGTGTAGGTGGACAGGAGGAGGGCAGAGCAAAGGGAATTATAACAGTCCAGCAAAACCTTTCAGTTTTACCAGAAACACCTGGTTACACTATTCATAGTGCATTTCCTCTTGCTGGAAAGCTAAATGACACTCTGTTCTTATTTTAATTTTTTATAAATTTATTTTTAGTAGAAGGAAAAATACTCTGCTGAATAGCAGCAGCATACTGTAAGAACAGCAGGGTGAGTTCTTGCTCTAGTGTTAATTTCTTTACACAACAGTGCTCGAATCCGGTGCTCCTGTTAAGCTGCAGTGCTGAGTGTTGATATATTATGAACGTACCACTCTTCTTTCCCTGTAAACTTTAGTTGGTAACATCCTCATGGAATTATGTCCTTTGTTGCTGATAAAGATGATGTGTAGTTTCTAGATCTTGAAGCAATGCCTTGATTTAGTTGAGCTGACTGTACAATTTGGATGAGGACTAGTCCTGTGAGTTAGTTATTCCCTCTGTCACTGGAAATGACTGAATAATGAATATTTCCTATGTGTCACGCATTTTGCTGAAGCTCCACACCTCATGTATAAAGTGTATTCAACAGTCAGGCATTCCTGAATTTGGCACTGCCCGTGCTTTAAAAAAAATCATGACATCTAATACATTTTTTTTTCTGATATGAATGAAAGCACACTTCTGTGGAATACCTAAAAGGATTTAAACAACTGGGAAACTGATACCAGATTCTGATAGTTGAGTTAAAAATGAATTATTAACATTAGTGCTTAAGCAAAGGATATGCTCTACCTGGACAACATAATGGATTTTAGTGCTGCAACTTATGTTACACCTTGAGTTTTATTAACATGGACTGGAATGGAGTATCAGCAAATCTTAGTGGTCCTGTTAGATTGTTTATTTTACAGGCTCTGTGATAACAATGCTGCTCATCAACAGAAACCTGCCTTGCAGTACATGAAGGTCTACTAATAAAAACTTGAAAGTGAATAGTAAATTCACATCAGGTTCCCCAAACCTACTTAAATTGCTGTGTACCAAAAAATATATCAATGGGAACAAAATATATATTTAGCCTGAAAATGGTTCTTGTGGGCCATCATGCTTTTAAATTATTCTTTTGAACTATTTGGTGACATTTTAAAGGCTGGAAACATTCATGTGGAGCTATTGCTTTAACCAATGAGACTTTTACTGGTATTTTAATGTAGACCCTTAGATAAGATACATTTCAAAGATATAAGCTGGCAGAAAAATCTTTTGGGACATTGATTACCTGGAAAGATGCTACTGATGGCAGGATAGAACTCATTCCCAGTACAGATGTCAGCCATCCAGAACCTGGAGATTTGTCTCAGCTTGGCAGAAACTTCAAATGCCTCGAAGAGTTTGGATGGATATGTGTGGCTGAGTCACAGGAACGCTGACAGGACCATGTCATCCCCAACAGTGAGGTGCTGAGAGCAAAGGACGTTTTGTTAGCATGACATTAGCAGCCTAATTTTTACAAAAACCTTTGATCGAAAGCTATTCATCCTGAGCTTTGCTGCCAGCAGCCCGACGCTTGAGTTGTTCGACTTGAAGTAAATCCCATTTCCCCTCCAGCCCCGGGCTGAGGCGGCTGCTCCCCGCGCTGGCATCACCGCGCCCCGGCCGTGCCGCTGGGAATCCTTCGTTACAGGCTGCCAGGAGGGGCGCTGGGAATACTTTGGTGTTTTCCCGGGCGCTGGCAGAGCCGCTCGCTGTCAGCCGATGGACACCG
>WBMY01018560.1:354253-435282 GCA_013397315.1 Donacobius atricapilla
CGGCCGCTCCGGCCCGGGGGGGGCGGTGCTCCCCGTGCCGCGCGGGCGGGGCTCCCTCAGGCCGCGCCGCCATCTTGGCGGGGCTCTGGGCCCTCCTTGGCCGCGGCCCTGCGGTGTTGGGGTGTTGGTCTGTGCCCAGGAATGGCCTCAGCCCTTGTAAGCACCGGGGGCTGGGTGCTGGAGAGGTGCCCCGGATTCTGTGCGGGCCAGCCACAGCGTCTGCCTCAGGCGAAACGAGATCCACACTCTTCCCTCATGGGCCAAAGTTGTCACAGCTACCCCATGCTCTGACATGCTCGGGATAATGCTGATCTCTCGTTGATGCTGAATTCTCCCGCACAATCCTACTACTGTTTATCACCCACTTTTTTTTTTTTAATTTATTGAAATCAAGTCCATGTTGTGCTCAGAACAGCACTGTTGAAATTAGCTAATGTGATTGGACTTTGCTGCGTCCAGCGCTGAGCAAGACCCTTACACAGGGCCCCATGTATAGCCACAAACCACAGCAGGGATTGGCACTGATAATACCAAGAATCCTCTCTATGGTGTTTGGTAGGATTAGGAGACTACCCCTCGCTCTGTTCCACCCCCTGGATTGGTCATAGTTACAGCTAGAAGAGATATTTTAGAAGCAGCTATGTTGTGCCCTAATACAGGCATTCCTGTTTTCCAGAGTTCAGCCGGATGCTGGAACTGGCTGATGCACCTGGCTCTGGAAGCAGCCAGGAATAAAAGGTCATCCTCAAAGACAACTGGCATGGATGAAGTTTTGATTTATTAGTGATTCATTTTGTGTAGCATAATGCTTGGTTTATCTCTTCCTCTGGGTATTCTGTAATATTGTAATTATTTATCCAGTGGCACCTTAGACCATGCTTGCAATGCACAAAACAATCCACCTCAGCTGTCTTTGTTAATTGAAAACTGCAACTTTTAATTCTTAAATTTCCTGTAGCTTTCAGAGCTACATATTTGTGTGGATTATTTAGCTGTGTTTTGGTTTGGTTCATATTCTAACATTCCTGGTAATGAATATATAAAGTACTTTGTGTCTAAGTGGCATTAGTTAGACAGCTGCGGTTACAAACAGCCCACATAATCATATTAAATCAATATTAAATGTGTGCTACTGAATAGTTGTCTTTGGGATGCTGATGGTCCCAATTTAATTTAAACTTCATCCCACTAGTGCTTCCAAAAAACCTCAGAGGAAAATAAATCAAAAATCAAATCCCCAAATGAGTAGCTCCAAATGGAATAGCAGATCTTTCATAATTGGTCCACAGTGGCTTCATTTAGGTGCATGTACAAGTGTGTGGCAGCAAACAGTCCAGAACCTGTTGGCTGTTTGCTGCAAGAGAGGGAACAACTGTGGAGGATTAGTGTCAAGATGCCCTTTTTATTGTGATAAGAGAGTTTATTTGAACTAGGAGAATAGGAAAGGCTCATTTACGATATTTCGTGTGAGGAGAAGATGTAAATACTAGAAGTTTATTCAGAAAGGCAGTTTTGACCTCAGTGTGATGCAGCTGTGCTGCTCTTGGTTCTGCTTGCAGGATGGCCAAGAATAGATGGTGAGGGCTGAAGAGGGGCAGCAACAAGGACACCTTACACTTTCCTCTGGAGCTGCTTGGTATTCAAAATGGAGACTCTTAAATCATCTGGTTATAACAAGAGCTAGACATTCTCCCTTGGATTTTTTTTTTTTTTTTGTGCTGGGCTTGTGTTCAAGGGCTTCTGTTTCCATGCTTCGGGCTTTGTTCAAGGTGAGGGCAAAAATGCTTTAGTTGATCTAAATCTCCTGGTTGGGAAGTTGCAAATTATTACAGGGAGTGGTGCATTGAGTGGAAACCAATTCCAGTGTCCAGTACTCACTGGAGATGTTGTAATTTTATCTCTAGTTGGTAATTAGGTCTTACAATGTTTTAGAAGAGACTGCATACAGAAGTTGTGTACTATATGTATTATGGGAGAAACAGAAAATGAAGATACCTGCAAGGGAAGTGAGAATTCTTCCTTTGAATGGAACAGCAGGAAGGGAACCTGCTTTGTTTGAAAATGTGTCTTTTAATAGATTGAATAACTGAGGAAGAACTTGGGACATTAATCATTGGGACTTTTATTTGTGGCTTGATGTAGTTACAGATCATCAGGCCAATTTTAGTGTATTGTGATGCTGTTAAGGTGAAGTTTCCTTGTGCCCTTACAGCAAAAATGGTGCTTAAGAGATGTAGGTCATGCCTGGCAAGTAAGGGTCAGGTGAACCTGGCTCTGTGCTGTCCATTCCTTCGTTGTGTTCCTTCCATTTGCTGCTGCCCAGCAACTCTTGTCTGTTTTATGCAAGTTATTAAGGAATGGGAAGAGGAAGAAGTTAAGGCAGAAATGTTGGATTGTTGAAATTATTAGTAGCATCTAAAACTAGATTTGGAGTAGTGTTGTGTGTGTGTATGTGTACCTATGTATGTACAGACGTATAAATGTATAAAAATTGGTACAGAGGTGAAAGAAAGGAGATGGCCCATTTAGCCAGCATTTCCAGTATGGAAGGGTTACAGTCCTTGTTCCCCTCTCGAGGTGTCTGATGGATCAAAACCCAGCAGTGATACAACACTGCAGCCTTAGTGAGGGCGTTTAATTTGGGGATTTTAATTCACCATATGAAAAGTGAAAAATATTACCAAAAATCGAGAGTGAAAACAAAATACGTTTATCTTTCTGTTGTCTTTTGACACACTGCAAATAGGCATTTTAATTTAGGTGTGTTTGACTTGGCTTTGACAGTGAGAGAAGTTAAAATAGCTTAGCAGCAGCAAGAAGTTTGGAATCATCATCTGCCACTGTGCTAACCTGCATTTTAGAATTATTTCAGCTAAGTGCAGAATTATGTTCTGAGTCTTAGCATTCCCAAACAAATCAGATCACTGATGTAATGACAGATGTGAATAGTGTACAAATACAGCAAATAAGAATTTTGCTATTTTTCAGCCCATGGGAAAGGATGACTGACTAGTAGATTTGCATATAGACTACACAGATGCTAAGTATTTTTCCTGAAATAATTACAATAATTTCTTATAATAAATGCCTTTATTTCAATTTGATCAGCAATGACAAGTAATGCAAGTTATTTTTGTTGATGCCATAAAATCTTTTAAGTAATTATGGCTTACTCTTCAAAATTAAATCACCATGTTTCATCTTCATTTGAGCTTCCTACAAAAGTGGTGATGGATAAAGACTTGAGCACAGCCCCTTGGGGTCTGTGGTACATTGCAAAGATCCAGTATTTAGCAGATAAAGCCAAAATCAGCCCAGGGAAACCTCAAGTCTATTGAGTCCTTTAGATTTGAGCTAGTGATGGGCTCCTCCACAAGTCATGGTCTCAAACAGCTGTGAACTTAAGTTCAGAATCACATCTGGTTTTGTTTTACAACTTCCTCTTATCTTTGTAAGCAGAACCGAAACCATGGTTTCAAGTCTCTTTTGTCTTGAAGATTAGATGCATGGGTTTGAAACTTAAATCCAGATTTGGTGGTTTAAGCTTGTGCTGATTTATTTTTTCTTTTTCAAATGAAACAAAGTATGAACAACCACCTCAGCCGCTGGCCAGAAAAGCTGCCATTTTACCATGCCTAAATTGGGATTCTCAGTTTAAGTGTAAAATTGACCTTTAGGAAAGGGAAGAATGCAAGATGCTGCCCTGAGACAGTTGGCAGGTGGCAAGTTGACAGAGCATTTTCCTCCAGACCTTTGCTGGGCCCCTCAATCTTGTCTTGAAATCAAGTACTGGAATGATGTTATTACTGCTGAGCAGAGTGTTTCCAGCATAGACAGCCGGTGTATATGTACAGAGTGGGTGAAGGAATCAGAATACATACACCAGCCATTTTCTCTTACAAGTGAGTATGTAGACAGGGAATTTGTAATTGCTGTTGGTTTTCTGCAGAAATTGTTCTATTCTATTGCGTTCTTGTCACTGCAGTATTAGGGAGTTCTTTCAATAACACATCTTTCAAAATTGGTTTAAAAAAATTGTATTCTTCTTAGTTTACAAATAGGCACTTGGCACCAGGCTAGTGGTTTTGGTTTTGCATGGTTGTGGGGAATTGTTTAATTCTCCTTTCTGAGTCCTCTTTCTCTAGGTCAGCAGTCAGCAGCGAGGAACATCAAGTAAAAATAAAACTCCTATTTTTAGTTCAGCTACATAATGTCCTATTTATAATACTGAAATTTCAGCTACTACCTGGCCCCTTTCAATTCAATGAACCATCTCTTCTCTGTTAGCCCTCATTGCTCTTTCTTCACATCTGCCCCTTTTGATTCTTCTGCAATTATTTTTGTAGGTTTGGGGATGCTTTCCCTATGGGGCTTTTAATTCTGCACAGTGCTGACAGTGATCAGTTCAAGTAATTTGACTAGAAGTTAGGGCAAGTAGCAGCTAGCAGGGGATACTCAAAACTTGACATAATTCATCCTCAAAATTTTAACACCATGAAACTCTTGGTGGGGGGAAGCAGCTGCAATCATAATGGTATATCCGTTGTTCCAGATAAATGTTTGCTTCTGCTTTTAATCCCTCAGGACTGCTGAAAACATAATACTTTAACTTCATTTTCCTTAGGATGATTCATGATAGTAATTTTCTTCTCCCCCCTCTCCCCCTGCCCCCCATCCCTTTTGTTTTGTTTAAGTTTTAACACAGGCCAGCGAGAGTGAGACAGAGAAGAGCACATACACTAACATCTCCTGGCTAGCCAGTAAACTGCCTAGGATCTGAAAGTGAAATGGTTAAAAATGTGTTGAAAACCTCAGAGTGTAGCTGAAGTCTGGGGTTTTGGCAAGGACAAGATGGCTCTCAACACAGGACCTTAGGAAAAATGCGTTTGTCCAAAGGCAGTTTTTACCCTGCCCGCGGTCCTGGAGGTGAGGCGGGAATTGGAACAGGAGTGGTTCCAAAACACATTTGTCAGCTCGAAGAGCAAGAAGGAAATGTCGGTGTGCTACTGGGCAAGGTTCTGCTGCCTTCAGAGAGTGGGCTTCAAAATGGGGATTTCACTCTGGTTAAGCTACAACTAATGTAGAAAAATTTCCAGTTAGAAACAGCTTACGAACCCAGATAGACCCTATTATCCACTGGGGACCAGACACTGCAAACATTTTATTTATTTCCTCCATATGATGTGTCTCACTTGAAAGAAATGAAATGACTTGTAAACCTACAGCTTTTCAACAGGGGTTGAGTCATGCTTGAGACTGATGAGAAGTTGGATGGGGGCGGAGGAGGAGGGAAAGTAATTCTGGTAATGTGGAGACCTTGTCATTGTGTGGCAAAGTTTGAGTTTTAAGAACCATGATTATGCTTGAGTGAAATTTTTGCACGATGTGTATGATACATGGTGCTGAGCTGTGTTGGAAGCTGAATAAATAGATTGAGCAAGTACTTAGCCAGGCACGGTCACGTTGTTGTAGCAGAGGTAGCAAAGTCTGATGGCTGGAAACAGCCATTCTTTAGGAAAATGGGGAACTGCTTTAAAAGAGCCAAAATGATACAAAAACACAATTTAAAACCCTCGAGCAACAAACTCGGTAACTCACAGCATTCAGTGGCAGAGGTACAGAACACTTTATGTAATTAGATTCCAGGTACAAAGAGCTCTGCATTTCACAAAATTTCAGTTCTCTTCTGAACAACAACAAAAAGCTATTGTTTCTTCTTGTCCTGTTTCATCTCCTCGTTTGAATATAAATCCAAAGAGAGTTCCTTCTTCTCAGACAGCTCTTTTTTTTTCCTCCTTCTTTAATATGTGGAATAAACAATATAAAGTGGAAATAAGTGAGGTATAAATAAAGGAAAAATATCTATCTTATGACTGCTCTGTTTCAAACTTTCATCTGTAGTAGGGTAAAGGATTCTTTTTGGAGAGGAAGGTGATGGTTGGAATGAGGTTAGATGGGATAAATGTGTAATTCTATTGTTATATTTAGTATTGCAGTATCTGTGAGCCAAGAGAAAGGTAGCAGGGTACAGATGTGCAAAAGAGGAATATTTGAGGGTTATCGGTCCCTGCTTGAGGAGACACCATTTGAGTGAATGAGGTCAACAGAAAGGTAAAAATAGACAATGTGAAAAAGGGATGGAGTGAGAAGAGCCCCTTGGAAAATGTCCACAGGCTGTGAAGGGAGGAGGAAGAATAGACCACTGAATGGAGCTCTAAAAGGAAGGGCAAGGAGGAAGCCCACTGTATAAACTGCACCAAAGTGAAGTTTAGGGAGAGATGGGTAATTTGTGATGTCAAAGACATCAGTGAAGGTGTGTAAGAGATTTGGAGAAGGCAGTGTTGTGTCTTGACTTTACAAAGGTCAGCAGTGATGCCTGGGACAACTGTTTTAGCAGAAGCTTGAACATACATTTCTGTAGACTTGAGGTGGAGACTCACAGCAGCTTCCTGAGTGAAGAGATTCCCATTTTTAACCTTCTTTAACAAGTTATGACCATTTCATATCTTGTAACAGACTTTCTCCAGCATTTCATTAAGTGACTAATATTCTTGCACTTTATACAGTCATAAATAATGTGTGTTAGACATGACCATTCCTGGCAGAGCTCCAAGTTCTTTTCCACAAAGAAACACTTGTTTGCCTTCTACCTAATAACAATCAAAGCAATGAAGGCACTGCTGTAGTATTTTTGAGGTATTTGGAGAGTTTACTGCAATATAATACATTCACTACTCATTGCATTCTCCAAATAATTTATTTTAAAGACAAACCCCCTCTTTCCTGAACTCCCTCCCTCCATTCACCTTTCACTTTGAGAAGAATCCTTTCTAAAGCAATCAGCTGGATCTGGCCCAAGTCCAAATATGATAAGTTATGCCATTGTTCTGTTTTCCTGAAGTATTTTTTCCACCCCTCGTCCCCTTGTTTAATGCAAACCTATCTGATCCCATCCCCTTGGCTTTGTAGTATACAGCACATACATTTACTGTAGCCTTGCAATTATTTCTGTGTATTTAATTTCAGTATCACTTTTTTGTCATTTGTTTTCATAAACTTTTAAACAATTTCAAACTGGTAAAGTTTTCAAAGCTTGTGCTTTCCATGTTTCTGGAGGCTAACGTGCTACCTTAGTATATCTTCCTCTACATATGCAATTAAACATCCTCACTTAGAGACTGGTTTAAGACAGGAGAAAAGGAGTATGGAAAACTTGTCGTTCATAGACACCATGGTAATTCCCTCCGTTTATATTAGAGAAGAACAGTTCATGGAGGCAGTGATGGCTTTAAATATTCTCTCTTAATTAAATAGAAAGCTGCTATTGCTCTAGAGCATAGAATGTGACTACTGGTTGCTTTTGCACACTTCTGCTCTGCCTGCTGTGGATGAAAGGTCCTGAGAAGTAATGAAAAAAGTGTGTAAAAACAGTTTACATACCTGGATCTTTGATTCTTTAAGGTCACCAGTGCACTGAATGGGATTGAAAATATTCTCCATAAGCAGAAAGAATATTTAGGATTGTAGATGATGAATGATTTCTTATGGTGCTCCAACCATTCAAGCCTGTCTGTGTCTTGGGCATTTGTGGAACAGATTGGGTGTGTTCCCTGGGAAAAGGGACCAGTGCCTGGCTGTTGGGTTTTATCAACCAGAATTATCACATAAAACTCAGGGTGAAATTCCACTGGGAAGGCAGCTGATCCTCTTTTTCTGGTATGTGTGAGAATTATGACTGAAACACTGCTTCAGTTTTTGCCTTAAATGTCTTGATTTTTTTTTATTAATATGCAAAAAATTACTTAGATATAGGAGAAGCACAGATTCCATTTGATATTTGAATATATATGAGAAAGAGAAGGCTATTGTAGGGGACATCTTCATATAAGAGAGTCTTATTCACAGGAAATTGGGAGCACAGTTCAAAGAATATATTTAAGAAGGTAGCACTGTAGCAGCCAGAAAAGGATGTGTGATGAGAGAGTATTGCATTCATAATAAATAGAAATACATTACTGCTGCACCCAGTAATGACATGGAAAACAGTATGGAATTGTCTTCCACTGAGATGGAGATAATGAAGCAGAGATAAAGTAGGATTTAAGCTTGAGATACAAACCGTGCCTTCAGAATCCAGAGGTTGTTCATTAAGTATCTTGGATACTGAAAGCCTTTGAGACACTGCTTCTTCCTTGAATGGTTTAGTAAAAATTAACACCAAATTAATTGTAGAGAAAACTATTATTCTTATTTTGTCTTAAAATGAGGAATCTCAAATTTTTTTTTTCCCATCCTAGATGGAAAACTTCTCATTTTTATTCAATGCTATTCTGTAAAGAATAAATGAAGAAAAATGTTGATAGAATTTTATGGTTTGCTACCAACTAATTTAAAGTACTGGTTTACTGTATATCCTCCAGGTTTTCAATTCTAAAACTGGTATTCCTGAATAGACCTGTTTTTCTGGAAATTTGAATGATTGCTGGAATTTGGCAGGAGCAATTGTACAATCACATTTAGCAAACTAGGTGGTAAAAAATTTATTTTGTGGAAGACAAAACAGAGTATGAGTTGGTGTCAGAAAGGGTTTCTTTCTGCCACTAAATGTCATGGTGTTTGTACAAAAATAACAAAACATCCTGAAGAGAGACGTACATAAACCATCGAGCACATATAGAGGACCTGGTTTTCATGTGGAGGACAGGGAATCCCAAGATCATTAAAGTGCCATGAAAGCTCTGGCTTTGAATACCATTTTGGCTCCTCTAGAGCCAGAAGAAGAAAGATGAGCAGGCAGGACATGCTAAAGGTTGATCACCAAATCTCTGTGTGCTGGTTTAAACACCAAGGTCTTCACTGGCACATTCTTGCCCTTCCAGCTGAAATAAAGCTTGGAAGAGCTGAAGACTGGGATGACATAATTGAGTGCTCTGCTCTCCAGGACCCTTTATCATGTTCCTTTGTTTTCTGTTTTTTTTTCTCCCTTTGGGAGGAAAAAAACTCCTTAATTCATATTGTGGATTTCTGCTTCCACATGGAGATTTTGTGTGCTTGAGCTCATGTTTCTAAGGGAGTAAACCTGAACAAGAAGGAAGCAAAGACTTATGTATCCCTCTTGTGTCAAAGGCTTAGTCGTTAAAATGCACCTAGAAAATTTTCTGTGTGAGAATATTGTGATATTGGGAAGCAAGAATATTTAAGTGGCTGAAGTGAACTATGGACCTAAAAGGCAGAAACCCACTGAACTAGAAAAACCTCCAGTTGGTTAAAATAGTTTTTTTTTCCCTCAAGAGTAGTTCTGAATCTGGTCTGTGCAGCAGATGCTTTTTTGACATTAATTCATGTTTTGCATATGTGTAAGTAGGACTTGTCTATTCTGATGTTGGATATCCCAGGCTCTGAAGGTTCTCACTTCAGCTGAAGAAACAGAGAAAAGCAATACAATTATCAGGTATGTCTCTGCTTTAATTCAGCTGTGGAAAAACTGAATTGTTCCATCAATCTGAGTGACAGCTTTGGACAAGAAATTATCATGTTTATTTTACTCACAGTCATCTTCCTCATTGTTAAAGGACAGGCAAGGAGATACTGTTTCGCTGATGGTAATGTCCATGGCAGCACAGAAAATTAAGTAGGTGTATGTCTGAAATATATATTTTTCAGTCCCTGACAGGGATTGGAATGTATTTTCTGTTATGGGTTTAGTTGCTAGTTAACATATTTTTGTGTTTTATTCTTAGGACCTGTTTCACAGATGCCTGTGGCTCATCAGCAAGTGCTCGGTGCATGTTTTGCATGGTAAAATTTGGGACAAAAATTAGGCTTCTATACAAGCTCTCATTTGTCATGGGTTTTTTTTTTGGTTTGAAATGAGAACAGAGCCATGGCTCTAAAAGTTGTTGTCCTGTTTGAAAATGGTTTAAATTAATTTATTCTACACAGAAATAGAATTAAAACAGATAGAAATCCTCTTCACTTACTCCTCCTGTTGAGTGGTCCATTAATGATGGCACATTAAGAAAAGGAAGAATGTGCTATTTGTTGTTTCTTTCCTGTTAACATAAGGCAGTTATTCTTGACTGGAATTTTGAAAAAAACCGTGACATTTCTAGGGAATTATTCCTGACTCAATACTAGTGCCCCTGAAATGACCATTTTCATGCAATCTTCTGAATTTTCTAAACTCACTTAATTGTGGCCCTTTCTGCTTTTTTTTTTTCCTCCTTTACTGTGTATGAACATAAATAAACACAAATTAGGGTGGTAAGTAGTGTTTGATATGAATATGTGCAACAGGAAACTTCCTCTGTTGCCTGACCCTTTAAGGATTATATCCCACTCTTGATGTCACTGAAGATTTGTAGGGTAATGTGATTCATTTTGGTTTTCAAGCTGGAAGCAGTGAGTTGTGAGGTTCCCCTTGCTGCTTTTTCTTCTGACGTTTTGCTGGGATTCGGGAGAAGGAGGACTAGGACCCCTTTTTAGACAATCACCACGATTCCCTGTGAAGGAGAGTTTTTGCGTTCCCCTCTACAGGTTCATTAACCTTTAAGACAGACAGAACCTTTCCTGAGCAATGGAGCACACGGTGCGTAGTGGTAGAGGCCGACCTGTGTAAGCTCCCAATGAAACCCTGAGTGTTGGGTCTTTGTCCTGGCTCTTCTGGTGCTGTTGCCTCTGCCAGTGATCTAATATTGATTTGAGCAGCCATGGAAGCACATGGAAGTGATCAGTGTAAGCTGCTGCCGCTGCTGAGGGCACAGTGTGTGTGGCTGTGTTTTGCCTCCATGGCAGGCTCTCCTCTGACACACTTCCACACTCGTGGGACACCAAGCTGGGCAAGTTGTTTTCCTTGGGTAGTTCATCATTCCTAATTTTCTCGTTACTTTTCCCTGAGCTGGCAGTGATTCCAGAGGCAACAAAGTAGCTCATTGGCAATCATCCAGGAAGTATTGCTTTGTTTTCTTTATTAAACTGTGAATTTAGAAGACAGAGACTGGAATGGGCTTAGTTCTAGTAAGTTAGAACAGCCTAGAGGGTTTTCTGTGCTACGCCAGCAGTCTCCTGTGTACCACTGGTAACGTCCCTACTGCAGTGTAAATCACTGGGTAACTCAGCACACCTTTTATTTAGCTGAATATAAATAAACAGCAGGATACTTGAAAGAAATAACACTCCAGAGAAAACACAATCCTAGCGCAATTAGAGAATTTCTATTTAGATAATTGCTCACAGAAATTATAAGCTTGGATCTAATCCTCAAAGGATACAGAAAATTGGCAGTTCCAGGATGATCTGCTTCTTTCATTCTTTTCCCCCCCTTAATGCATTAATATCTTTGTTTCTCAAACCCTAAATGCTGAATTTTTTCGGCCTTTTTTCCTACTATAGAGAGAATGATACTGCAAATGACAAAATAGCAAAGGATGCCCTAGAGATAATCTAATTTTTGAGAGAATCTGTGTAGAGAGAGGAGTGATAACAAGCGTGGTAATTTACTGCTGCTTGAAAGAAAAACATGACCTCATGCAGTTACAGAGGGGCTTGCCCTAATTATGGGTGCAGACAAGTTGGTCCCTGGGGTATTGGTGAGACAAGCAGTAATCTCCACAAACAAGTATTTACCTCAATGAAACTGTTCTCTCCTATGCTCCCTTTATAGGAATAGGCTTTTTGTGAATATTTTTTCCCATTTCTAAGAGCTGTAGCTTGGTGCTCAGGGGAGGAGGGAGAATTAGGGTTCTGTTCCTGACTGTCCTGTTAACTTGGGCTGTGAGTTTAGGCAGGTGAGCTCCATTCCGTTGCTTTACCCATGTCTATGGAGTGGTGATTACCAGCTATGGGTAAAGTGCTTCAAGTTGCTTCCCATGTTTTAATTTTCTTTCTTCTCTTCTCTGTTGATTTTTCTTTTTTTTATTAATCCTTAATTTTTCTGAGACTGAGACCCTTAAAAGCTGGAAAATTTTGAGCACAAAGAGAATACCCTGTTACACTATTCAGGAGAGTGCTCCAAAAGAATAGAGTTTTGGCCAGAAACAAATACTGGCATATATAAAATACTGGTGTGTAAAATAAAATTACCCCTGTAATCGAGGTCACCCCATTGTTCAGTTGTATTTTCTTAAAAGTCTTCTCAGTCCTCTGTTTTCAATGCATTCTGTGAGACATATTTGCACTTGCAGTTTATAGAAACGCTTGCTGCTTTGAACACCTGCCAAAAACTAGATTTCTAAAGGATGAAACTAGAATAAAGACCTTAGTTTATGTTGCAGTTCATCAGATTAAAATCAGAAAATTTTAAAAATAATGCTGCAACAGATTAATTACTGGAAATGATTGAATTCATTGATAAAGCAAAATGTGAAGTCAGTTAAGATGTGTATGAAGTACTCTTACTGCTATTGAAGACTGGCTCAGTATATATATGAGGAGGTTCCAGATCAGAAAAATAATATTTTGCCACGTGTATGAGTTGGAATTACTTATTGGCTAGAGGAGTAAAATATGCCTTGAAGTAATTTGTCCTGTATGCCATTTTTTTTTCTGCATATTCCAGAACTCAGGTTTTTTCAGAAGTATGTGAAAAAATGGGTAGGTATCCATATGCAGTTGCTGTGCATGAGGCCTCTTCCCCAGCTCTTCAACATTTAAGGGAAGGGAAAAGTGTGGGTGTGAAAGTACGGGGGCAGTTTGAGAAGGCACTCTTTAAATGGTATGGGATTGTGTCATTCTCCCTCATAATTTACATCCTCAAACCATCATTTACTTCTTAATCCTACTTTGAATAATGAATATTCATCTAATCTGTTCTTGGTTCTCCATGTAACTCCTATTGCTGAAGAACATCTTTCCACAGCAGCAGAAGCCGCTCTGCATTTCACTTCTCAGGACCGCTGTGACTCAGACTCGCAGAGGCTCCTCTGCTGCCTTTGAACAAGCCTGGAAAGTCTTGGTGCAGGGGGAAGAGATGGAACTGCTGGAGTGTGCTTGTGTATATCTGTTCCCGTCCCCAGAGGAAATTAAACCCAGTACTCGCTCAGCCTCTGCCTCAGTGATTGGGTTTATTGATTCAGAATTGGTAAAATACAGCCATGGTTTGCTCCCAGTCCTCCCCATTCATTTTCTGTGTGACACTCCCAAATGGGCGCAGAGGAAAAGCCACAACAATTGAGGATTCTTCTGAGCTGAGGAAATGCTTGTTGACAAATTTCCTTGATTTTCATTTTGAATCATGCTGTTAGATCAGGGCACAACAGACTTAATGGCTGATGAAGTCATCCACATTCTCCTTTGTTTCTTGTGGCTGGCTGAATGTTCACTTGTCTTACTGCAGGACACAAGTTTATGAAGTTGATGTGTTGTTATCAAAGCCTTTTAGTGTGGCCATTATACACCTCTTTTTTTTTTTCTCTCCTCTTTAGCAGTCAGCCATCTGCAAGAGCTGTTTATTGTATCCAAATGATTGTGAGATCGGTCAGTGAGGGTATAAACAATACAGAGCTGGATTCATTAGCAAAGGCCATGCAGAATCAGTGTCCAGGTCTGATTTCTTCCTTCTTAAACTTGTACCACTGTAATTCACATTGAAGTGGTTAATTTCTGATTTACTTGAGCTCAAGTAAAATAGATAGAGGTCCACACACTGACACTATTCATGTTGATGGGAAACCATTTATATTGCTGCCAAATTGTTGAGGTGTTTTATTACAGCGGCAGTGAATAAAAGCCAGAGTATATTTTTAATTTCACTACCTATTACATGAGAGAAACTGAGTCATCTTATAGGAGCAGCCCCAAACTAATTCACCGCAGTCATTTATCTTCTTTGTTTTCTGGAGAGATTGGCTGAACTTTTTAATACACATCGTTTTATATTGGCACTGATTATAAAATATTGTTACCTTTCTTATTGTTAAAACACTTTGCAATGATTATATAGTGTTTGTCCCAGAGAGGAAAATGGTAGAAGGGCACCCATGTAAAATTTTTATTCCTGTTGCTTCTCAAAGAATACTGAAAACAACCCACCAAAATCCCATGAATCTGAGCCTTGGCTCCGAGATTTCTGTGGGGAGTATATCACAGATGAAGCAGGCTTTCTCAGGGGGAATTATACCTCATTGCTTGGGAAAGTTAATTGGTAATGCAAACCCCACAGAAGCATCTACAAGATACCTGAGCTGTCCACAGTAACCTCATTTACTAGCCTTAAAAATGAAAAAAAAAAAAAACCAGAAAGCCCTGGGCACTTAAATATTATATATTTAACTAGGGTGTATCTATAAGCTGCTGAAGTGAGTAATTCCACTTGCAGTACTGAATGCTGGCAGGAATCACATTTCCTGGCTCCCCTCATGCTCCATGGCTGCTCTGCCATGCAGCTTTCAGACTGAATCTCCTTGGGGCAGGGTCAGTGTGCACAGTATTGAGGGGCACGTCATGGAGCATTGCATGTGCATGTTCAGGGAGGGAGTTTAACTCCAAAACCAGCTGCGGACTTCTCTGTGTCATCAGATTCCTGTGACTTCATGACATTTAAAGACACTGGGGCTGGAAGACAGTGACTTGCCTGTGTGGAACATATTACAAATGATGTGAGTTAGAGGAACTCAGACATACCAACATCCTCTGTTATAGCACATAAAAGGCTGCCTAATACTTAAAACAATGTACCTAATTTTCCATTTGCATACGCTTTTCTGAAATACACTTTACTTTTGCTTTGAGTCTCCTTTAATGCATATATTGATCTTGTTACAGGAATAGAGGCCTTTTATTTCTGTCTGTCTGTAAGGAAGGTCCCCATGTCTGTTCAGTATCCCAGCTCAATGGATATTAAAACTGGTGCTGATAATATCATGTCATCACTAGTTCTCTGGGACTCACCACAGTGTTGAGGGTTTCTTACAGTACTGCATTCTAGAGACCATAAAATTACCAGTGCAGGAAAGGGGCTGGATTCTATGTGAAAATAAAAGCAAGATTGTATTAAAATAACACAACATTTACGGCAGCAGAGGCTTCTCAGCATTCACCGCTGTAGCTGTTGTCTCTCAAGTCAAGTGGATATTTCACACCTGGAAAGTCTGTATCATCCTTCAAGGATTTTATGATTTTTCTTACTGCCAGTGGTTAGCACACATCAGTACCTAAATCTGTTCTGAAAATACCCTTTCTTGTGCGAACTGTTCAATCAGGAGAGTAATTGCTGATTTAGGTACTTTAGACAGGCTTTGGGATACAGGAGATGCTTTTGTGACAAAGCAGTTTCAGGAAAGTGCCATTCTCTGCCCTGAATTGTGGCTCCAGCCCTGCTTGCTTTGTACCTGTGCGAAGTACGGGTAGAGTGTCACTAAATCCAAAAGGCTGCTTCCACAGGGACACAGCCACTGAGGTGGGATTGTTTCTTACCTGCACCTCTACTTTGCATGGCCTCTTTGTATGCTCTCCATGGCCACATAAGCAGCTGTGTAATTCCTAGATCATGCTGCAGCTGTTTCTGCCTTTACATCATTTCATCTACTTCAGAGGTTCCTGGGCCATAGAATGAAGCTCATTTTTCTGAGCTACAGTTGGCTGACCCCAGAAACTTATCTTTGCCAGAAGTTTCTGTATTGCAGCAGAAGCAGTGTGAACGTTCCCTGCGAAATTCTCCCCTAGAGGTGTTAATCCAGCTTTACTGGAGGGCATGGTGGATATTGATGAGAAGGTAGAGATGGGTGTAGACTTCAGCTGAATCTGGCGAAGATGTCTGTCTGTGGTTTCCTGTAGTTTGCGGACAGGTGGCCATCTTCCAGCCCGACAACCTATTTCTGTCAAGTTAGAAACCTCTTCTACAGGTTCTTCTTGTACCTTGTCAGATTTATGGAACCATTTGTGGCAGTGCTCACTAAGGGTGTCTGAGGGGATGGACGGTAGTGCTGGCATGGTGTTGAAGGTGGCAGATTTCTTGTAGACATTTGTGTGTTTACAAGGTTTGTGATGTCAACCTTGTGTATGCAGATGTAGCCTGTGTTGGTTCACACCACCAAAAAATATAGCCCATGATCCTAGAGAAGCAGGAAAAGCAGATCACAATGAAGATACAGGTGCTCTCAGTGATTTTTCTCCTTTGCACCACTTAGGTCAGGCTCCTTCTTCTCTGCTGGTGTCTATTGTTGCTGTTCTTTGGGACAGTAATATAGAGAGTTTTGGTGTTAAAATAGAAGGTCAGGACCATCCAGGTCCAAGAGGACTTACCAAGAGATAATGTTATATTCCAGCAATAATAAGTGGCTGGAAGAACTGAAGAAATTAAATGCTGTGCCACCTTTTTGTCTCTCCTCCTCCCTCCTCTCAGCTTGAACTGACACTCACAGCCGTGGTATAAAGGCTCCTGGGCAGGGTTATCTGTTGGGAAATGTAAAATACCAGCTTAGGAGTAAAGAGACAATGCTTTGCAGGGGACCTCTGTTACGAGTCTTCAGTGTTTTGTTTGCCCCGGGATCTAAACCAGGTTGTGGTGGGAGAGCTGAGGTTGGGAGCTCTGTGCTTTGGGGGGACACAGATCAGTACCCGAAGGTGGGTAACAAAGGAAGAGCCGACTCTGGGCTGTGGCTTGCCCCGGGCAGCCGCAGGTCGGGGCGGGGATCTCGCAGTGCGGCAGGGACGGGTGCGTTCCGGAGAGTCCCAGCACCCGGCGCTGCCGGCAGGGACCTGCGCCCGCCGTGCTGGGGCCGACTTGAACCACTGAACCATTTGAATCTCTCCACTTTGGCGTCCTTGTTTCCCTCACTGCCTCCGTGCGCCGGTGGGGAGCAGCGAAGTTGCTTTGAAGAGCTCGGGAGTGGCGGAGGAAATGCGCACAGGCACACGTCGGCATGCACACACACACACGAGGGAATGAGGAGGAGTCAGCGAAACAAGGAAGAGTCAGCAGCCAAGAGTCATAGCAGAGAGGAAAGAGTAGCATCTTGAGGAAGTCTTTTTAGGAGGCCTTTTTGAGTCAAATATATGTTTTAGTGATGAACCCAGTGAAAGGTTTGCTAATCTTACAACAAAGAAACGGAAAAGGGGAGGATTTTAGATGGTGCTTTTATTTGACCAACCAGGCAATATTTGGATGAAGTAGACCTTTATTGTTTTGACAATAAAGTCGTGCTTAAAGCCATTTTTGGTTTAGTACTCTTCACTGCAGTGTTGAAACTCCCCTGGCTTCTGCCCTGAAGAGCTTACAGACTAGGCAGAGGAATAAGGAAGTTTGTGAAATGATGAGGATTTATTGTCATTTTTTAAACACATGGAATAGATCAGTCTCTCAAGACTGTCTATGGTAGTGATTTTTTGGGAGACAGAGTGTTGTTTAAAGGGGCTACTTCCATCAGGGCCAAAGAGTATGTTGTTCCAGGGCACTCTATTTGTGAAGTGCCTCAACTGCCAGAGATACCTGTTGTATCTAGTCTGTGTTATTGTCAGTGAGCTCAAGCAGACCCTCAGTGGTCTGATCTGCTCTTGTCCTCTGGATGTTGTTGATCCTGCTGCAGTGCTACTTGTACTTGCTCTTTTGAGGTATTGTTTGGCTGGCTGAATATTGCATTTCTGGCTTAATACTAATATTTTGGTGCTTAAAACATTTTAGCTAGCCAGCTTTCAAGGAAGGAAAATGAGCTGATGTTTCTCGAATGGAATACTAGGAGTTAGGATATAGAGTTAAGCTGTTGTGGATATATGTCTCAGGAGGAAAGATTAATGCTTGTGATGCAATGAGAAGAGCTTCAACTCCAGGTATGGAGGGAGGGAAAGGATTGTCTTGCTTTGTGAGTTACCCCCGCTACGTGACAGACCTCACACAATGCTTTATTTGTTACTTTAAATCATCTCAGCTGTACCTGAGCTGGGTGAGGGTTGACAGGGATGGGCTGTATGGAGGGTTCACCTCCACCTGCCATTTCAGTGTGGAAGGGATCAGACACCTCTTCTTGGTTCACATCAGTATGATGTCCAACCTGGTGTTTTGCTATGGGTTGCAAACATGATTGCTCAGGCTTTACCTTCTGCAAGAAGAGCTCTTATTGGAGTGTTCTGTGCAGGGCAGTTTAGTGAATGGGTTAAGTTTGTCACTGCAAGATTTACCCGGAAGGCATTAAAACACATTAGTTATGGGAAAAAAACCACTTGGTGAGGGTTATCTATGCAGTGGGCAGGAAAAACTGAAGAGTTCAGGAAGTTTTGGTCTGAGCTCGTTACCACTGTGTTGCAGAAATGCACTTGCCACAGCTAGGGTGTAATTATCTTTTGGGTTAACATTATAAGGTTTTTGAATTACCTTCCCTAAAACACACAACAGTTCGTCCTTTTTTTTTTTTCCCCCCCACCAAATGAGACACTCTACATCAAAAAAATGCACTTACATGCAGAACATGCATGCACTGTTTTTGCTCCTTTTTTTTTCTTTTAACCAAGCAAACACTTGAACACAGACATAAAATTAAATGCAGGACAAATGCTGTAGTTATTATATGCATAAGCAATAAGTATAATTTTGAATATGACAGCATTATCTGTTGTACTCCAAAGCAGAGAAACTACATCTTTTCTACTCTGACAGAAGCAACAGTAAAAGTTAAAACATTATTTCTCAGGTTCTATAAAACACACTGACTGATGTGCTGTCTGCTGAAATACACATTGCTTCAAAATTGATGCTGCTGTTAGTTTTTATATGTCTAAACTTTTAGCAATTTGTCTTCCTCAAAGACAGAAAAAAAGAGATGGAGAGAAGAGATTCCATAATGGAGGATCCTTTTTATTCTGTATTTCAAGTATTTCCTGATCAAACCTATGCCATTCTCTGAACTGCTTCTCGAGGAGGAAAAATAGTGTTTAGCCTTAAAGGCAGGAATTAAACAGCTTGCCCTAGAGGGCCCTAAAGTAATAGAAAGGGTGAACACTTGTAATTATTCATTCTGGTGTTTCAGGTTTGAAAAATGTAAAGTAAACCAAACTGAACAGTCTTTCTAAATGGTGAACAGTAAAATATTTTCTTGTCATGAAAAGGATAGAAGATTTTGATCCTAAAGGAGAGGAAGACCTAGGATAGTTTAGACCTGTCATGCTGTATACTCAGTTTACTCTTTTCTGGCCCATTCTGTGTTTTATGTGCTAAAGAGGAAACATTATATTTCTCATTAAGTGAAATAAATTAACCTTCCTTCTCCCATTTGTGTACTGAAGATAAAGCCATGCCTTGCTGGTTACTATAATTCAGGAGTCACAAAGCTGCCAACTGAAGAAGGCTTTCCTACTTTCCCCCTTCTCCTATTTTTCCCCTGTTCAATAAAAAAATCATTATTTGTCTATTTAGCATCCTGTGATGCCTGAAGGGGTCAGTTAAGTGCTGTTGCTTGCATGAGGGAAAGGATGAGTGGATTGGAGGGGGAAGGGCAGGAGATGTATTGCAGCTTTCATCGGCATTTTTCTAACAGTATTAGGAGGCAGATCTGTGCTAATCTACTTTGTTTTGGCTGAAGTGGTTTTGGTACTGGTTAGAGAGGACAGCTGGGAGCTGCTCTGAAGGGGTAGAAACCTCTGAAGCTGATGGTGATGAACATCTGAGGATAAACCTTTTCCACCAATCCAGTCGTCACAAGGTGGGTGTTTGTCCACACCCCAAATTCTTCTCTGCAGGGCTGAAGGAAAAGTCTGGTGAAAGAAATGGCTGCCTGCAACCCCTTGGGTACTTATTTGGTGTGGAAAGCTCTCCATGTTAATTACCCATTCTCTCTTATCCTTTCCTGTGCAGTTTATTAGTTTATTGGAATATAGAACTCAAGGAAGTCTTGCTATATGTCTCAGGAAAATACACTTGAACACTGTCAGTTAAAGGATTGGCAGATATCCTTCTTCATGGTTGTAAGAAGATGTTGAGAATTTATTGCTCTTTCTTTTCTTTTTTTCCCATTGGTTGAATGACATTTCTTCAGGAATTAATAGCCCCATCTTCCTTCTCAGCTCTTGATCAAGGCCACTGAGGATCTGTAGTAAGGTAAAGCAGGAGAGAGCTGATGGCAGAAGTGTTTTATGGTATTGCCAATCTGGTGCCCTTAAGCCTTAATGAGGTATTGATTAAGAACCTGTGACATTGTTTTAACAGAAAAAATGAAATTATAACGAAGTGTGAACTCTTTATTTCTTTTCTCCAGCTCTGCCACCAAAGTTTTGGGGGAAGCCTGGCTATGAGTGAGAGTTGGGTCTCACTTCAGTGAAGCTCTCGTTTGCCTCTGCTCTGGAGCAGCAGTTGTTGGACAGCTTTCAGCTGTCCCCATCAGCACTGGGACACTTGCATGTGTGTCTGCAGAGCAAACCTGTTCTGTTTTTAAAGACTAGGAGCAATGTCCTTAAACAACAATAAATGAAAAAGATTCCTTTATGTGACATCTCCTGGGGGTGTATAGTGTGTGCTTCTTAAACTTTGGGTTCTTAATCTTCGTGTCAGAAGATGAACCAGCAGCCAGTCTGTTATGAACATTCTTATTAAGAGAATAATAAGTAATTAATATGAACTCCTGTCATTGCAGGAGTTCAGTACACACAATATAAAACAGTTAAGGCAGGTTAAAAAACTAAGAAGATTTTCTTAGATCATCTTCACCATCCTCTTTGTTGTCATGTTTTTGTTCTCGGTTTTCATGTTTTGAAAATTGTAAAATGTCAACAGCACTGAGCTTGGAAATTAAAACTTGGATAAATGATTATCTAGTACAGCAGAAACTGATGTATTAAAAATTATGGAAGCAAATATCTTTTACTAAAGCAGAGCCTTTGTGCAGATCATAGCAGCTGAAGTTGGTTATTTAGTCTTTCAGAGAGCTGGTTTATATTTTATGATGGGAGATTAGAAGTGTTATTGAAATGTGGTAAAAATCAGCTGCATGTGTTGAAATTAGTGACACTATTTCATCTGGATGTGTTTTTTTGTAAGGTTCAGTGCCTTCTGTAGTGTAGTGCTCACTAGAGGACTTGCAAAATGAAAGCATCCTAAATTTGATGTTTGTATCATGACCAAGGGACAAAATATTTCAGTAGATGTATGAAATGAACAAGATTCTCCCTGGATGTAAATTATGACAGCTCCATACATTCTACTAGATCATGGTATATAATTTAGAACTTGATCTTGTTATGAAGAATTTTCCTTACAGTATTTGATGCCACGAATATTTATGTCTGTCTTTCTTACAGCCATGATAATCTAAATGATTTGGAAATATTACATTAAAAAAGACAAGCAGAAAATGTTTTATTTGAGAAGTTTGAGAGAAGGAATAGCAAATCCAAGTACTGGCTTTGAGCTTCATGCTTCATTCAGGCTGTGAAAATGACAAAAGTCTTAGCTGGGATCATGTGTTGGTTTTAAAACTGAGAAACCAAATTTGAGGAATTGATGTGATCTCAGCTTCCTGCTGCGTTCACTGACACCTGTAAAAGGATATTGAGTGTTGATGTGCTTGGGTAGATTAGTGTTGTTTTTGGCAGATGATACAAACAGTAAAAATCTGGTATTGTTTCCTACAGATCAATAAGAAACAAGAAATGGGTTTAGATTTTATTTTAATATGATATTCTTTGACTCTGGCTTTCCTTGTAAAAAAGATTACGACAAAGTGCTGTGGTTACCAAATCAACAGCTTCTGCAATGTCATTCCCATGTACCCGACCCCTCAAATTCTGAATTAAAACATAAAGAGTGCAATAAGTGAAATGTGTACAATGAACTGCAGTTGTGATCTTGTAAATGCTGCAAACGGCTCAGAGTCTCCCCAGTCGGTCTGTTTGAGTATTGGTGCTTCCCAGAATATCTGATGAAGTGCAGCTGACTGGAACAAGAGGCTTTGGGTTCATTCTAAGCACTGCTGAAGACCATGGGATTGGAATGCGGGAAGCTTTAGGGCACGTCAGAAAGGGAAAGTAAAAATCTTTATGAGGACTATGGAGGCTGAAAAAAAATCAGTTTAATTTTATCTGTGGTTGTAGGCTTTGCTGCAGTAATCCTTGCACATGAATGCATGCATTCACAGCTGTTTTTAACATAATAAGCTGGGCACATACTTTTTCTGTTCCACATTGTGCTTCTTCCTCTCCTTTTCAGCAGTAGTGGAAACTGTTCTTGCAGATGCTGATGATACCCGTATACAAAGACAGGAGTAAGGAAGCCGGGGCTTCCAGTAATAAACACACGGTTCTGCAGGAGTGTGTGTGTTTTCTGAAGTGCTTGAAGTCAGAGTTCAAAAGGAGTGAGATATTTTTGGAGGCTTTAGTGTTACTTCATGGTTAATTTCTTCTCTCTAACAGCAAGAGTTCATCTATACTTCTTGCTCTGCGTGGAGCAGAGTGAATGCAACAGTAAAATAGGTTCTGTTTAGAAAAGTAGTGATGCTGAGGAAGATCTGCGATGAAAAATACTCTGCAGCCTCCTTTGTCATGCTCAGAAAATATGGGAATTTCAGTATAAGCGTGCCCCCATCAATCAACTGAAGGTTTAATTGCTGCTTTCCAGCTCATTGTAGGTTTATATGTCAGTATCCCTTGTGTAAATGTTTTATGCAAAATGGTGAAAGCACGTTGTCAGATTTGCTGGAAAGGTTGTCATTTCAAGAAAGAAATTTGTGAATGAACTCCTTGTATGTTAAAATGGACAGCAACATGGTATTTTATTTTTTTCCGCTTTTTTCACTTGACCTATGTATGACATTCACACTCAACCCTATAGACAAGTACATTAATTCCTTCAGAGGCATCCATGTGTGTTTGTTCTTGAATTATCATTTTATTTCAAAACAGTCTGAGAGAGTGTGTACCACCCCCATTTTACAGGTAAATAAAACAACCAGTCTTGCTACAACTGTAGCAAAGGAAATGAATGACAGTTTATGCTATTTCTGATGGCCTAAATTGTGACACCTCGGACTCAAATTTCCTGTTTTGAACCCCCCTGTGCACCATACAGTCCATGATCAGGGAACAGCGTCCAGTGCAGCTGGTCTGTGTTCAGAAACATTGAATCCAGTCAGAAGCTCTGAAACTGTGGGACAAGTTTAATTCAAAAGATTTTCCAAGCATGAGAAAGCAAATCAAAGATGAGCATGAAATCCCATTCCACTCTGCACTATGCAGCTGTCCTGCCATGAGACTTGCTTCTTTTTGCTTGCCTTCCTCTGCCCACTCCCTCCCATTTCAAATGTGCTCGTGACCTTCGACAATAACATGGGAACATTTACCTCTGGAAGTGAGCTGCACATGTTTCTGTCCTGAGCACCAGGGAGTGTGGAAAAGAATATTATGGAATTACATAATCTAGGGCCGCGTGGTACTACATAATGTATGGGATGTTTCTCCAAATACGAGTTCTGCTGGCACCTTGCATAGCACCTCCCAAGTTCTCTCCTTTCCCTTCCCACTGAAAAGTCTTACCCTGCCAAATGTGGTTTAGTTCTCTTCCCGATTTATCTGCTGCTCTCCTCCATCTAGACAGACGACTGGCATGGATGTGTAAAGTCTGGCAAAGGCACCGGGAGCTGAAAGGAGAGCTGCCGTGCTGGGCTTTCCCGTGCTGGGGCTCCAGGCCAGAGGGTTCCTGTAGCTCAGCTGTGGCTTGCTGAGCTGCTGCTGTGCAATTCCCAGGCATGGGATTGTGCAGGAGGCTTTATTAGGCTTCAGGTGTAATGATTTGTTTACTTAAAGCATAAAGCAAATAATCAGGTTGAGTATCATTCTTAAATGCACTCACAGTCACTTTGTGTAACCTCTCACTACTTTTTGCAATGCAACCTCTTTAATAGACATCATACTTTGTACCTGTAACAAGAACATTTAATTGCTTCAGTAAACGTGCTCTTAGCTTAGGGTGTGCAAGGCAAGTTTGATTTTTGTTTTAAATGTGAAAATTCAGGTTTTCCCTGCCTAGTAGCTTAGGTGTTGTACATAGCCTCATATGTAAAACATGCTACTGTGTTCACTCTGCATTTGTGTATAAAGTAAGACAGTTTGGTTTAACCTTTGACTATATTTATATCCCTCTACTTTCTTCAGTGCATAGGAATAAAGAGGCATCCTAGAATTTTAGTGTTTAACAGCAAATTCTCTACTGATTTAGAGGTTTTACTGTGGGTTATGACTGTAGAAAAATATGGGGACATTGCATTGATTGAGAAGCTGTATTGAAGCCTTAATCAGTGACACAGAAGAGTGAATTCCTCTATACAAATACCCTTTGGCAATTATTGTTCACAGAGGTAACAATAGGAAATAATGAAATCTTAACAGAAGTTGATGTTTCAAATTTATTGAGTATATTGTGGGACTTACAACTTTCTGCAGTTGTCCACAGAGCATCCCAAAGGCGTGTTTAAGGTGCATTAAGCAATTACTATTTAGTGTCTATTTTGAAACACTTATGAGAGATCCAGCACAATAGAAGAGAACATTGGCCATGATCTGTGGTTTCATTTGCAGTATATTCAATGGAGAGTCTGTGTTACCCTTTTCTAGTACAAATTGCCTTTGCTTGTGCTAAATGTGCAAGTATGTGCAGCTGAGCATCTGTAGTCATTATCCTTTTTATCTGTGGACATTTTTACTTGTGTGTTTGAGCCGGGAGCTGCAAAGTAGAACTCAGAGATTCACGTGCCCAGTTTTGAGGACATATCTCTCCAGTTTGGTGATATGAGCACCTGAACATTTTAAAGATAACAGAGAGAAGAGGGATGATTGGAAGTTGTTGAAAAATGTTAGTGGAAGGGTAGAAATGTTGAGGACTGTGAATAACTTTACTTTCTTTCCCCTGAGTAAATTCTGTACATTTAGTGAAAGACCAAGTGTGTGTTGGGATGAATGAGTAATTCAGGGAACTGTCATATCTCTCTCCCACTCACCAGCCTGTGGAATCCACACTCAGGGGCAGTCAGCAGTGATCTCGGCTGCTGGGCAGGACAGGGGAAATTCCCAGCCAGTCTAGCACACACACAGTTAAAAATGTTTACTCACTGCTTCAGAGGCATCACAGTGAACTCTCACTCTGGGGCTCCAGGAGACACCATAAAAAGTTTCTGTTTGTGAATGTGCAGACACAAAAGGAAAAAGGCTCGGTAAATAAAACAACCAGTCTTGCGAGTGATTCTCAATATGCTGTTTGGTTTATGCACGTGATATTTTCAGGTATGTTCTACTTGAGTGTAACTTCCTTCATAGGTCATACCAAAGCCTCTGCAACTCTTCAGTTCAGAAGTTAAAATAGCTTGATGCAGCAAGGAAGCAAAGTTTTGAGATCTAGAGAGACAGCCTGGATGGAGTAAGTAACCAACCTTCCCTGGGTGTGATGTGTTTTAAAGTGTTCTTGGTAATGAACGCTATGGTTAAATTTAGACTTGCACAGTAAGCCTGCTTTACAAACTAATTTCTTTTCAGCAGGTTTTTTTTATCTTAAAGAAGATTTTTTATGAGTTTAGATTTTGAGAAAGATTGCAAAATCTTTCTTTTCCTCTCTTATCCCCACGCCTCTTATCCACATTCAGACCAAATAATAATTTCTGAGTGCTTTTAATATTCACCAGGTTCACAAGCCAAGCCACATCTCTGATCTTTTTGGACATTTTGTTCCCCCAAACCTCGCCCCTTTTCACTCTTCCTCCTTGTCCCTGCTTTCATTGCTCTTTCCCCAGGGTGGCCTCTCTCCCTCTTGGATGCATTTCTTCTAAACTGGGAACTGCTATTACCCTTCTGGAAAAGAAAAACTGTAGAGAACATAGAAATTCCTTAACTATGTAAAAATGCAAGCCATGGACTAGAATGCCTCCAATGATGTAACTGATGACATTTGAGTCTCTGAAATTTCCTGACAGGAACAGGGAAATAGGAATTTGGTGTGCCACTAATAAAATAAAATGTTTTAGGAAATTTCAGCTTTCTTGCATGGCTCCCTGCCCCTTCTACTTTTAGAGGCAAATCCAGTATTGCTGAAAAATACCAAAGACCAAAAAGAAACTTATTCTTTATGATTCACCCTGAAAAATTATATCATATTTATAATTCATAATCCCTGAAAGTAGAAATTGCGCTCAGTGTTCATGGAATCAGAATTAATAAGAAGGAAATATGTAGCTATGCATATCTCGAATGAGCACATAGCTCATAGGCTAGCATTTTCAGTGTACATATGTATATACACTGAAAAAACCAAAAAATAAATTTATTCATTAACATGAACAATATTTTATGAAGAGAAGTTTGACTAATTTAATATTAATATTTTCTAATTTCCTGCTCTTCTGAGAATCACTTTTAAACAGGATATTGATTCTGTTTACAAAAAAGAGCCAGTTTATTAATATAAAATTGGAGTTGTGCCCAGATGGAAAAATGTACTCCCTGACAGCTCTCTGCCCCGTATTGGAGTGAAATTCTGAGGTTCACCCACCCACAAGTAGTGTCTGTCTTTTATAGTAAAGGACATTTGGGACTTCATTTTCTTTTAAATGTTTCTTTCTTTGTATCCTTGGTAGATTTCCTGTGGGGAGTACCTGCCTGCTGTCCGCTGAGGGGCTGATCCAGCACAGGTTTAATGCCCAGGATGTCAGTAGGGGTTCAAGACTCTCATCCCGACCTCTGGAAATGAACCTGGGCTCTGTCACTGATTTCGGTGCTTACAGAGTTATGCCCTTTCCAAAAGAGATTTGTAGACACCATTCATGTAATATGCATAATTTATTTTCAAATACACTTGTTCAGTGACTAATTTCTTAGTCACTTTATTTTGCATTTGCTTAACTGTGGAGCCGGAAATATAAGTTTATCTCGTGGATGGATGAATGGTTAGTTTATGTGATGTTTATTTTTCAGGGGAACCTCAGTTATCTCAGAAAGGGAGATTTAACTCAAGTGTAGAGTGGCATGCATGTCTAGAACAAAAATGTGTCTCCATTCCCCTCTGATATCTGAATTTTTTAAAAAGCTTATGGCTTTGCTGTCTGTCTCTTGGTTTAAACAGCTGATCACAGTTTTGGAGTTACAAGAGAAAACACCACAAGAAAGATGTGGATCTGTTAGTGGGGTCCAGAGGAGGGCATGAGGATGCTCAGAGGGCTGGAGCCCGTCTGCCATGGAGCCGGGCTGAGGGCTGGGGCTGATCATCCTGGAGAAGAGAAGGCTCCAGGGAGACCTCATTTGTTTCTTCTGCCTTCCAGTGCCTTAAAGGGGGCTTACAGAAATGAGAGAGAGAGAGGGACTTTTTATGTGGGCAGATAGGGACAGCACAAGGCACAGCGGTTTTAAACTGAAAGGGCAGGCTTACACTGTATGATAGGAAGAAATTCTTTACTCAGAAAATCATTACTGTGCCTGCATGGCACAGAGAAGCTGTGGCTGTCCCATCCCTGGAAATGTTGGACGGGGCTTGGAGCAACCAGGTGTAGTGGAAGGTGTCCCTGCCCATGGCAGGGGGTTGGAATGAGATGATCTTTAAGGACCCTTCCCGCTAAAATCATTTTATGGCTCTGTGAATCTGCTGATGGACTATGGTTCCTCATATATTGTCTGGTTTAGGAGATTTCAGTGAAAAGTGCCTAAATATTTTGCAGGCTGATCCCAAAAGCAATTCACATGTCACACCACGTGTGTGGAGCCCCTCATGCTGGAGCAGAGGATTGAACCTGGGTTTCATAGAGCTAAACCCACCACCTTGACCACCTACTTGTTTTCTCCTTCTAAACTGACTGATTCATTTGAATTCATTTGAACTTCACTTGAAGTATTAACCAATTCACTGGAATTATTTGAATGCGCTGATTTATTCAGAAATATGACCATGAGACAAGTAAATAGCGGATTGCAACAACTGTGCATTGCAAAGAAAGGGAGAGCAAATTCAATTTGCTGTGATGAGTCTGAGTTTAACTGTATTGGCTGGAGTTTAATTTGGGGAAAACATCATAAATATGATGACAGAGCATCTGATATTTTTCTGGGAAATAAGTGGTCATGTAGGAAAACCTCTTAGTCTTCCACCCTCACAAATAATTTAAATTCCATCATTCCTTAGGGTTTTAAAATTACTTTCAGTATGTTTAAAAGGGGCTGTTGACTAGAGATGAGTAAGCAACCCCTCTCTTGAGATAAAAGAGACTCTTTGGCTGGCAGCCCCTAATTCATTTGTCTTTCTATCAGTCAGTGGATACAGTGGAAGTATCTTTACGTTTTTTGAATCAAATCTTCAGAGCAGTGAACCCAAAAATCAATCATGTGATACCCACTAACAGCTTGTTTGCTTATTTATATATTGTGCACTCTGAGAACACCTGATTTTCAGTATTTTTAAATTTCTGTGGTTATTTTAACAATTGTCGCTTCAGACTTCAAAATCCTGTGTAAATCAGTCAGTGCATTACTCTGTCCCTCGTGTTCAGACTAGTCCCTACTTCCCTGCAAATCACAAAAAGCCCTCTTACCCAATGCCTTTCGCTGTGCGAGCTGGCAACAATCCATTGAGCAATTCCAAGTCCCTATTGTGAAGAAACATTTTATTTCCCCTTATTACCTTCATATAAAAATGTACTCAACCATCCTCTTTTCGTGAAGTAAAGCCCTGTTCTCAACCTCTTCATTCCTTGTGCTTTACCCTGTTAGTTTCCAGGCTCTGCATTCATAAAGATGTCTCACGGTTCTCTTGGAGTTGTAATGATTTGTGTCACCTGCTAACCTGTGCTATTTCCTACTTGTCTCATTGTCTCTTGATCCCCAGCTTCAAACCCCATTTTTACATTTCATACAAGCCTACTGTGTCTGTTCCTCTTTTGTATTGATCTTAAAGACCTCCCTCTAATGTGATGAATGCAATAAATGAGACTGTGCAAAGGCTAGGTAGAGGCTGGTGAGCAAAGCTGGCGGATCTCCCATCTGTGGGCTTGATTCATTCCAGTTGGTGAAAAATCTCTTATTGATTTTAGTGCAGCAAGGTCAATATCAAATTTCCATGTATCTGTATTTATAACTATTTCTGGTGGTGAATTTTCCTCCTCCTTGGACAGGAGCTATCTTTGTGTTACCACAGCACCTTGGCAACGGAGACAAATCTGGGCTTAGGATCTCGTTTCTATTGTAATAGAATCATAAGATCAGTTAGGTTGGAAAAGACCTTTAAGACCCTTGAGTCTAACCATACCACCAAACATAACACTGCGAGGTCCCCCACAGAAGTGTGTCCCTTAAAAGCACGTCTGCCAGCATCAAAGACTAGGAAAGAAAAGGGGAGAAGGATTTGGGTGTTACTGATCACCTTGCTGCCACATTGGAGCCAGTGAATTTGTCCACTGTCTGTTCCATTTTCTAATTCTTAATTCTGTAGAGCAGGGAGAGAGAGCAAACACAGCATTGGGATTTATGGGTCAGGACACTTGTCTGGGAGAGTGGGAAAGAAGTTCCTGTTGTGCTTCAGGAAACCAAACTGCTGTACAAGGGGAGCTCTAAGGAGATTGAGGTGACTGTGTACAAGTGGGTTTGAGCAAAAAAGGGTGCAGGTTTGAGCAGCAGTAGATGCAACCTGATCTTTATTTCTTGGCTGGTGCTGCTCAGCAGTTTCCTTCATGACTCAGTTACGTGGTGAAATCAGCTTTCTGAATCCCCAGAACAGAAATGCCTTTTATTACAAGGGAAGGCTCTTTCTTGGTAATCTGTTCACAAAGTAGAACATTCACCCGCTGAATATCTTACTCCCTTAATATAAGTGTCATCTTTCTTAATGTTCAAAGCACAGATTATACACAGGGAAAATTGGGAGGTCTTGCATAATAGAAATTAGAACATTTTAGAGCATTAGTTGACTTACAGGGTGAGAATCTCATCCCAAGCATGTGGGTTCAGTATTCTGTATTTGTTTGGTTATAATTCTTTTTATATCAATTGAAGATGACCTATTTTTTCTAGTTGTAAGATTTGAATCTCTAAAAAATGAACCATTCTTGTCAAATGAACAAGACCTTCCTTCTGTTTGAAAAAGGTACTTATTTTTTTAAAAAGGTAGTTATTTTCATGTATATAACCTGTGGTCAGCTGCTTTATTTAAAAAAAAAGTAGACCAATGATTTCATGTTTTTGTAGATTGCCTGCAAGTAATACAAAGGCAAAAAATAATCCAAATCTCTGCAAATCCAGTATCTCAGCCTACCTCTGTCTTTTGAAAAGTGATAGGAAGGTTTTTGATCAAGAAAAAGTGTCTTTAAACATATGGATATGTTAAGAACATGACTGTCTGAAAAGTGCATTACTGAGCACATGCTCACTGGCCACGCTGGAGTCAGGCAGTGCTCACAACAGCAGGCACTTCTGTATTTTAAAAGGGATTACTGGCACAACTCTAGGTGAACAGAGGCTTTGCCAAAACACTGAAAGCTTGCCAGGGCAGACACAAAAGTCAGGTTCTCAAAGCAGCTCTTGTGCATTTGGTACCTAATTTCCACTGATGCAAATTTTGAAAAAATCACACGAGGAGGTGCCTGGTCTTTGACTTGGAAGGAGCCCCATTGCTGCCATGATGTCATTCCATGGATTACCTTGAACACAAGTGCAGCTCTGGCCTTGGGAAGTCAGAGGGGTTCAGAGGTGCAGAGATGCACTCTGTTAGTTTGCAACTCATAAAATAATTTGAGTTGGAAGGGCCTGCCAAGCTTTAGCTTCACATAGAGTAAAATGAAAATTTTCACAATTACTGTGTATATGTATAAAGTATTTGTCACCAGTAATTACATGAATGACACTTAGATTTGATTTAAGAAGAAACAGGACCTTTTCTGGAACAGGCAGCCTGTTGTCTAAAAGACACTAGTGGCTATTATGGAGAAATACAAACATTTGTTAGGAATATAAAGATTCTGCAAGCAATTTTGGGACCTACTAGACTGTCAGCTACTTACTGCATTTATACCACAGTTTGAGAACTGCTGTCATCACAAGAGAAGTTAGAAAATCAAAATACCTGTTACTGGTTTTTATCTTCTAGAGATAATATATAAAATATAAACATTTGTCTCTGCAGTATTTTTTTATTTAATTTCTGCTATGGTGGCAATTTTGTGCATTTCAGCTTTACCCTTTTGCATTTTTTCCACTGAGCTCTTATCTTCATTGACACATTTTTTAAGTTCTAAATACTTGCATTTTCTTTTGGTTGAAATTCATCCTGGCTGTGCCAAGTTCCTTTTGCCTACTGCACGTTCTGCTTCCCCACAAAGAATTATACTTACGTCCCCAGACCTTGCTGCAGCAGGACATTTTGGTACCTTCTCCACCAAGTTTACTTTTGAATTGAATGCCTCACCCTTAGACACGTCCTGTGGGGACAGGTTCCTGCTGTGTCCCCTGTGGTGAGGTCAGGGAGTTTTATCCTTCCTCACAGGCTCTTCCTTGTTTTCCTGGTGGTTTTTCATTATGACCCTGCAAAAGAGCTGCTGGCCTCACTGCAACTTGGGCTTATTTGTTCCTGTATGTGTTAAGAATATTTTCTTTTAATATGTGTAGCTTCTGTGAGAGAAACTTAGAGTGTGCTTTTAAGTCAAAGGCTCTCCTCTGTGATGGAGAGCACAAGTTTCACAGCTTGCCTGTGCCCTGGCCACTGTACAGTGGACATTGGAATCCTCTCTGTTTTCAAATGGATTTGCACAGTGCATGAAAACTGAATGTGGTCTGTTGCAGAATGGTTCTGGCACTCTTTTTTAGTAATTACATATCATTACATTGCTATTTAAATGCAACCTGCCTAAACATTTTATTAGTACTTTACTACTTAATTACCAACTATTGCTGAAAACAGTTCCCATACTGAGACTTACTCCAGTTAAGCATCTATGCTAATGAAATGTAGCTCCCCTTTTAGAGGAATATATGACATTCTGTGGAATGTTTTTTTCTTGGTTGGTTCTTGAAAATGAGCCACTTATTTAGTGCTGAGTATCTGAAATTATTTAAAATAGTATCTGCTAATGCTTTCTGCATAAAAATTGATAATTATATAAGTACAATTCTCAACAATTATTCACATTATTTGGATGAAGAGCCTTCATACAACAAGCCACCAAACTCCAAAGTGGTCAGATATTTCTGGTGCTAAATGAGCAATTGTGTTAGCCTTGTAGGGTCATTACCTGTGTCATTTCCTTCACTCTCTGACTCTCCTGGTGTGTTCCATGGTTTCCAAGAAGTGTAGAATGGAATGACCTGGAGCTGTTGTCATTTCCCAGGCAAATACACAAAGAAAACCAAAAAGGTGTTTAGGTGAAAAGTTAAAGAATTTCCTATTTGTAAATGGATTTCTTTAAAAGGTAATTTTTAATAGAGGAGTGCTGGGTATATAAAATAGTGCTCTAGAGAGTTCTGGAGCTCTGTGGGATTTCTGGGAATTCGTGTTGTAATGATGGATGATTACTTAGAGCCTTCTGCATACAAGAAAGATGTGTCTTGATTTTCTTCCATAAACTGCAGGCTTAATACTGCACACTGACAATCTTTTGCATTTCTCCTTCTTTTGAAATCTCAGATGAGGAATTTAGCACCATGTACGGGGAATTTACTTTCTAAACAGAAGTTCTGCAGGACTCGGTTCTCTTCTCACACTTGTGTAGGTCAAGTGCAGCCCATGGCAGGATCTTTCATGGGGAGTGACACTGGTTTCTCATAAAGTTATTCTTTGGTCATAGTTCTGTATTTCCAGTCTGGAAGATGATGGAGGGGAGAGTGGTGTTTGAAGAGAAAAATCTCCTTCCTGCTGTTGTGTTCTTCGGTGGGACATTGCCATCTTTCAAGTGTCCTAGATTCTGGTCAACCATTTCAGCTCAGTCAGCTCAAATTTCTCTCCTTTGGCTCAGATGTGTCTGTGTAATCTGCAGCCCCTGCTACAGTTGTTAACATCTGGCAGAAAGACAGAGCTGAAGAATGGGGGGAAAGTCTCTCTGACGGCTCCAGCAGGGTTTGCCAGGCCTTATCTCTTAATGCCGTGGGGGACGGTTTTGTCTAAACTTTGACTTAGACTTTATGAGGGCCATTAGGTGGGTGAAAAGACTTTGACAGATCTCTGAAGGGTTGGTTACTGTATTTCCACCCTGGACATATAGGTGTCCGTACAAACTAATTCTTATCTCTGCCGTTTCACAGCCCAGGCTTAGTCAGGGCAGGGCAAAGCAACAGTAAATGGATGCTGCTGGCTGTGAGTTGAGTTCCTGGAGGAGATGGCTCAGGCCAGGGAGGTCAGTGGGGCCAGATGTTTAAAGAAACTGCTTTGGATAGCCATTTGTAGGCTGAAGCAGCGTGAGGACAGCAGAGCTGGCTGTCCTCAGCTAATGCTGAAGGTAGTAACTGGAGCCTTCTCCCCGCTCCTTTCCCCTCCTCCAGCGTGGTTATTTACACCTGTGAAGAGTAAGAAAGTAGGTATAAAATGCTGTCATTCAGGTTTGGCAGTGTTTAACAACCTGGTAAATGAGTGTTCAAATCTTCAGGTGGATGACTGAGTACTCCTTCATATGTATTTTTTTTTTTTTAATCCTCAGCTTTGTATGCTCTTTTTCCATCCTGACTAGAGTACCTAGAGTGATCATGCACAGTGATGCTTCAGTGGGGAATTTCTTACGATGGGTTAATTTAGAAATTATTTAGGAATTGTGATTTCGTCAACCACTCCACAAGAACACTGTGAAGCAAGGTAGTGTGCACAGATACTCCTTTGGGAATAGGACAGTTGAGTTGAACTATATTTTCATTAGGAAAACATACTCCGTTTTGTATCTGTGCAAGTATTAAATATTATCAATTCTAATGCTCCCATGAAACCCTTCAGCACTCACTCTTGCCAGGGTTATCACTGGGATTTTGGTCAGAGTAAGGATTTTAAGACTACCCTGATACATGTTCATGAACCTCTTTCTCATCAGTTTGCTGTTAGCTATTTTCATAAGTGTTTGTCCTAATTTAAAATTTGAGAAATTCTGTAAAGTTGGAAGAAAATTGAGATATCTGCCTGTATCAGTGGTTAAAAAATTCCAGTAATTTTTTGCATTTAAATTTTAGCATTTGGTGTGCTTTCATTCTGTTAGTAAGAAGAATCTCTGAGTGAGGGTTAACTGCATTTTCGACACTTGATTCCCTCCCCTGCCTGCTGACTCACCATTTCATTGGCACACAGCCACGGTACAGTTGTGGAGTGTGTTTACCAAGTGCTTGAATCACAAATGGAGAGCTGTTGGAGTTTCTCATACTTGAAATGGTTGGGAAAAGTTTTAGCCTTTCAAATCAGCCACATTGCAGACTGTTCCTTTAAAGCTCATTTTTAATCTTTGAATATAGTTTCGGATGAAAAGCATTTTTTTAAAAAGCATCATTTAGAAGGAGACAGTGTCTTGGTGTTCTAACTAGTTACAGCCATGTATGGAAGATGAATCCTACCAGGTCTAACGTGCTTTGGGGTATTCCTCTCCGGCTGGAATCACATTAGCATCCAGGAAAATAAGTCTGCTTCATCCTGCTACGTGTAAATCCATAAATTGTGTTTTTCTGGTCTGATGAAGGTGCTGGGGGTGGCCTGGGTGTTGTCAGCACCATGTCTGGGGCTCTTGTCAGATGCCCTGGCCACGGGCATGAGGAGCTTGTGGCTTGCTTTAGAGTTAATAAATGATCAGGCTTCAGCCCTCATTCAGGGAGCAGCCCTGGGCAAAGGAGGGATAAAAGGTCATTACATGAGAGCTCAGCGCTGGACCACTGATCTCGGTGAGGACTGCACTCAGAAATAAAGGGGAGCTGGAGCCCAGAGCCCTACCGAGGGGCGCTGCTGCCGGCCATCGGGGCCCTGCTCGCCCGACCTTTGGGGCAGGAGCATCCCTCAGCAGCGCAGCCCCCGGGAGCTGCTGCTCATCTTCAGTCCCATGGGCAGGAGGCAGGCTGGAAGGGAATTGCTTCTGAGGCTGAGCCCCGCCAGTGTCGCTGCAGCCGCATGTAAAGTAACAAGTGAGAGGCTAAAATCATGGAGACCTTGAATAATTAGACATGGGAAGAGTTTTATGTGAATTCCTGACGTCATTTAATGAAAGTGAAGACCCCAGAGCCTGGTGGGCAGCACATGGAGTGACCAGGCATCTGGAAGGACAGCAGTAGGAAATTTGGAGGATTAGGATCTCTTTGGAGTAATAGTGTAGTACTTATTTACAGACACATCAGAAACACATTTCTGCATGCCTGTGAATAACTTATTTCTAGATGATAGTAATTAACTCAGTTCTAACGAGTCAAGATTGCTGCTTAGTGTTTAAGTAATTTTTCATTTTAAAAACTCCATTGTTAGATGAAGCTTTTTATTTCATCTTAAGGAACAGCAGCAGTTCAACAGCCCTTGTTTCAAACATGACTCCTGGTTGCAAAGAGCATTTTCACTTTCTCTTTACAGTTGTTCACCAATATATTTCTGTCGATCACCAATGTATAAAATCAGTTTCACAGATGTGTTACAGTCATCCAGAATTCAAGCTGACAAATGTGACAGAAGAGTTGAGGAAGGTTAAAACATAGCAGGGCATGACTTTCTACTCAAAAGAGTCAGCAATAACATTGAAAATGTGGAAATCTATACAAAATTTCATAGACACTGCTGTTAAATTTTATCTTTTGAAGAGATGGCTACAAGATATTCCTATACTATTACTGTGAGGGACTTTGCTGTGGTTTCCATCAGCCACTGGGGTTTCTTTAGAAGCAAGTGAAGTCAGGGTAGGATTTCTACTGATGCGGGTGGCTCTTGACAGGGATCTGTGGGGTTTGCTCAAGTGACACCAGTGTCATGAAGTGATAAGGGAAGGTAATACAGTCCAACATAGAATTTTTGAAGTTACTAAATACAAAATGTTTCATTTTCTCAAAATGAAAATTGTCTTCTTTCTCCCATAGTATTCTTAACTGTTCCAGATGAAAATTACTGAGTCACACCAGATGGACTTAATAACTGGAGTTAAACAAAGTTTTTAACAGTTCTATTTTTATGATATATCTATAATGAGCAAATTTTTAAAACCAAGGAAAGAATATAAATTAAAGTGAAGTGCTGCTAACAAAGTTCAAATGGTTTGAATTCTAGAGGGGGTTGTTAGTCTGGCGTTCTTAGTAATCTGAAACTCTCCATGCTATGACTAGAGATTGGTTTTGCGGTTAAGTCAGAGTTGTGAAGAGATGGATTATGTTTGATTAAATTCTACTTCATAGGGGGTTTCATGACACCCAAGGAGAGGTGAAATCTGGAAGTTAGTATGTCCAGAATCAAACCTGACTTTTTATTTTGCAGCCAAACTGTTCCTTAGTCCAGCTTCTGACAATTGTTTTGAATTCCCCCCGTGTTTAAAATTGTCTTTGTTTTTTTTTTCCACAGGCTTTTATCTGCTTTCAGAACTTCGCCTTGTTCTTGCCATATGCAAAATTGTTTCTGTTACTCAAAATGAGAAGCGGTACACCTTAGTGTATGCAGGGCTTTGACTTGTTTTTATACCATAATTGGGATTAATGCCTTCCTTTTCTTTTACACATGCAATCACTTCTTTATATCTACATAACAGGTTCCTCCTCCATGTAGTTTGTCTATTAATTTGCTGCAACAAGGACTGACATTTGGAAAAGCTTGACCCCCCCCCCATATATCTGGATGAAGTTTTTAATTTTAAAGAACTTTTGCTTTCTTTTAAAAATGAGTTATTTAAAATGAAATTGACATTGACAATTTGTGTCGAAACTAACCCAAACTTACCAATAAAACTGTAAGACAGGAAAGGTGTCACATCCTGTTCATCATGGGCACGTTGCCCATTGGACGCTACAGTAAGTTAATTCCTGACAAGAGTCACCGTAATAAATAATTGGATTTGTTGATAGTGAAGCAAGACTAAATTGCTCAATCCTCTGCTCCAGACAGCTGACCAGGGTTTTTACTAACAGTGCTGGTCAGTTTAAAGCCGACCAGTGTAATTGCTAGAACATAATTGTTTCCTTTGAGTGAAGCGTAGATCGTTTTCTCAGACCTTGTTGTATAGCTGGGTTGGCTAACCCTGGCTCTCTGTAAAAACATCCTTCCTTTCCTGCCCCAGGCAGAAGTAATTTACAGTCACTCTTCTAATCACAGCAGATACATGACTGGAAATAGCATTTGTGGATGCTCTGGGCAAAGGATCCTCTGGTTCACCAGAGCCCCTGGCAAGAACCTTGTCTAGAGCCATGTGGGGGCACACAGGCTGCTCCACCTTCTGCACCAGCCTGGGGCCGGGCTGAATCCTGGCCCTCCTGGCAAACACCACTTCCAGCTCAAATTCCCTCGTGGAGCCAAAGTCCCGCCTGGGACAGCCGGTTCTGGGCAGGAAGGCTTTGGGTGATGTGCACATATCAAACAGGGGACGTGAGAGTGGTGTCCTAGGAGTGCTTTTGTGAGACAGCTCTTGGTGGTTTTCTTGGACTTGGTCAAGAAATGGTAATTGAAATGGATCATAATTGATTTCAGAGAGTTCTTAATGCAGTGTTGCTTAGTGCCCCGGGTTTTACCATTTGAAAAAAAATAATTTTCTTTTGAAAAGGCCACTGTGTGCCTGGTCTCTTTGGTAAGGCAGGAGCTCATGAACAGTATTATTATATATAATGACTACCACTTACCACGTTCATTCTGATTATGTAAAACTGAAAATCACTGCATTGAAATGAAGTTTCAATGTTTTTATTCAAAGCAGCTTCTCACAATGTATAAATACTGCATATTAACACACATGAAAAATACAACTTCTAAGGCACCCAGAAATGTGTCCATACACTAGTTACAGGACCATCAACAAATAAATTGTGTACAATTTGATCTAGACAGTCAATATTTGATATATCAGAAGATACAAGTCCCTCAGTACTGAACCAGTTTCAAAAATATTTACAACACTGTGATATAGGGGTGCCTGTACCCTTATAATATTGTAATATGTACTCACATTACAAATATTAGGAACTGTTTTAGTCTGTTCCACGGCATTCTGACAAAATAACTTAAGGGCCTAATTTGCAAAGTTCTACAATTAATTATTTGTGCAAGTTCTGAAAATAAATTTACATTGACATAACTTGTGAATTTTTGGTTCTTTGCTTCATCTCAGAGGTTTGGTAATAAGCCTTACCAATAGACATGCCATCCCAGCTGAACATCACTCCTTTCCCAACAGCTCAGTGGATACATCTTTCCCCCTTACACCTGACATGGATGAGGACGCAGTGTTTGAAGCAGAAAGAGACTGTTTGATCTTTGCTATAAATGTCAAACTAGTTCACTGGCAAAGGAACTAATGCTTCGTTAGAATAATGCAATTCTTTGGTCCTTTGTTTTTTATGGAAGGCATAACATTTTTTTTTTCACTAAAAATCGAAATCCTGTCTGTGAGCAAGCAAGCTAGTGAATGACTTTCAGTGTAGTATTTAAAATAGCAGTAAAGAGATTTCATATGGCTTAAAACATATGGTTAATTGGGCAGACACAGATAACACATCGAGGATAGCAAGTACCCAAATGTACTATGATAAGATTGTCTATAAGTCTCTTATGTAAACTTCTTTAGTGTCTCCTAAAGAGTGCTGGCTTTAGCCAGATTTGACTTTTATAGACCCAGCCACACAAAGCCTGAGATTAAACTACCATGGTTGGGAGCACAAATGCACAGTTTATATATAACAAAGCCATGCTGACAAGTCTACCTATGTTGTTCAAAAGAAACAACCCGTATTATCCTTTTCACAGGAAAAACTTAAGGCCCTGTACTCTGATTTGCTAACTTTCTTACAGCAATTATTTGGGGAAGTCCTTAGTGCTACATAAGCAATTATGCAGCTTTAAAGATTTCTTGTACCTAATGGTAAGGCTTATTCACAAATGGAATACATTTATAAATTATATTTAAAACTGTAAAGGCTGGCAAAATAATTAAAAAACCCAAAACCAAAAGGAAAACAAACCCCAACCAAAATCGTCTGTTCATCCCTAACATTAAAAGAGCATTCATTCTAATGAAAAACTATTGGCACAAAACCATTATATTATAGATTAAAAGAACAGTTCATAGTAGTGAAAAAGATTGCCTAAAACGCATACCCTAACCTACCACAGAAATATAAAAGTTTATATTTTGAAAATATATACTGTATTAAAGTTTGTAAGCTTATTTATTTTAACAGAAATGTACTGAAATAGTAAACTAAGCAACACTTATCTACAGCAAAAATATACATGCAGGACAACACAAAATAAATTGCTTACCTTTAATATCTACAAATGCAAAACTGTAGATTTTTAAAGATTGTACAAAACAATTTACACAAGAATAAAATAACATACTTAAACAACAAATTGCATTTTTATCTTAAATACTGTGAATATTAGTAAAGGTACCCAGACTAATATGTACAGTACATCTAGATATCTGAATACCTGGTAAGGATAGAAACACAAGAGAAAATTCAGATTCTGATATTTAAATACTGGAAAAGAAGCTTTCAACATTGTTATTACTCTTTCTTGAAGGGAAAATAGATTCCATGAAAACTAGATTGTAACTGTATAGATATGAATAATTAAAAATGTTAACTATGGTTAGCGCTTGCTTTAATGGAAAAATAATTATAGAAAATGTATTTTAACCATTCCTTTGTCATAAAAAATGCTAAGATACAGATATCTGAAAATTCAGATGAAATGGTGCAGTTTAAAAGATCCAACAACATAAGATTCTTCTCTGTTTGCAAGTCTCATTCAGAATGCATTCCTTCACATTGCTGAGCAATCTTGCTATATTTATCTACAAAAACTAAGCATTGTATGGAAATAAACTTCCTAATATCTTATTAGGAGTTATGGCTCTCTGGACAGGAATAAAGGAAATAAAGGAAATTGAGGAATCATGGTACTTTCCATTGCCTTTTTCTCTTTTTCTGGAGGTGTATGCTGGAGGCCTGATGGTGCAAAGCCCTGTGTGTGTGTGTGTGTGTGTGAGTGGTTTTCACTTGGGTGTTCCCTCTTTTTCCAGGTGACTTTGTGTGCCTCTGTCCCCAGGGACAAAAGCAAGAGTTGGTACAAAACAAGTGGTGCATCCATCACTTCCAATAGTCACTGAGAGAGTTCTCTTTCAGTCATTTTAAAATAAGCTGATGGTTTCAATAAATTTCTTTTGAAAAACTTTTTAAACAGGCTAATTAGAAACCAGATTCTGTATTTTTAATGAAGAATTTCCAGGAGAACTTCTGCATTTAGGGTAATGATTTCCTTAAAATTCAGCGGTACAACTAGGGCATAACAACAGCACTTCTAATTATTTGTGGAAAAAGAAATGTTGCATTAATATGTTGAAGGCTACTGTTTACTGTAATCACCTGTTCATTAACTTTACAAAGGCTTTGTTGAAACTCTTTATGGAAATGCTAAAAGGGAGAAAGCTGAGCAGCCTCATTTGCAGAGGTTTAAATCATAATCACTGAGCTCAAGGATGGAGAGCAAGTGCACAAATTACAAAGCAAACGAACGTGCAAAGCTTCTGCTTCAAGAGGTTTCAATTTGGGCGTACTATAATGGCAGGTGAAGTCTCAGACCATTCTCCTGTCCTTTCCACACCAACTGCCCGTAGCGGGAAAGGACTGAGAGGGATCAGCAGTCAGTCAGTGTCACCGACACCGGGATCACATCCGGAAAGAGCAGATTGGAATTTCCTTGTTTATTGTGGACTGCTCGTATGGATAGCCTTAAGTTCTTGTAACAGGTGGTGGGGTGGCCGGGTGGAGAGCTGGGAACAGTAAAACAAAACCTCTGCTCCCACGAGTTCAATGCCTAGCACCTTGTATGAACAGCTGGCCCACACCCAAGGGCCTCCAGAGCAGAAATGATCTCACACCTGAGGGAGGAATCAGGCAACTAGACTAAGGCTCATAAGGATTTGCTGTCAGACTTCAGACCAAAAGGGGTGTTTAAACCTGAAAAACAGTACGATGCCACGGAACGGCACCACTCACCCTGTTACTGGTATCTGGCTAACAGGAATACAGTAAACTTAAAGAAAGCATCTGGTTGGCAAGCCCTTCAGTGCTCCTCAAGAAGGCAGAAAGTGAAGAGAGACTCAAGGAGGACTCACTGTATCAGAACCCGCTTTTGTTCTACTAACCCTGGCAAATGAATCTGTTTTCATACTTTTTTGTATGATTTTACACACAGAGGAGCATGCATGTGGCTGTTTCATTTATTGCCCACAACATTCTGTGGGTTTTCTATATATTCTTTATTTTTCTACTCCGTTTGCTGCTAAAACTGTGTTTGCATTCTCATGTGATGCCTTTAATTCAGTCAAAAGGGAAATATGAAAATAAGATCTGTGATCAATAAACAGCTGAACATGAACACAAAATAAATAAGTTAAATAAATTTAACAAAGAAAAAAATTCTAGTAGTTTTTGTAAACTAACTTTACATATTATACATATAAATTATCAGATTTTTCCATTAAACTGTTAGAAAAAAAATAATTAACATATTTCTAACGTATGGGTTTAGGGTCTAGAAAAGGTTGTGCTGACCCGGATTTTAGACTTAGCCCTCTGTGTCAGCCCAGATGCGCTGCAACAGCAAGAATAAGTTAAGGACAGACAAAAGAAACCCTTAGAGGTGGGTGAGCCTTGCTGGGGCTCAGTGGTGCCTCTCAGCACGTGGAATGTAGGGTTGGATGTGGATGAGCAATGTGAAAGATGCAGCCTCTGCGCAGGTTATGTGCACGGCAGGCCTGCCCACGCCTCGGTTACACAAATCAAACCGGCCACGAGCAGCTCTGTGGCTCACACAGCCACAGGCGTTGGGATCACTGTCACAAATTCCTCACTGATGCATTGCCTCTGCTTCTCAAACATGGTCATGTCTGACTCTGGTCACAACTGGAGCAATTTTCTCTGTAAGTTAGGCCAAGATATCAGACTTCATAAATTTTGTCTTGCAAGTAGCTGAACAACGAATCCAGTCCTTTGGGAGAGCTCCACAGCTGCTTTAACATCTGACACTCTTTCTCATTCACATCTTCAAGTCCGGATTTCAGGAAGCTCCGCACGAGACATTTGGACTCTTCCAACACCTAAAGCCAAAACACGACTCATTATTTTATTTTGAATCTGAAAAAATAACTGTGGATAATGGCATGAGCAGCATTTTACACTACTGATTGTTTTATAATCTAAATAATTCCTTTGGGAACAGAAATTACATTTGATTCATAGCCGTAACTCCACTTGCTGATAGTCAGCATCTTTAAGAATTGAGGTTGATGGGTTAGTGCCAGGTTTTTAAAAGAATGAGGGGTTCTGAAGTACCTTAGTTTATTGAAAGTCTGCCATGAAGCACAAGAAGGAGCTGAACTCCCTCACACTGAAATGAAAAGGTGTGAGGGACAATATTCTGGCTACCCATTTTCTGGAAGGTGGCCTTTAAGGTTAGACCTATTGGAAACCCAGATGTGGATGTCCATTACTGTCGCCCTGATTTTTTCACCTTCTCTTCTGTTTCACAGTTTCATGGTTTAGGTTTGTTCTCATGCTCAGGTGTGTAAACATTGGCAATGTTTATCATAAATTCATGGAGAATTTTCATTCCTGTTCTTAGAGATATGGACAGCTGATGGACAGTTGTCTTGACCAGTGGGATGGGGAGAGGTATCAGCCTTCTCCCCCAAACCCTGGCCTTTGTAAAAATACTGTAAAATAGAGTCAGATCTTTTAAAATAAATAGTTCATTCCTTCTCACCAAAGTGTGTGTGCGTGTGTGTGTGTCTCTGTGACGAACAGTGTCACATTATCTTTAACAAATTTTCCTCATGTATTATTTCCTTATCAATATATAAATTAATAGGAAAGGGCCTTTCCTGCAAACGCCTTTTCAAGCATATTTTCTTACATTTTTATAAAAGTGAAATATTTTATAAAAGAATACTGCTAAGCAAAACAAGCACCCTCTGACTTTGTTCTGGAGTAGATTTACTTGGCAGGTATAACAAATCACCTGAGATCTTTGCAGCAGAAAGCCCAGCCTCAAGCCCTTAGTAATTTTTGCAAGTTCTGAAAGGCACAAGCTGCAGGTCCATGGCTGCTCCCATAGCTCAGCTCATTTTTCCCAGACCCATTTTTAAGCACACTGAGATGGATTCCTTTAAAATGAGTTTTTAAATACACACCACCAGTATGTATCCCACAAGGAACTCAGCTGGTCAAACAAACCAATAATAATTCCTATTGATACTCCTCCCAATAACAAATCCTACTGATTTTGAGGCAGGAGATTTACTCTAACTACCACAGTCCTGTGGGAAGGACGGTGCATTCTCTTCACTCAGCTTTGTCAACACCTTCATGTTAAGCCCAGTTCCTACGTGTTGTGGGTTTCAACACTTCTATTGCAAAGAGGTATTTAACTCAAGTAAATGGTGTTAATAGAAAATCAAGGGGCCTGTGTATTTTTTGTGGTCTGTTTGTGAACAGGTCTTTGAGGGTTGATCTTTGTCCACAAGTGAGCACCGGTCTTCCTAAGGAGTCTTGAGAAAATTTCACTGACAGCCAATAGCAGTGAGGGAAGGAAGAATTCACAGTAAAGCCCAGAGGTTTTCCCAACTCAAATAATACATACGTATTATCATCAAATAAAATTCTGCTACATTTCCAGAGAGTTTCATTCTCAATGTCTTCTGTGAGATCTAATCTACACTTTGTTTAATTAAAAATCTCTTGTGTCTCTACCTCCTTTTACAGAAGATCTTTTAAATGAAACTGAGGGATGCTGAGACAGTTTCAGGCACACGAAATATAGCAAGAAACTATAACAATTCTCACTTTAATTACTACAGTTTTATTGCAGGCAGTATCACTTTCTTCACTGCATGTTTTTTAAACAAGAATGTGCCCAGAATAGGAGTATATCTGCCTGAAGGGAAAAAACCCTAGGAAGCAAAGATCGGAAAGGATTTTCTTTCAACTTTTGTGTACACAAAAGGGAAGTTATAATACACTGTGACCAGACTGTGTTCAAATCCCTCTTGTCTGGCTCTCACCTCCCCTTCACAGCAGAGCTTAGCTGGCACTATCCTACCCTTCTGGGGTGCTGTGTAGAACATTCTGCAGCAGCAGGAACTGTGCAGGTGCAGAAAGAAGGCAGATTCAGCTGAAACATGGTAGGCCAGGACAAAGTGAAAGGCAAATCTGTTTTCTTACAGAGGTTTCCCTGAAAAGTTGTAGAGTTTCAGACCGCTCCACTTCCATGAAGGAAATCTGTGCTAAAATCCCCTTTGAAACTCTGAGGCAAGGAGGTGCCACTCATTGAATAAATGCAAATATGATGAAAGGAAATAACCCCCCACCCCTGTCCCTGAAAAATGAGAAACTCCATGAGCTCACTGATCCCTATCCAGGATTCCTGGTGTCAGCCTTTCACAGGTATGGTTGTGGAAGCTGAGGTCCCACATGTGACGAGCCTTGGGAGCACACCTTACCTCCGTGAAACGTCATTTAATGAGGGGGTTTGATTTCTTACCACTGCACTGCAGGCTGCCATTTCTTTCACTCGTAGCATCACTTCTTGGCTAAATGTTGTTGGCCAAAATACTTGTGACACCAGACCCCTGCTGCAGGCTTCCTGTGCTGTCAGCTTCCTCCCACAGAACAACATTTCATTTGCCTGTGAAAGCAAAAGATTCTGGTAATCTTGGGTTATAATTCCTTTAAAAATTTTCTCGTACTTGCCTGCTATTTTTATGATTAAATTACAAATGTTCTTCTGTATCTTTCCATACTGCAAAATACTTTAAAAGGGGTTTCAGTAGCTATTTAAGGATTGTGCAGGTGGCCAGAGCACAGCATGAGTTTAATTTAAGAGAAATGTGCTGGCATGCATGGTGAATCTGTATTGCTGATCTTACAAGAGCGACTGTCAGTGAGACTGTGTCGAGAGTCATGGAACCCAGTAGGAAATATTTCTGGGACAATTTCTGATTTGTTATACTGGTGAAAGCTAAGCAGTCTTACTGGAATCATTGTGGATCATCTTTAAAGAGCAGAGGGCTGTTTCTGGCTGTATTACTGCCCACTCCTAACATAGTGCAGGCAACTACTCTGTTAGGCAGGCAATTATTCTGTTAATATATTTCTTCACTTTTCTACCATGATGTTGACAATTTTTGCTTTTTCAATCTTTCTTGTGTATAGCAGGTGTTGTGTATTGAATTCCGAGATTATTTTGTGATAAGAAGTTGGTAGTGATTAGATGAACTTTCCGCAGATTTAATTTGCATTAAAGACACTTAAGAAAATTGTTTACTTTTTAAAGAGAGAAAGAAGATCAGGAATTTATGAGAAGTTCTTCAGCAATCTGAGATGGAAAACCTTACCAGTGCAACACCCAGAATTTGTGGGAATGTGTATGATGAGCAGCCAGCTGGAGTGAGTCGGATTGTTGCATATGGTGTCTGAAACCAAGCCTTCTCACTTGCCCAAACGATATCACAGAGTGGTAAAATAGAAGCTCCTAACCCCAGAGCAGGGCCGTTGATAGCAACCACAATTGGCTTCTTAAATTGAATAAAAGCTTTTACAAAATCCCTAAAATAAAAAATAAAAGAAAGATCTTGAATACAGAAGTAATGCATAAATACCCAAGTTTAAAGTACTTAATCTGAAAACAAATTAGAACCATAGAAGAACACAACATATGCCCAGATTTATGAGGTCAGAACTGCAAGATACTTTCTAGTTTGCACATGGAAAAGTTTGCTTATTTTTAGTTCTTTAATTTTTCTGAGTACCTGGGCTATTGCATAGTTTTGTGTATGTTGTATTAAGTGGATTGCACTGAGTGTTGTACTTTGCAGGGTTGGGTTTAGTTTTACTTCTGGACCAGTAACTCCTGAGTTTGTACACACAGCACTTCTCGGTTTGCTCCACAGTCCTGGGATGGACCTGGTCTGGCTACTGATGAAACAGTACAGTCTGAATTTTTTTTTTTTTTTTGAAAAGATCTCTTGAGATCCTGTATCAAAGGTTCCTGCAATTCCCATCAGTGGATTGGGAGAGTGTCAATGTTTATGGCACACCAGCAGAAAGAACAAGACATGCAAAGGGGAGTCAGAGAGAAAAAATGTTTGAATAGGATGAGTGATCTTCAGTTGGGTCTTCACTGCAGAAGTCTTCAGCAAAGCCGTTACAAAGCAGATGCCCTTGCCTGACTACCCCATAATGTGATGAGAAATACCAGGGAAGTTAAATGTCATTGGATTCATCTGGATGAATGAACTAGAATATGTTGAAATCTGTGCGGTGAGGAGATCTTTTAAATAAGTTACCTACCAGCAACTGTGGAAAGACATCTGTTGAATGGAACAGCCTTTAACACCAATTAGGAAAAAGCAAGAGTGTAATTGTGGGCAAATTATGGGCTCCAGCAGCTCAGTGCACAGCAGGTATATGGAGGCAAATGAGATGCTCAGTTACTTTAGGAAAAAGACATGGATAAATCAAATTCCAAGCAAAAGAGGAGATTCTGTCCCTGCCCTGGGTATTTATTAGATCCAGAATGCATCTTTGCTGACAGAGTTTAGGAAAGAACATTTTGTCAAATGCGCCCTTAGATGAGTTGCTGCTCTCCCACTGAGGTCAAAAGGATCCAGGCCTCTGTACCTGAGCACAGGTGGGCCTTGCAGGCTGCAGAGCCCATGTGGCAACTGGGCCCAAGTGCAGGGACTCTGGTGGTATTTTAAATGAGGACAAAGCGTCTCAGATGACCCAGCATGAAGTTTTCACTTCATACATTCTGGTTTTCAGGTCCTCTAGTAAGGAGTTAATTTTTGACTGTGGGAGAGTAGAGAATTGATGCAGCTCTGCTCACAGTAGTAAACCAGGAGATCACTGTCAAGACAAAGAGAGTGAAATAGGAACATTGGTTTTGTCTGTTCAAGACCATTTCTGTCTAGAGGAGAGCGGGGTTAAGGAGAGTTGTGATTGGTTTTTGTTGCAGAAGCAATGCTGTTCCTTTATCTCATTATTTCTTTGGTTGTTTATGACTGAGTAGTGACTGTGGATCACTGCACCTCATTAATTCCAGAATTTTGAGAACCTCAGTAGTTACGTAAACCTTCCAGACAGGACTACAGTTGGGAACAGGGATGTGATGAATGACAGGTAAAAAGAAAGCAAACTAAGGATAAATGGTGGCAGTAAATCTGAGGACCATGTGGAGGCAGATAAAACCAGTGTTGTGGAGTAAAGCAGGAATCATGGTGATAAACGGGACTGGAAGTGAATATGGAAAAGCAATTAGGGATGTGGAGAGGAAACAGATAATGTGGAGGAAGAACAAAGCACAACACATTAATGGAGGGGAAGGGTTGAAGGACGTCTTCATGTGAGTGAACAAGGAAGGGAGGACCTGGAGAGAGTGGAACTTAACACTGAGGAGGCACAGCAAGCCTCTGTCGAGAGGGAAGAACGAGGAGCACAGAGGATGCCTGTGGAACGTGCTACCTATAGGATGGAGTGGAAGGCTACAGTACTGGGAGATGATGAGGGGAACAAATGCCTGTCTTTAGTCTCCAGAAGCTGAAGGTCCATTTATCTTTATTTCCTGTTGAGTGCCTTGTTTTACTGGGTCATCTCTGTACTCAGAACCTGGCACGTTTCCTTGTCTCCAAACCTTAAGTTCACATAGGGCTGGGCTGTATGATCCTTGTTTCGATTCAAAGCAGTCTTTGAAAAGGATTTCAGGTTATAGCTGTTGTTGCTGTAGTAGATCCAGATGCTCAAAGATAGGAAAAAGTGTCTGCAGAGGGCTTCTGGATTTGCTAGAGCATATCTGGGAGGCTGACCATCGAATACACGTGGGATGCTCATTCACCTCTGCACTGATTCAGGCTTGTAGGTACATCCTGGTCTGTGAAGAAGCTCAGCAAGTAAATTTGTCCTTGTCTGATTTCTTCGGAGCACACCCGGAGTGCTGTGGCTCAGGTCCCTCAGTGCTGCCCAGCTGAAGGTGGGAATGCCTCCCAGGGAGTGCCAGTGCTCTGCAGGCTCTGTGCAGCCTGCCCGCCCTGCCCTGCTGCGGGAAGGGTGAGTGCATGGGGGCAGCGCCGGCTGGTGGGTCTGGGACGGAGCTGGGACGGATCTGGGACGGAGCTGGGATGGAGCTGGGGTGGATCTGGGGTGGATCTGGGATGGATCTCGGGTGGATCTGGGACGGATCTGGGGTGGATCTGGGGTGGATCTGGGACGGAGCTGGGATGGATCTGGGGTGGGTCTGGGATGGAGCTGGGATGGATCTGGGACGGATCTCGGGCGAATCTGGGATGGAGCGGGGATGGATCTGGGACGGATCTCGGGCGGATCTGGGATGGATCTGGGATGGATCTGGGGTGGATCTGGGACAGATCTGGGACGGATCTGGGACAGATCTGGGACAGATCTGGGATGGATCTGGGATGGATCTGGGGTGGATCTGTGATGGATCTGGGGTGGATCTGGGGTGCATCTGTGACCAGGGCTTGCAGAGGAGCTGCGGTGCCGCACATCTGTTCCTTGCCAAGCCCGGGGGCTGAGGACACGGCACCGATGAAGGAACCACTCATGGGAGAGGAGACTTGACAGGGATTGAAACTTCAGTTGTGAACTTGTGACCAGTACAGGAGAGCCGTGCTTGGAAAGTGGAAACACGCGGTAACCAAGATTTCCATTTCACTTTGATACAACTCTAACTTGATGTAAAGCAGCGGATGCAGAGATCCGTGGATGTATTTTAGGACATCCAAACCACTGAAAAAAGCAATGGACATTCTTTTCTTCTCTTATTACGGTTTATTTTCCATGAGTTGAGTCCTTTGTTCACAGAAAGCACGGAGAGTGCTAAATGGAAAACGTAGGGTATTGTTTGCAGAAGCACAATGAAAATCTATTTTCAGTGGGCTGGAAGCCGACATTTTTGACAAGGAGCAGTACATTGTACCAGTATTTCAAGAGTGCTCTGTGAGTCCAAGAGTGGAAAAACTGACTATCACAGTCTGGCTTATACTTATTAAAATGTTGGATTGATAAGTACACATGTATATTAGATGTGTGCAAATAAATGTAAACTTACTTAACAACACCTAACTGCACAATTTTTAAAAGAATAATACTAAATTTGTATCTTTTGGAGGGTGGTGAGTGCGCCTGTGTTTTCAAACAAGAATAGTGATATTCTTCCCTCACTTTTTTTTTTGGTTCCACATTGTTAAAAACTCTCACATTTAAAAAATAAACTTAGGCTGTGTCCTTCAAAAGGTTTCTCTTCTAAAAAAAATCCCTCCATGATATTTGAGTGTAGTTAGGGTCTTATGAACACACTGTAACTTACTACATTTAAGAAGTATCTTTTAAAGTCTTTCAAAATAATTACTACTTTGAAAATTTCAGAAGTTTTAAATCAGGAATCCAAACTGATCTGCAGTATTAGTAATCAGGATAATTGGTGGTTAATATACTTTGTGTAATACCTAAACTTGATCTCATGTCATAGTAATAAATCCCAAGTAGAGATATCTTGTAAAAAACTTCTTTAATATTCCTTCATAGAATTGTTGCATGAAGTTTTAAAGCTCTCAGAAGAACATTTGTTTGTAGGAATGGGGAGAAAAAAAGGGACCAAATTGTCTCCTGGTACAGACTGGTGAAATACCATTTGCTTTAGTGGAATAATGTTGATTTATACTGGAAAATCTACCTTGTGGATAATGGAATAATTGGTGATGTGCTGTGCAGATTGATTTGCAGACTGCATGTCATAAACCCTGGATTTCCACTAAGGTGATGTGAGATATCTATATATATATATATAAGGAAAGTCACATTTTAGGTACAAAAATAAAACTACATTTACATATATATGAAGTAATTTAAATTTAAGAAGAAGAGTGGAGACCCTTCTAGTAAGGTTCTGAAATACAGTGGCTGACTGCTATTTCAACAGAATATGAGTAAGCCATGGATTCCCATTTGGACTGAAATTCATTAAAATGATGAACATTAAAGCAAGTAAAAGATCTGCCTTTCAGGAACATGAAGCAATACTGAATTTGGAAAAACAACAAAGTTGTATTTGAATTTGGAGGAATGATTTGAAATAGTAAATACAGAGAATTAGAATAAAATAAATCCCTATGGATATTAGCACTGGAATAAATGTGCTTTCTTTTCTAACACAAAAGGTCCAAGTTTCTTTTTACTGAACAAATTTGCAGGACTATAATTAGAATGCAATCAACACTTCAATATACAACATTTTTGGACCTGATAAATATTTTTATAATCACACACTGCATTTCATAATTTAGAGATCATAGGTAAGCTTGGGTCACCTTATAGCTTCTGCAATCCTAGTGCTTTCCTTTCTTCTGTCATTGGATAACCTGCCAATTAAATATGAGTAATCTAGGCCACTACAGAATACACTTCCCACTGCGCTGAGAAGTAAGAGTTTACTGTCATCAGCTGATGCATTGCACAATGCTCTCCGAACTTCCTTCATGATCTGTGGATAAAGAAAAGTAAACAATTCGACATGCATGCCGTGGCAATATCATTTCCCTACTTTTACAAACCTTATTGATTTTGAGAGACTTAAATTTTGGGCACTAGCAATAGTTACACCAATTATATAAATAATTTTAATATAGAATGATATTAGAATTATTAGAACGATAACACTGAAAGTTTGCAGAATATTTTATATTTGGCAGTGCTTTGTTGATGTTTTACTAATTCAAAAGTTTTAAGATTTGGTGGTTCTTTGTTGTATGGGAAATGCTACCCAGCTTAAGCTATTTGATTGCAATTTAATAATTTCAAATACCACATTTTTATTTTCATTGTGTACATCACTGTATCCTTGGGAACATGTTTATCACAGAAAAAGCCTGTTATTAACCTCAACAGCTTGAAAGCAAAATTTGTAAACCCCAGCTTTCTGTTCTTCAACTACTTTGGTCTACATGACTTCAACCAGAGCAATGCAGGACAAGAGGACATCATATACATCAGTATGACAAATATATTATTCGTTTTTTCTGGTCAGTGGCATTTTTACAGTTTACAAAAGTTAGATTATAGAAGTCCCTTGAAAAAGAGACATTTTGACTTTGTTTTACAACTGGATCAAGCTATTAATTGCAGCATAAATCAAACCTCATCAAAATCTTCATAGAATTGAGTTGCTGGTATTGTAGGAAAATGGCCTTTCACCTGAGCAGAGAATTTCTTCCTAGTGATTTTTAAAAGGAAATATTATTTCATAAATGTCTGATGAGTAACTTCTTGTTTGGTCACAGTTGGGTGTGGTTTGTGAGCTGTAACTCATTTCAGCTCCCCCTCCTCTAAAATGTGCTCCTCATTGCGAGGGCCCTAATTTCATCTAGTGTGGCACCTCCTATCCTTAATCATACCCGTGTGTCAAAGTATTTCCCATAGACATGGTCTTGCTGTCTCAAATTTTTCTCTTTTGCACCAAAAGATCTGCTCTTGGTGTAAATTTAGGTAAGAGAGAACTAAATGTGGCTGAGGATTTAAACAGAGTTTCCATGTGGGAGAAATCCAAGATTTTTAGCCTGTGATTATTTCTGTAAACTCCTTTCTGTTAGCAAAACTTCTTTAGATCCCTTAAGTGCCTTGTTTAAGGAATGTCCCTAAACACTGAAGCTTGGTTGGTGCCACCCCCTAGGGAGGCTTTTAACAGAAATCCCATGGATTGTGCTGCTTTCCCTACGGGTTTGTGTAAAGATGAGCATTTCTGGCTGCTGGGACTGGGCATGAGAGCAGCTGGTGAACTTTTAGATGCTTCACTTCGACAAGAGCACTTCAGAACGCCTGTAATACTGAGTGTGTTATAGTGGGTGGAAGTGAAGTAATTAAAAGCTGCAGAATTTGGAAGTGTATTTAAAATTGTTATGCAGGTACAAAAATGTCATCAGCGATTTCCGGGGCACTGTTTACTCTGAGAGTCTCAGAGGCTGCCTCAGCCCTCAGCTGGGAGAAACACAGAAACACTGCACATATAATGGGGAAACAAAGGGGGAAAAACCCTAAAACCTCTGCTCAGTGTTAGAAGAGAAACTTTAGAATGTGGTAGATATTAAAATAAAAAAATATATGCATTTTGGTTTTCCTAGTTCCATGTGAATGCAATGTTGTCCTCTTCATTCACTGTTAAAGATCTCATAATCTGCTCTTAGGGTGAATGTATAAATAATATTAGGGAAATATTCTTCTATCCAGTGAGGAATGTTGCATTAAGGATGAGGCCATGATACCCATTCAGCAAGTTTCTTTATGATTCCCCTTCCTCCAGTGGTACTTGCCGATGTGCCACCTCTTTGCTGTCCTTCACACACATCATTACTGTTACAAACCTGCCTCTTTTTTATCCCGCCCCTCACTGATCTAGATGACAAAAGCCACCTAAAAACCCATCCAAATTTTTGAGCAGATGTTTACATTTCTTGTAAGAAAAACCAATATTCTGCTATCACTGTTTTTTCAGTGTTCTGGAGAGGATGACATTGAGTCTGTTATTAGGAATCAATTTCTCAGGTATGCTTGAAAGTGGGAAGGCTTTGGTTACTATTTTTGAGCAGGAGGGGAAATTTAGTTCCCCTGCTCCACTTGTTTCTGTCAAAAGAAACCAGGAGACCATTATGTATCAGCATTTTCAGGCTCCAAAAAGTCTGTTTTTTTCTAAAGAGCCTTAAGTTTGTCATTAACTTTATCATCCAAAGGCGCTTGTAGGCTCAGTGGAATCCAGCAATTCCAGACAAGTCAGTGCTACTGCCTTGGTCAGGAACCTTCCATGGTTCCTTTGCTGGTGCAGCCCAAAATTCCCTGGATCCCTTTCTCACTCAGCCTGGTTACAGCACCTGCTGCTCACCAACTCTGGAGCTTTGCCTTTCCCCGTGCGTTATCTGGGGATGGGCATTTCTCTCCAGCTATGTCTCTGATTACAGGGAAGCTACAAAAGGAAAGGAGTGATAAAAGAGCTGGTTTGTCTGCAGGGTTGCAGAACTGCCTATTGAACTGCAGTACTGTAAAGTAAATACAATCTTAGTTTAGACCTGCTCTCTGTTTTTAAGGACAAGTTTCTGTTTAATGTGGTGGTGAATTCAGTTCTCAAACACAGAGAGACAACCTGTCTTTAGTTACATTTCTTTGTCAGATTCCATATTCTTTTTCTTTCTTCCATAGCCTTTAAACCTTTCTCCATCTTGCTAAAACTATAGCATTTGTCCAATTAAATTTTATTTTCTCTAGTGGACCAGATCTAATACTACTATTTCCAGAGCTCCTTAGCAATATTCTCCAGATCCATGCTTTTATTAATTAGCTTTTTTCATGGCCTTTTAGGTAATTTTCATTTGTGGGGACAGTATTCTATTTGAATGCATGTGATGAAAATTTCTGAGGAAGTATTTACAGAACAGTATGGGCCAGTATTTAGGTTACGATAATTGACTGGATTGTAAATTTAGACCAGACCTAGTGCTTCACTTACTGTTCTATTGAAACACAAATAATATAATAAAATTATCACCTTCTTAGAAGTTGCTTGTATTTTTAATCCTGTCAAGTAAATAATCTCATTGGCTCTTGAACAGGACATCTTATATTGCAAAATAAACATGAACCAGTTAAAACCTCATTAAACTTCTAAGAACTTATTTTAATGCCTTTTGCTGGACGCAGGAAATTTCCAAAGGCATTTGGTGCCCTTTGCTTCCCATCTTGCTTACATTCTGGGAAAATCAAAGAGCTAGGAATTTATCACCATAATTACACAAAGTATCTTGAACAGAAATCTCTTGTTCACATAACTAGAAGCACTAGTTAAAAAAGTTCTCTGAATCTCTGAGGACTCACTGTGATATTCTCAAGGGTAGTTATTCTGTAAATATTATGGTAAACCAAAATTTTAAAGCCATTCCGTTGTTCTTAGAACGTCTTCCCCACTTTTGCCTTTTTACATAAATAAACTTTGTGTTACTGATTCCGTGTCCTTTCTGTCCGGCACCTAAAGGACTTGGGAACCTCTAAAGCTTCAGGCACAAGCACTGGTCCAAACCCACAGTTTACTTCTGTGTAGAGAGCAGAACTACAGAGAACAGTAAACTTGTACCTGCCCCTTTTTTATTATTTCCAGGTTGGGAAAAGTGAAGGCAAGCCAGTGCTCCAAAATGCACCTGGCAGAACTTTAAACCCTGTTATTCACATTTGAAATCTGAAACCTGATTCTTGTGTATGAGAAGGTACTTGAGGCAGTTCTGTCACTCTTCAATGGAAGCACTGGCTGTTTAGGGAATGTTTTGCTTTTAATTCTGGGGAATATTAACTCCTAGCTCTGTTAATGGTGTTCAACAAGACGAGCAGATGGGTCCATTTAGTCTGAAACAGAATTTGGATCCTTGAGATGTGCTGAGTTAAAACAGCAGCAGCATCACTGGAGAAAGAGCTTCAGGAGCAGCAAAAGTCCCACAAGAAAAAAATGCCCTAATGGAATTCATAATGAAATATTTCACAAATGTATTTAAAAAACAAATCTTAAAAGTAGGAAGCCTAAGCTACTGAAATGAGAACAAGCCCTGCTGTTTCATGACACTGTCTTGGAAGTTTTATAAGCTCTTGTAAAAAATAAGAAAGAATTTCTATAGTGCCCTGAACATTTCTGTAGAAAAACCTCAATTACTGAAGAGGCACTGAGCCAACTTCAATCAGTACAAAGACTGCTGGGAAGAGCATTGGCACATTTCATGCTAAAATCACCTGCACAAATGGGGTTACCAACAACACAGGATGAAGAGTCAGGTAGACTTCTCTAGACTTGCTTTTTTTTTTTGGCAAAAAGAAGTTCTTTGCTATTTTAATTAAATTGGCATAAATAGCAAAGGCCAATGGTTGAACACAATTATTAAATTTCATCTGAAGATTCCTATAAAGCACAAAGGGGAGCAGAGCTGTGGAGGGGTGAGAGGGATTTTGTATATGCCTAAGTTTGAAAGTTTAAAATGATTGTTTGCAGTGCACACCTTTTCTTTCTTTAATGTAGATGGCTGGGTATAATCAGGACACTATTTAAGAGCATCAAATAAACCTGCTCTGAATAAATGATTCATTTAATATTTGGCAAACATAATTAACTAAATGTCTAGTAATGCTTGAAGTCAGCATTTCTTTACACAAAATGAAACACACTTTCTTCATTCTGTAGGAATTGTGTGCTTGTACTTTGTATTCACTGGGGATAAAAGGCATCCAAACTGAAAATGCTCTAAACCTCCCTAAAATATTTTGTCAGTTTGTCTCACCTATGGTTATGGGTGACAAACTGCAGGGACAAGTCATTCAACACATTCCTCCTTTCAGTTCCTGGGATTTTGGCTGAAATTGCCAGCAAGATTGTGAAATTACCAGTCCTGGAGCTGCTGGATTTTGTGGTGCGAATGATCATGGGCAGCAGCCTGGACCAAGGCCAAAGAAGCCTTTTCATGTTTACAGCCATGAGTCTTCTAAGGGCAAGAACCTGCCACTGCTGTTGACCTGGATGAGGTTTAAACAGACAATCTCCATGTGGAGAACTCAATACCTGATTAATTCCCAACCATCCTGGTCAGTAAAGTGGTTTTCTAAAATGTATTTCCTGGTTTTCAAATGACCTTCAATACAGGTTCTAGAAATAGTCTATGCTGGTGATGCAGGGAGAGGACTATTACATGCTTATCATTTATTCTTCCACAGAAATGGGGTCCTGGCATATTGAAAACTTTCAAAGGATGAAATGGATTGGTTTGGCAGATCCAAAAATGAATTAATCCCCTGGTTAGAGCATCTGAACACTGCTGATGTGGAACAGCACAGCCAGCAATGTAAAGGTGTGCCTGTTCTGACTGAACACAGCAAGTCCATGATTTGAAATTTTTTCAGGCCCTTGAGCTCCTTCATTTAAATTACCTGCAGTGTCAATTAGTGGTAATTAAGACCGAGATGGAGTGATGGATTTGATGCAATCTAATGCATTTTAAGAAATTAGTGTTAAAAGCGAGTGTTTGGTGTTCTGTGGTAATTACCAAGATATTCCTTCTAAATATTACATGGTTTAAAAACTAGGAGTGATAAATGCTATGTACCATCAATTTTAGCCATTTAGTATCACTCAGTGTATTACTGCCCATGTGTATGTGTGCATTTGAGAAGGAATCATCATACCAGCCCGTTGTAAGTAATTAACTTCCAAATTATTCATTTTCTTATTGAATAAAACGATTCCTCAAGGCTACAATCTACTCTTCCCTAAGGTGGTGCTCAAACTGGTGTTTCATACACTCTTATCTTGAAGTTGCTGTGTAGGACAGAGCTGTGCTGGAGTGCCTGGGGGCAGAAAAGGCCAAGATCTCCCCAGCGAGGGCAGTTCCCTGGAGGAACTCTGCTTGCAGGATGCTCAGACAGGCCTGGCTGGTGCTGGGAGGCAGCTCCTGGTGCTCCCTCCCTGCTCCATGGCAGCCCCTGTCCATCAGGCCATTACTGTGTGGAGCAGGGCTCAGGTGTGTTCTTTCTCTCCAGAACATCCATCCCGATGCAAGCGCTTATGGACAGCCCCTTTCTTCTGACACGGGAATGGTGTAACAGGGCACTGCAGCCACAGGGAATGGAAGGAAAAGCTCCCCAGCCCTTCCAGTGATCCGTGTGTGTACTTGGGGAGTACAGGCTGCAAGTCGGAGTCTGCCCTTGTGTGGATAATGTTTGGAACAAGGGAATTCATTTTTATCTTTTATATGTTGTATGACTTTATGCAATTCAGCTGAGGATAGAGCCCCTAATTGGTTAAGATTTCATAAATAAGGACTCATACAGTGATTCACAGAACAAGTAATTAGGGATCAAGATAGAATTTAAAACGGCTGTCTCAGGATGTAGAATGAAATTCTCTGTATACAACTGGAGCACTATTTAAGTTAGTAAAAGAGACCAGATTTCTCCTAAGGATAGTAAATATCAGTAACTTCAACGTGTGAAAAGCTGCTTCACACAATTCCATGCTGGAAGTACTGATTCTGCCATTCCTTTAGTTACCTTTTTTTTTTTTTCAGATATGTGAATTAAAATTTAATTTCCATTGCATTCTTTTGGATAGGAATCCCAAGTGTGAAAAAGTTAGGTATGTCTGTACTCCAAATTTCTAAGTTCATCAATCAGGAAAAAAATACATACAATTGAATTCAGGTGCAGCATTTGCAAGATAACCCACACATTGGGATAGCTCTCTTTGGCTTTTAGGGCTAAACACTTACCTCTGGGGTCAGTGCATTGTTCTCTGAAGTCTGACTCGACAGCAGAATATGTGTGAAACCATCTTCTTTCCGGACAACAATGTCCCTGAATCGGCAGTTGCTTTCATTTTGTCGCACACTGTATCTCAGTCTCTTATCGAAGACATAATCTTTCTCTCCATCAAGTTTCCTTTTCACAGTGCTGTGTAGATTCAAGCTTCCATTGGCCAGAGAAGAACCTTGCAGACGGAAAGAATGGAAGCACAATTACCTCTCTACCATCGAAGGAATGGAGTGATACTCTCTATTGGCTTCAACAAAAATAAATAAATAAAAAATAGTAAGAAAAAAAACCATAAAGAATGTGCCTGGCTAGTCAAATGTGGCCTCAAGCCATTGTTCTTATTCTGTACTCTAACGTGCAGAACTTTCTGTTCTCTGATCAGACAACCTCTAGACCCAAGGAACTGATGCCATTTTGGAGAGTATCCAGCAGTAGGGAAAAAAAAGAACTGTGAGAGGAAAGATATAATTCCTCCTTAAATCAAGTAAGAGCAATAGTAAGTCAGTTTAAAAAGACAGTTTATTCTGACTGACAGTGTGTATGAACTGCAAACCATTCCTCTGCTGATGTCTACAGTGTTTCTGTAATAGGCAATAGATGATGACTGGCAACAGTGCTGAGCAGGGGTGTTGAAGTTGCTTTAGAAGGTTTGTATGCAATAATCCTTTTGTAATTACAGATGTTTCACACTATTGCCATTAAAAATAAAGCAGAGACAGGTGGTTGAGGGACAGAGATTAAAGTCACTGGGTTTTGTTTATATAGGTACCAGCCCACAATGCACCATTTTTAAGAAAGGCCAACAGAGAGCTGAATGAAAACACCTTTGTTTGCTCTGTTCTTTATTCCTGCCAAAGCTGACCTGTTCCAGCTCCTGGTTTCAAATAGCCAGGAATTTTTAAAGGGCAGATGACAATAATATTAGAACACAGATCTAAATTTTATAGTTTAAGTGACCACCATCCAATTAAAAATGCTGTGCTGGAATAGAATTGAACAGTGAATTCATGACAGATGACTGTAAACCAAAATCACTTCCCCTCATTTTGGATTAGCTATGTTTCAGCCTGATGCTTACGTAGGTAACTGATCTGTCTGACACCCCACAGTTGGCAGTGGCCTGTGGAATTGTTCACGGTGTGCGAAATCCTGTATGTGCACTGCAGTTCGGAGATGGGGTGTGAAAACACAGCCAGTGCTCAGCAGTGTGTGCCTGGGTCTCATGTGGTGTGTGCATGTGGGGACTCACACACCTACACACGGGGATCCACCTTCGTCCAGGAGCCTGTGCAGTCCATCAGGAAACTCTTTTTTGTTGTTGAATTAAGAGATACCGCCTAAAGCATTGCCTGGGTTATACTGAATAGAGGATTTGCCTGGTGCAATGTAAACATGGCCAAATTCCATTAAATCATCACTTTAAAAAAATCATTTGAAACCAGAAGAGCTGGAAATTTGTCTTCTTGACAAAAAGTGTCTACAAGTATAGAAATTACCATGTGCTTGAACTTTAAGTGCTATGAATAATTTCCTACAGCACGTTTCTTCTTTTTCCTATGGTTGGTTATTTTTTTTTTTTGACATGTATTCTTACAAACAGAAATCAACTTGTGAAATTACTAATAGAACATCAGTGTCATTGGGAATAATGTACTGAAACGAATTAACTCTTTGACTGAGGCAGGCTATTAAATATTGCATTTTTATCTATTCAATGCTTAACCAGCAATAAGCTACTGAATTGTGTTGATTCCAAACTCCCCAAAAAGTGTAAAGAACTTACAAAATCAGAGACACAAATACCTATTGAATGGAAGGGGTGTCATACTAACTGTACTGATTATCTACCTAGTGTGGAAGATTATGCTACATCTATTTTAAATACAGATGGTAAGAGAATAGTAGAAGATTAATTAACTCAGATAATCCAGCTCAACAAAAAGCCTCACAGTATTTTTTTGGGGTTTGTTTTAGTCTTCCGTATGTATTTAGTTTGTAAATGAAGATATGATGTAAAAGCTAGAGATCTTATCACAGTATTTTAACTATCTGGATGCCAGCTGAAAGAAATTTAACCAAGAAAGATCTAAATGAAATATGAGAGAAACATAAATGAAAAAATGCCATTTCCAAAAGTGGATCATTAACAGAACAATATATAGTGAGTAGCTTGTTGTTTCCGTGTCTCCAGCGCATCCTTGTAATCTTGTTTAATCCGATAAACTGGAGAAAATGATCAGCACACTCTGAAGACAACACTGACGTGGAACCAGGCCAATTTAGCATGTGTCCTGCTAGGGCAGAGGAGCTCCTGAAGGTTTTCTCTGGAGCCACAGGAGCCACTGGGATTGTCCCTGCAACAGGGTCAACAGGCAGCACCTGCTCAGTGCACACAAGGGGAGCAGCACCCGAGTATGTCAAGCTGAAAAATGACTGTGACAGGCAAAAAGAGACACTCAAAGTCTCAAAGCAATTTATACTGCACATGAAAGAAATTAGGGATGTCACAAATTAACTAAGGCAGCTTTAGATACATCTAAGTGTGGTTTTCTGGCTTAATAGTAAGTATTTGATGCTCAGTCTAAGTACAAAAAGAAAACAGAATGGGAGAAAATACTCTTTCCTTTACTGGGAATTTAATTATTATTTGTGTTTAATCAGCAGCAGAACTTGTGGAATACCTAAGCCAACATTCATACTTATAAGAAGCTTCAGTATGTTTTTAAGGGAACCTAAGATGTTCCCAGACCACTGCTGCATGCAGTAATCCTCTTCCAAGAATGGCAGTAAAAGATGGCAGTAAAGGATGCTATTTAAGGAGAAAATGCAAGCTTGGTTGCTTTCTGCAGTCCTTTCCCATAGTATCATCCCTAAGTGTTGCACAGAAATATGAGAGGGCTCATCCCTCCTGTTTCCTTCAGTGTTTGCTTGTGGACCTTTTCATGGATTTCTCTAATCCCCTTCTGAGCCTGTTGATGGTGTCTGTCTCCACAGCTTCCTGTGGTATGAGTTTGAGAAGCTGGGTAGCCACTACACAGAGAAGAATTTTCTTTCATCTGTGCTTTCATCTGATGTTCTGATGTTCAGTTTCAGTGAGTGGTCCCTAGTTCTGCTATCGAGGGATTTCAGGAGCAACAGTTCTGCATTTAGTGTATCTGAGACCTTGATGATTTTGTAAACTTTGATCATGCTGCCCCTTAGCCACCCCCTCTCCTAACTGAAGCTGCTTTTATTCCTGTAATCCTGCTCATTTTAACTGCCCACCCCTGCATCTTCTCCAGTACTCCACCACCGCCAAAGGGTCTGAGGCTGGGGCTCCATTCTACCCAGCATTGCAGAAAACACATTAGAAATTTATATTCTAAAAAGCTGAGGCAGACAAGAGTGGGAGAGGAAAATGAGGAAAGATCGCACTGACCCTCAGTGCTTTGGGGCACTTGGAGCTCCGCATCTCCTTCTGCCCATGGCTAGAGGACACCTCAAGCTCCTGTTATTTTCAGATAAATCTTTTCTGAGTGTTCCATCAGAGCCAGTTGAATGGTGCAGTCGTGCCACCACCCTCCACAGCAACCCCGGTACTGGTACGAGCAGCCACACCATGAACTGGCCTGGTGATCTGCTCTGGCTGAAAACTCACCCTGCAAAACTGGTTAAATTTCAAACTAAACCAGTGCATAGGAAGGGACAGGAATAACAATCAGGGTGTCATGGGAAGGAAGCTGGACTGCTGCTTTTGTTAGCACTACGCATTTATGCTGAAAGGAAAGGATGATGGAGCTGAGGCTTTAATTTGTCTAGGTGAAATAAGCCATGCTCCCTCACTGTCCCTGGTAAAGCAGCTTGGCATTCCTCAGTCTTCCCAATAGCCTTTAACCGTCTCTTTTCTGTCTTTCTTGTGGGTAATGGTTAATACTGTACCTACGTAAAAGCTGTGTTCTGTTGATAATTTACTAATAATTTCAGACTTCTCCAGCTAAGGGAGCATCTGTAAGATATCTCAAAGCAATGAGTTTTTATCCAAATGGAGAGAGCAAGCATGTTTGCTTGTCTTTTACTGCCAGTATTCTTTCAAAATAAATAAAACAGAATAAGCTAAAAAACAAAGAGGAAGCAGTGACTAAGTCACTGAGAGTATTTAAATCAATGACACCATGAGACTACAAAGATTTTCGTAATGGAGAAAAACAGTGGTTAGTGGTACATGACAGACAGAAATTCTTCAGCAGATGGTGCAGAAAAGGAACGATGTAGAAAAAGGAAAGAGAAAATTAAAAGGGGATGTTTTTTGGTGCTGTCAAGAAAATTGACAAAACACTCACTCTCAATTACAATATCTGGAGAGAAACAGAAATGTGTAACAGAAGACAACAAATATCATCTGAAAGACCAGCATTGTTAGCTCCTGGGAGCATCAATGGATATTCCTCACAGAGTTTTTTAATATTTCCCAATTTGCAGAACCTTAAATAACTGTCAGTAAAGATGATTCTGCTCTCCTTATGGCAGGATGTGTAGAAGGCAGAAGTCAGTTGTTGGTATTAAAGATCTGTCTCAACTTCCACAAGGTCCCAGGCCTCCACTGGGATGCACTGAACATTTGTGCACACACCTGTAGGTACATGCTCATCCTTAGGGGTAAGGAGCTTCCTGACGCGAGTCTGTCTAGAGGTTGAAGAAGAAACACTTGTACCCAAGTGGATTTATACACAACACCAAACAGACTGGTGGAAACTCATTCAAGGAGTCATCAAAGGCTGGTTTTCAAATAGTTATTTGTTTGAACAGAACTGGTATGGACAGACAGAATAACTATTATTTGATTACTTCTAGCTTCTGTCTATATTGCTTGGTTCAATGCACTGGTGGTTAAACATCTTTATAAAATGAAACAATACTGGTTCATGTTGGTGCCGTTTGGAGACCTTCAAGCATAGGCCCACACTGGCAGCAGAGCTGGGGCTAGCTAGGTTTTCAAATTGTAGGGTATTTTTGACTTTTCCAAATCTAGGCTTCATCTCAAGACAAACCTAAAATTTTTATACATATTTTCTGTGCAGTCTTACACTAAGCTGTGAAATGAATCTGACATTCATTTGGGTTCCATACAGGCAATCTCAAATCTGACACAAATGTCTGCTTCCTCAGATTCTGAATGGGCTGCCCAGGAGCCACAGCTTCTGGGAGCCAAACCAGGTCCTCAGGCTCCCTCTTTGTTCCACAGCTAGTGCCTGGGAGCCCTGTGAGTGCTGATGGAGCATGCCAGGCTTTCAACTTCCAGACTCAGTGGCAGACTGCCTGAAACCTCTGGCATAGCTGGCTGCCTCCAAGCTAAACGTGGGAGTCCTGCCAAGCAGACTGCCACACTGCTCCTGCTCCCCAGGGACACAGCCTTAGGACCTTGGCTCAGATTTGGAGAAAGTTTTGAAACCCAGGATGTTTGGAACAAAATTTCTGGTATTCAACAAATTGGGCATTTTTCTCTGAAACTTTCTTCATTTGCAATTTGTAAAATTTTAGCCTGGTTTTAGTGTGGCATCAATCCCAATTAAAGCAGGTTTCTGTGTTTAATAATGGGACACGGGGTAGAATCACACTGGCATCCTCTGGGCGAGTGTGAATACTGAGGGAGTTCAGGAAATTGTTGGACTTGCTGAAGAGTAGTCCAAGTTTCTTCCACTTGACATTTCAGACTCCTGTATCAGGAAATGTGGCTCTCTCAAGCTTGCAGGGCAATAGTAAGAAAAAACCTAGTGATTTCACTGTGACCCCTCTTCACCAGTTTCTGTCTGCTCTTACTCAGGCAGTCTCATCTCTCCTCTTTGTAGTTTTCTCCACTCTGCATGTGCTGGGTATCACACAGCAGGACTCGAGGGATTTCTGACCTTGGCAGTGCTGCTGAGTATAGGCTTTTCAGAAAGGAACCAGGCAGAGACTGAAAGATCTCTTACTTTTGCCTACAGAATGCAAGGGGAGCAAAATACAGAACACAAGTGATGGATTTGGAGAACGCAAAAGCTGGCATCAGGAACTGTTTGAAAGGAGCTGCAGAGATTAGCGCTTGGGCCAGGAGAGAACACCTGGCTGCTCAGGCAAAGCAGCTGCGCACTGAACGAGAGCTCTCTGACAGGGATTACTCAGTCAGGGGTGCTGGAGGCCATGCCTTAGCTCTTGTGGGGGCACTAAACCAAAGTTTCTAAAAGATGGGAATTAATGCATTTCAAAGATACGCTTTGTACCAGAACCTCCCCACAAATAACATAAAACAAACGATTAGAAAAACTTCATTTGAAACAGTAAGAACACCACCAAAACTTTATACACATCTGTAATTAGATACGCAAATTATCTTAAAGAAGCAGGTAACCTTTTAAGCATTCTTACATGCACTCAAACTCCTCAAAATGCCAAAGCCAAAACACACTTTTAAGTGCTTTAACTTCAAACTTCATTGACATCATCAGGAGTACTTATGCATTTAAATCTGACCATGCATTTTGCTGGTTTGGGAGTCTCTAATAGCATATCTGATGCCTGGTTTGAAAGATCCCAGTAGCTATCACATGTAGCCAGTAAGACTGGGCAAGGTCAACTCTCCTTCCCAAATCAAGGCGCATTTGCCAGGTTGCCAGTAGGGTGGAAAATGGAAAGTGGGGTGATATAATTCATGTTGACTTCTGAAAAGTTTTTGGCAAGGCAATTCACCAGAAGCTGTTAAGGAAATGAGCGCTATCATGGGCTATATAAAGCAGCTAATAAAAATAAATAATTGGAACAAATGGTTACTTTTTATCATGTCAAGTTGGCTGTCCCAAGGACCTGCAGAAGGATTAGTTTATTTAATGTATGTATTAATGAACTGGGAAGAGAAATATGAGAGGAAAATTTGAAGGCAATACAAAATAAGTAGAGTGAAAACTAGGAAAGATTTTGAAGAGCTTCAGTGAATCAAAAGAAAAAGGTGAACTGGCAACAGTAAAGCAGATTAAATGCATAGTGAAAGGGATCATACATAAAGCTGTGTTCTAAATTAACTGTAACAAGGAAGGAAAAAGAACCCAAGAGCAACTGTGGATCACTCAATGAAAAGCTTTATGCAGTGTGTAAGAGCAGAAAAAATAATTCTCCAAAGGTTTTATCGTCACTGTATCAGTAAGCAGTAGGAAATCATTTGGAACATCTCCTGCTGTTTTTAAAAGGTATTAAAACCACCCCCCCACACCAACGGCACAAAAGGATACTCAAAACTCTCAGGAATCAGTAAAGCCTTCCAGGTGGTAGGAAGGCTGAAAAGGCTGGGGCTGCCTACTGACTGACAGGGCATCCTCAACTTCATCGCTTCACAGAAGGACAAGAGGCTATTCAATCAAAGTAAATGTCAGCCCTCTCCCCAACAAAATCCCAAATCCTAAAAACTGATCAAAAAAAAAGTGCATCTTATAGTTAACTCCTTGAAATTACTGTCACAAAACACCATCGAGGCTGTATGTTTGGTAGGATTAAAAACAAACAAACCAAAAAGATTGGACACATATAGATAATGAGAAGCTATGTAATTTCCATTAAGCTGAATAATTTTTATAGAGAATAAAAACGTTAGTCCTTGAGAACTAAGCCAGTCACGAACTATGAGGATTAGAGAGAAATTTCTCCTATATCTTCTGGTTCACTTCAAGACTGTTTGTACCTTCCTCTAAAGTCTGTCTTAAGATTTTGATGTGCGCAGTCACTGTCAGAGACAAGGACCTGGCTGTTCTGGGTGTTTCTGACTATGACAAGCACTAATACTGAGAACTTGAATCTTATTCAGCCACACTTACCAGGGCACTTTGGCAAGAGTGGTATTAATTCTAATTCTGGTTTCTCTAGACCACTGGGTTTGAGTACACCTAACTGAGCAGTGATTTGTTACGTGGTGACACACAAACCCAGAGCTGCAGCATCATGCAGATCTCAGATATCATTCCTGCTCCATGCCCTGTCCTCACCTCCCGTAGGGACTCACACTGCAAGGGTACGTGACAGAGCCCACACTGCTTCATGTCACTCTGTGGGAAAGGGAAAGAGAGAATCCAACTGATAAAAAAAGTGTATAATATGTAGGGAAAGTGTGGAACTTGTGTGTTTCTCACCATATCACTTGTGTGACAACAGTTTTTCCACGAGTGGGCCCTACTTGCAGCTGCTGTAATTAACACCCCCCTCCCGCACAGAGGAGTTGTTTAAATCACATACCAATTCCATTCACAACAGGGGAATTGTTACTGACTTCCAACACGCTGGGCAAGGTTTGTTCTCCTTCGTGATCATTTAAATCCACGTTTTGCTGCTGTGAGCCATTCCCAAAATGTCTAGAGTCTTTCTCATGGCTGCCATCTCCATTCTGCAGACCATTATGTGGCTTTTTCAGTGGCATAATCTGTAAACCGCTGGGAGTAGTTCGGTAGGTCACAGTCTTAGCAGCCCTGTCATTTGCAGATCCTGGCTTTGCTGCATATCCTCGTTTCTGTTTCTGATGAGACGGATTCATTCTCTTCCTTTTGTGTGTTGATCCTTTAGACTTCCCAGATTCAGAAGGTCTATGTGGTATTTTCTCAATGGACGACCCTCGGCTTTCCCGCAATAATTTTGGCACGCTAGCCTGTTTCCCGTGCCTGGATCGCTTTTCTCTGGTAATGTGGAGTCTGTTAAACTCATCAATAAATTCCTCACAATGGAGTAAGTGATGTTCAGGTTCCCAGGTGTCTTCATTGCTCCCATAGCCTTTCCACCTGATGAGATATTCCCATTTGCCCTTCTTGTTCTTCCTTTTGTCTACAATCCTCTCTACCTAAAAGGAAAACCAAAATGATATTAGAAAGAATTCCCATGAACCGACTTGGCAGTACAGGAGTGAAATGCAGAGCCTCAGTGGTATTTTGACAGCAAGGCCACTGCTGCTTCTGAAAACATGAAGAGACATGAACACATCCTCAAATCTGATCTGGGCACTTGCAGTAGCTCCAATGTGAAGAAACAGGAGGGCATCAGATCATTAATCAAAGCACATTTTTTTTGAAAATGTGGTTGCAAAATGAGACTATTACTGTTACATTCCTCAGCTACCTTTTGTTTCAAAGAGCCAAATAAAGCTTTTTTTGCTGCTTTGTTAGTTACTGATCATTCTCCTGAATCCACACATGCATTATGTCCCTGTAAGCTTCCCCAGTCTTCTTTGTGTCTTGAAACTATCTTGAACAGAGAACTGATGAAAACCAATTGCAGTATTTTACAGCAAAGATCTTGTTTGCAGTAGTGTATATCTGCTTTGCTGCTTCCAACTTATAAAAATCTGTACTTCTAGGAATGCAGTATTTGAGTAAATACACAAAATTTTTGAATGCACCAATTAAAAAATAAAATAGCAAAGGGCATTTAGGCAGGATTCTTACATGGAAGGAATGAATTTTATCAGCCTGTGCTGGAGAATGTCATTCTAAGGAATATTTCTACACCAAGGGCTAATGGACTGTATTGGGACTGCACCCTGAATGTGAATTAACAGCATCATGATGCTGTGGAACCTGGATGCTGGTCAAGCCTCAAGTAGAAGGAGAACACAGAGGAAAATCCCAACACACCTGTGGCAGCAAGTTGGGGTTAAATTGTACCAAGTGAAATTTAGATCAAAATCGAAAAATGTTGTATTTGTGGTAGGAATTAAATATTAGACTAATACTTGGTAATGTGGGAAAGGTAGGGAGGGTTTTTAAAACAAACAGGTTTTGTTACATACTTCTGCCATGAAAAGTCAATGCTGGAAGATCAGCTATGATAAGGAAACCTTCAAAGACTCTCCAAGGTTTTATTTTTTCATTCTTTAGTTTTTAAGTTTTGTTTTTAATATGTAGTTTATGAAGGATAAAGATGCCATTAATGAAAAAAAAATCATTATCATTAACCCTAAGCAGTATTGTTAATTTAGAAGAATAAATAAGTGGATAGCTCATGTAACAGCCTTCAGTGCTCTTCAAAGAAAAATCATCTCTTGTGAAGAACAACAACCATGGAATCTGTATGGAGAATTTAACCTTGAAGAAGGGCAATCACAGCAGTGTAAGTAATTGTTCATTTTAGGTCCCTTGTCAGAGCAAACCAGTGGATTAATTCTTTCTGTTCGCTGGCTGGAACTGTACATTCGTAGAAATCTTGGTTCCCCAAAGGAGTCTAAATGTAATTAGCAACTAAACATTATACTTCTATCTCAGTTCATTTACACGGGAACTGTGCTAAGATATCTGTCTCTGAGTCATACTGGACACCTTCCTCCATCTCCAGGGCTCCCACTGCAGCATCCCAAACAGCTCCTTCCCATGCTCTGGCTAAGCAAATACCTACACAGAACCACCTCAGAAGCAAAGCAAGGCACCCTCTTTACTCTGAATTTAGCACAGTCCCCTTCAGGATTGCTCAGAGAGGCAAAACAATTAACTGAAGCTCAGCCTGGACAAGTTTGAGATCATTTGTCTGAAAAGAGGGAAAAGGCTTCACAAAATAAATGAACTGGCATTTTTTTTTGTCCTCATGTGGGATGTGTGGCTTTCAATTGTCAAACTACTAGTAGACTTATTATGATCTTGTTGACTTTATAGAGAGCAGCTGTCCAAATTACTCTTGGTTTTAAAATACTTTCATCTTCCTATCAGGGACTGTAGCCAGAAAAACTGTACATTGAACTGTGGAATTCCATGTGGGCTGCCTGTGGATTTGTTACCTTAATTACTGCAGCTCGCTATACCAAGGAGCAAAACACATACGTGTTTTTTCCTGGGGAAAAAAAACTAAATTGCTGCTACTCGGTAGACCACAGCTATCAGCACTGCAGAGTCTGGGTTCCTGCTTTTCTGTCTGTACCAGATAAACAGCACATGCATTCCCCTCCCCTTTAATTCAGGACTTTGGACTTGGCACACAAACTCCGTGTCAGGTTGGTGCTACTTGGGAGTTACTTGTCTTGCATTGGGAGGGATTGCACCAGCTTTGTTCTGCAACTTGCTCACTTGAAGAAAGAACCTCAGAAAGGATGGACAAATACCTCACCTTTTTCAGGATCACATACAAAAAACCATCTCTCCACCCTCACCTTTTTTCACTTGTGCACATATCTTCAACTACACAGATTTCTTATTTTCACATTGTTGCTCTATGTAAAGAGGTTTTCTGGAGGGTGTTTTTTAATATGGAACAGTCAAGTATTTTGGTGATGAGGCATCCTGCATTTCAATTAGGAGGATAAAAGGAGAAAATATGAGTAGTCTTTGTTCCTGGGAAATAAAATAATGGCAATGGAGAATGTGATTAACCAGTTAAACACATCATGAAGGGAGAATAAAAGTATTTATGAAATTGGGTCAAATTTAATAAATAGTTTCTGAAAAAAAACATTCAGAAAGCAATTTTATTTGGGAGAAACCAACCATTTCATGATAGCATTTTCAGAACAAAATTATCAATGTTCAAATTTAACCAACTAAAATAAAGACTAGATAAACTGAAGACAAAATGTTTTGTTTCTGGTCAACCCTCTTTTCAGTTTATTGTTTTGTTGGGGAGAAAATGAAAAAAAATGGTTCAATCCAAAATTAGTTTGTTTTCCTTGATTTTTTTATTTCAACCCTAATACCCACAGGCTTGACTAATGGTGCATAAGAAGTCTGAGTAGATACTTTCCTGTCCTCATTACTGCCTCATTGTTCACTGAAAGCATCTGAGGGTAGCATCGAACATACTTGACCTCTCAACATGGTCCCTTTTCTATCACAGAGCTATTAGTTCTTCAGTATATTTATCCCCTTTAGAGTGGCACTGGGAAGTGCTTCAGTGGAGGCATAAATATCAGGGTTTTAGCCACACCTGCTACTGTCTGTCTCATTTTCCTTCTATCCACAGTCCACAGTAACAACAAACATCACTACTTTGTTGTTTTAATGATGTGTATTTGTTTTAATAGCTACTACGTGAAATAATAATCTTTCTGTATTTACTTAAGGTTGCACAAATCATATCAGTTCTCCTAATGAGAAATAATTCTGTGACAGCTAGTGATTAATAAAAATAATACTTTAAATCCTCCCCTAGAGTAAGTAATACATGTTTCTGAGAACATGCAGAAAATATCTAGGGCTTCAGTGTCTGATTTTCCATTTTCCCCTCAGCTCCATCATTAATCAGAACTGAGTGACATGTTCCCAAAAGTGGCCCAGGTAGTTACAGTTGCCAAATCCATGATTTCACTGCATTTGCTCTGGAAAACTAAGGAGTTAAATTTAATATAAGTGCACTGACTATAAACAAACTTTGTGGAGGTGTCACAGTTAAAAGATTGCTAGAAATGCCATGTGCCATCATTTCCTTGGATTCTCTCTCTCCCTGCTCCTGCTGGCTAATTCTGGATGAAATGAGGTTCTGATATGTTACCATATGAATACTTATAAAGAGAACAAACAGAATGAGAACATGTCATCTGTGCAAATGCATTTGCAACACACTTTTTAGCTTCCAAGTAGCCTTAAACCTACCTCTATACACAGCTGCACAAACTAGGATGGAAGTCATAAAAAAAGCCTTTAAAAATATAGTTGCATTCTATACTTGATGTGAAATTAAAAAAAAAATAATAGTGAATTAAAGTACAAATATCTAGAGCTTCATAAACTTAAGTGTTTTGCTTATATATGCAGAGTACAACTCACCACCCTTCCTTCACAGAAAATTCTGTGTCAGAATCATTTCACTGCACAATGTTATTGTTTGCTTATCAAAAAAAATAAATCTAGGCTAGGTTAAAAAAGGATAATTCCTATGGAATTATTTCTACAGCTGTAACGATAAAGTCAAAGCCCAGTATACTCTTCTCAGTTCACAGCTGTGAAGAGCATAAATAAAAATCCTTGTGCTCCCAAGAAGACACCTTCTGGGAGATCAGTAAACTTCTAGACAGGTTTGGAAGGTTGCATATCTACTTAGTGATTTCTAAAATAAATACATGTCATCGCCTCTTCTTGCCATGCGCATCCATGTAAGCAATTTAAAGTGTAACCCCTGGTGTTCAGATGGTCTCTGTTAGTGAGCTCTTCACAGCATCAGAGCAACTGCATGACAGACACCAGAAAAACTGCCTTCCACTACTATGATTACAGGACTTGTACTGGTTTATGTGTTTTTTTTGCCATTGGAGGTCTTTGTCCCATGTTGTACTTGAGGGTGTTGGAAGGATATTTGAAGAATGTGCCAAGGAAGGAAAGGAAGTAAGATTTCAGAGAAAGATAAAGGCCATCTGATTCAACATGTTTGTCTTTTAAAAATTCAGTACTGCCCTAACTTCCCCCTTTTTGTTACCTTTGCTTTGAGAAATACTGTGTCTCATTAGCAGTCAACCTTTTGCCGTATCTTTGTGGCTTTTGTTTTTCTTGTATTTGTATTTGATTTCACAGAATCTGGTAATTGGAGCATTTGTTCCAGATGCACAAAAAATATGGCAACGTATCTTCTGAAGCAGCCAGTATTCATGTTAGAAAAATAACAGTGGAATGGCCGCTGGGACTCTCTTCAGAATCTGACCCATGGAGTAGGTTCAGCTATGAAACCCCCCCAGTACTAAATCTGTGTTGTTACCTGGAAGGTCAGAAGGAAAGTGAAAGGGCTACATAGTATTAAAAACGAAAGGGAAGCCATTCCTCATCAGAATTACTCTTAGGTGAAACATCAAAAATGACATCTTCACAGGAAAACCAGTGAACACTCCATTAATCTTGAAAGACACTGCTTTTTATTCAGTTCCTCTTTTTTTCTTTTCTTTTTAAGTATACAGGATCTTTCTTTTCTGTTTTCTGAAGTTCTTAGAATCAGAGGAGGTCTTGAACTTAGCAGGGAACTCCAGGAACTTCTGCATTATCACTGGGAAAAGCCTATCAGCCTGGTATGGAACACACTGGTATGGAAACCACTGCATTGGGTGCATGTGTCCTTCACCAAAGACATGGAACAAATAAATGCTGTGAGATCTCCTGCTGCTCCCTGTCCTGCACCTTTGGTTTTCCCCTCCTGAAGTAACACTGCAGAAGCATCCTGCTATGAGATTCCATGGTTGGGGTTTAGGTGGAAAACCAGAAGTGCAATGCCATTGGTTGTATTTACAGCAGTGGTACAGCCATCAGAAGTTACTGCTCCATGTGGTGCTTTCACATTCCTAACTCTTTGGGACCCAACACTCTGCCTGCAGAAGAACACTTTGTTGGTCACCTTCCCTGAGCAACTTTTGTGTAAGGGGCCTTCTGGCAGAGGGAGTTTCCCTTCCTTAGCAGCGGAGATCCAATGAAGCCCTGGCTGAGGGCCTGAACCAACCACAGCTTCCCTGAACAGTCAGATCTTCAGTGACCTTTTGCCAGTTTTCTGGGAAGTCCCACCTTTCTGGGAAAGTCAGTCTCATTGAAACTGAAATTCTGGTCTCAGTTGTTCTTTTCCTACTCTCTTCAAACCTGTCCTAGAGCTGCATCTCCAGTCCCACACTGGGGCCCTGGTTCCCCCTTGGCCACATCTGTCCCTGCTGCTCACTCTACCAACAGGACCCATTTTCATAACCCTGTCCTCTCGTCTTGTTTCGAAAAGATTTTTCCTTGTCAGTCTGTTTCTTCTTAGTCTGTTAAAGCCATTTCCCTCTCCCACTATAAATGTAAGGATGTAAATAACATCACTTTCTTTTCTTAGGATTCTGAAGTGTATGTGTATAGGCTATACCTGTGGTGGAAGTGCCACAGTCATTGTGGGTTTGGAAGCAAACAGGAATAAAAAAATACGCAAAAGTCTTGCACTGGAGGGAGGGTGATTTTGTAGAAACTGATTCTATCCCCTAGAACAGAAAACTTGAGAGATGACACAGGCATCAGAAAGAGACTTTTTGGTCAGCCTGTTTAGTCCCTGTCATTGCAGGCAATTACATCATACAACCCCTTTCATATTGGACATGTTTGTGATACAGAACATATTTCTGTCCAAGCTTATTGCTTAGAAGGTTGCACAGTAAACAGCTGTTCCTTCCTAAATGCTTTCATTTTGTTAAGAATGTTCTAGGCTCTCATTTGGAAAGCAAGCATGTTTACAAAGTTGTGAGAGAAGTGCGTGAAAAAATCAAGATCCTTTATAGGATCAAGTTAAGGTAATCTTGAGAATATTCTTTATATAGAGGAAGAACAGGAATTCTTCCTTCGCAATCCAAGAGGGCATCCATGCCATCAAAAACGGTTATGCAATATGGGGGAGACCTCTTTGGATCTGTTCCTCCATAAATGGTTTAAATCCCTCTGACTTACAGACATAATAATCACATAGAACATACGTGGAAATCCAAAGAACATGGGGGTTTCTGTTTATTTTAAAGCATAGTGACACATTTTGTTCAACAAATCTCTGCTTTCTTTTGTAAAATAAATCATTTTTTATTGTATTTCAGTGGTAATAGTTGACAAGAAAGCAAGAAGCAGGACATTCCAAATTCTTGGTTTTCTTTACGCTAAAAAGATCCGTTCTGAACACACCCACAACAAACTTGCTGGCACAACTCATTTCTGCCAAATTCAATGGGATTCTCCAGTTTTCTGCGAGTGTGTGTGGGGGAAGTGTGTGTGTTTATCAGCAAGGAAGAGTTCAGCACAACCTAGCATGGTTCTGATTCTGCCGATACTTCCTTTACAGTACTACAAGTCAGCACAGTTTTTCCCTATTTACTTATATGCAAGTAAAATTTAAGTAGGAATCCCTGGGACTTAAACCATGAAGTTTTTGGTTTTTTATTTTAAAATAGGTTTACAGGAACAGGAGCATGACTTGAAGAGACTTCTAAGCAAACCAGTGTTTGTATGAACAGGTCACTGTTCTCTCAGTAGAACTGCCTGGAATTTGTTAAAAATACTCGTATTTCCAAACATATTTTGAAATGTGCAAGTAATACTTTAAAAATAAAAATATGACTATCATTAAAGGTGCTCTTCAACATTAAAGCAACTCCAGAAATGCAGGAAGAAATTATTAATTTACATGAAAATTTTACCTGAAATCATTAGAGAAAGATTAATACTGTTTTCTTTTATATTCATTGACAGTTCTTCTTTTCTACCTTGTTCAGATATGGCTTTTTTTTGGTGTTTTTTGTTCAGTTCATGCAGTATTTTTCTTCACCATATGTGCTTCATTCAGATTCATCTCAAGGCCAGGACTTCAGTTCAATACTTTTACATCCATCCCAAAGCTTAGTCAGAAGTGAAGATTCCACATTAAAAAAACACTAAGGTTTAGCTATAATACAGCATAAACAAATATTTGAACTATTTGCTGTACTACCACTCAGTGAGTCACAGCTTTCCAAACGCTACTGGTCCGACTGTCGTAAAACAAACCACATGTCCTTGTGGGGTAGGTAGGAAAATATTTTCTTAGCACTTTTACAGCAGAGTGGTAAACTTGGGCACAGAGATGTGAAAGCCTTGGATTTGGGGAGCCCTGCATCACTGCATGTGTCTATAGGTGCTGAGGAGTTGGGATTTCAGATGTTCGGAGAGGCTTCACCAAGAAGGCTTGCTGGCTCTGCAAAGGTGACACGGCAAAGAGGAGATGAGGGACAAGAGGGGGCTACCAGGGGACACTGGTCAGTCCAGGTGGCCATTGTATTAAAGGGCTCAAAGTGGATTTTACAGTGATATCTAAGGCAGGATAATGCAATAGTTTTGCAGATATTTTCAAGGATTGAAATGACAGCTTGGTAAAAATGAACGCTCTGGGCTGGGAAACAAGACAAATGGACAATGAGATGTAGTTACTCCAAGATCTAGGATACGAAACAGCTTTTTTGTGTAAAGAATCTCCAGTGGCAGTATGCGTTTTGCATTTCTTGCACACAGGAAGATGTAACTATTTTTTAAATTATTGTCATGGCTTAGAAATTATATTCTCCAATTTAGTACTCCCACTAAAACCACCCTCTGCTCCCCCTCCCTCTCCAACTGGAGGCACAAAAGGCAAAGACCATGGGTTGAGACTCGAACAATTTGCTGGAAACAACGACGAGATAAGAAAAATTAACAGTATCAGCAACAAGAGGTATAAGAAAATAAATAATTCACACAGAAAAATTCCCTGTAAGTAAACAACACCAGACAGCTCCCTCTACTGCATTTTCTGGACTGGAAAAAACCCCTTCTCCCTGGAGGAGGCCCTTTCCCAGCCCCCAGCAATGATGTCAGGGGGTACAGAACATCAGGGTACTGGCCATGCCCCTCCTGGCTACCACAAAAAAATTCACCCTGTCCTGGCCAGAACCTGGACAACAGTAATACAAACCTGACAGAGAAGCAAAGCAAAAATAAGCCCCAGCTGATGGGTCTGAATGTGAAGGAGGACAGAAATCTCTTCCCATCACTGACACAGACGGGAGGGGAAAATGCAAAACCTTATCCATGTTATATTAGTGACTGGACAGGGATAAGGTGATATGAGAAGGATAAATCGTATTTCCACTTCATAGTTTCCGTCCAGACTAGAATAGGGGGCAACTGGTTTGGAACATCCATATAGCAAAAGTACTAATAGTCAAATTTGTGAATAATACCATGCAGGGAGAGGTTTTAAAGGGAAAGGGCTAAAAATAGATGACTTTGTACAATACAGAAGGCTGAGGGGTGATCCTCTGAGTGAAAAGCTGAAGTAGCAGTTTGTAAAGTAGTGGGATAATAAGAGAAGAAAACTCATGAAACACAAAGGTTTCTTTCAGAATTCAGTAGAATTCTTCATTTTCTTGGTTACACAAATGAAGTTAATGTGGTGGCAGAATACAGGAAAGAGCCAAAAAGAAAGGTAGAGCAATAAAAGGAATAAAGAAACATGCTTTAGGCAACTATAATGGCATGACACGAGTACAGAATATTACAACTAAGTATCCAGGATACCAGAGCAACATCACATAAGAAAATGGCACAGAAATTTTCAAAAATTATCTGTGAAGGAGTAATTGTCAAAAAGGAAGAATAATACATCATTATCCCCTCAGAAATAGCATTCAGATGAGCAGGGTCAGTAGGCCAAGTTTTGGCCTCAATTACTGCATTGGTTTTCACTGCAGATTTAATTTGTATTTGAGATTTGAATTCTGCCCTGTGTAAAACCAACTTCCTACTGGTGCTTGGAAGGAACAAACTGTCTTATGGACAGCAGTAAAGGCAGTTATGAAAGCTGTCACCGTTCATCTGACAGATGCATCTTAAATCATCTGAGAGTGCAGTTAATGAGAAATCTGCATTTAAAACATGGGGATAGTGCTCTAAACACGGAGATGCAGGGTGCGAAAGCGCATCCAATGATATAACAGAAGTGTGCTTTGGAGCAATCAGCTGGGCTCTGAGGAGGCTGTTTGCTCCCAGGGTGGGTGCAAGGCACTGGCATTGGGCTTGTCCCAGCGCCTGCAGTGGGTCAGGCTGCCCACACCACACTGCACGGCACGCTCTGCACACACACTGCATGGCATGCTCTGCCCACACGCTGCATGGCACGCTCTGCACACATGCTGCATGGCACGCTCTGCCCACACGCTGCCCTGGAACTCCTCTGGCAGGGCAGAGCCCCCAGGAGCTGCCATCACAGCCACTGATGGGAGACAACCACAGGTTACCCTCCTGCTGCCCTCAGGCCCTGCATCTCTTGAAAGCTGCCTTTGGAAACAGATGGGCACCATTCCTTGATCTCAGTGAGTCCTGTTACCCCTGGAGATTCACTCAAGTCAAGGATTTGTTCACTGACGAGTCTTGAGCTCTTTCAGGTCATCACGATTCTTGATGGCAATGTTTCAGCCACGTGTTGGCAGTACTTCCAGCCAGGCAGTACTCCCAGTCATAGGAGTTGCTCTAGACTGCAATCCATTACTCATTTCAGGGAGATTCTAGGGAACAACACTGGGGTTTCTCAGGTGGCGAGGTACAGACCTTGCCATCCTGCTCCAAACGCCTGCCAGATCACTCCAAGGGTGCCGGTCAGGCATGTGCGCATCTCCATGCTGCAGCTACCTTCTGTTTCTGTTCAGAGGGTGCAGACCCATCAGGGGTCAGGGAGAGAGACTGGAACTCTGATGAAGCTGAGGAACCATTTAGAAATGTCTATGCCCGAAGCAGTATTGAATATATAAGTAGTGAATATATTACTGAGGAAATTTTCCATGTATTTGTTAGTCAGATTCCTAACTTGGCGGTTGTGTGAATACCTCAGCTGCTCCTGGATGCATTTGCAGCAATGATGTGGCAAAGGGCTTTGTTCCATGTCCCTCCGTAGAATAGGGCAATTACAGAATTATATTTTTATAAATGTAGGTTTTTCTGAGATTTATTCCCTACATTTGTCTCACTGGGACTGGGCTAGAGCATGTTCTTTCCGTGGCACTATGCCAGCCACAAACTGGAGCTGGGGAAGGCTGCAGCTGCCTGCTTGTTATTAATTGAGGGTTAGTGCAGAGACCAATGCACATTGGTGCTCCAACACCCAAACTGTTTTCCAGATACTTCATGAATGGGAGCTTAAATTCCCACTTTAGTATTACAAACCTCTGAGTCACGTTTAATACTAAGATCCCACTTGCAAATGGTTTATGAGCTTACAAAAAGGACTTTTAACTTCTAGGACTCTTATGAATTGGACAGCTAATTAATCTGATTTTAATGAGTCAATAATAATCTTCTGCTGTCCTCACTCTCATGCCTAGCACAAACCATATATGTGGTCAAATACTGGGATAGATGTCCACAGAGGCTGTGGAATATCCACCCTTAGAGATATTCAAAACTCGACCGAGCAAGACCCTGAGTAACCTAATTAAATTGGTGCTGGCTTAAGCAAGGGGTTGGATCAGATAAACTCTGAAAGTCCCTTCAACCTGCATTATTCTACAGTTGTGAAATACATTTTGCCTAAAATATTTACTGCTAATTTACTAATTCTTCATTAATTCTTTTCTACTTAAAAAAAGCATCTCCATTTGGAAAACTGAGTTCTGCGCAATCTGTGGAAGGGTGCGTGAATTGACTCAATTAATCTGAGTTTAGATTCACCAGGAAGCTGGAAGGGAACTTCCCACAAGCAGCTTTCAACTTCCAACATTTTTTGACCTGGTACCATCAGGGTTTGTTGACCTATCACACAGCAAGAGCCATCCATTCTTTGAGATGGACAAAGGAAAGATGGGTTGGAAGACCAAGGTCAGCTGCTCACAAGCTAAAAAGATTTTCTTAGTCATTAAATGGATATTTTTTAATATGAAGATACATTGTGAAGTCATCCGCCAGTGTCTTTTCAGCGTTTGAATGAACATTCAGAATGTATGGTATAAGCAGAACAAGGAATGTTCTAAGCTGGGCTGGGAACACAGACCATGCTTCATGGCAACAGCTGTATATTTGCTCTTCATTCAATGATGAGCAAATGCTCCATCATTCCAATGATGGAATAAAAGACAGGAATAAGAGGGATAGGTTGCCAAACCTTTACCACATTGCTAAGATGAAATATGCTGATCAAAATATACTTGTGTTTCCTGTACATGTCCTGGAGGTTTGTGCTGAGGTAGTAATAGAATGTTCTGCAGGATGGGATGCTTAGATGGGGCTTCAAGGTCAGAGTTTGTGTTTCTACTCCTTGTCACCATCTAAACTGTTCTCTTTGCTTTTCTGGGCCTCATCCAAAAAGAACACCCACTCTGTGAAGTAATTTCAGACCTAGTATTGAAAATGGGAAAGGTGCATTGAAATAATTTGAATGTAGAGCAGCTTACAAAATTTTGGTGAAGCAGACCTGTTTTGAAGTGTAGTGAAAAATAAATGGGAAAACCCCCCCCAAGATTAACTTGTGCTGTATATGTGCATTTTGTACTGGGCTTCACTGCTTGCATCTCACCGTTTGGGAGCAGAACATGCAGTATAATGGCCTGACAAGACCAAAAGATTCCTGGCATACTTGGGAGGGGTAAGAAACTCACAAGATGAATATGTGGGAAAAAGACTACAGCTGGATTATATGGCTCTGGAATAAAATATGGAATTTCTAATCACACTTCAATGGTTGTTTCTGTCCAAAGAGCAGTTGTGTACAAAGACACAGACAGAAAGAATATCAAAGAAATAAATGATAACACTCGCGATAGAGAGGTACTATATTCTTAGTACCTCAGCAGAAATACTGATAAATACTGGGAAAAGTTTGCTTTTATTATGCTTATAATGTATTATATGTGCTTACATGTTGTAGTCCAATGAAGGCACATAAACCTCACCCTTCTGGAATATTTTTAGGGCTAATAACTAATGTAAGGTATCTAGAATAACTAATCTTGCCTTCTAGATAATAAGAAATTATTTCCTGTTTTGAAGATTTTAAAACGATGTGCACGTTTTATTTACTATTAATTCCAAGGAAACAAGAAACTTTTGTCGTCATGCAAGAAGGATTTAAACAAATCGAGTTTCTTTTCAGATAATCAGAGGATTTCCCTAGAGAGTATATATTTCCCCAATTACCACTCTGAAATGTTATTTTCACAATTACAAAGCACCATGTAAACCTATCCTACTACGTGGATACTAATGAGCATTACTGTTATTTAGCAGCAATACAGGTGGAGCTTAGAGCAGCGAGCACTTTCCTTTTATACGTAGCGTGCCATAACATTTGACTTGCTCTTGAAATGAAATGGTCAGAATATGTTAATCACAAAATCTAGTACAGAGTGTGTGTCAGAAAAGTGCTAATAATTGCCTAGTGTGCCCCAGAGACGGAGATGTTAGTTTTGCTGCGCAAAAATTCATTGTTATTCTGGAAAAGACCTTGCCCTTGGCTGCTGAGTGTCACATGGACTGTGCAGTACAGGGCAAAGGCAGCAGAGGCAGCGTGTATGCGCCAGGATCTTTACAGCTCTTGCCTTGCTGATTCCATTAATGCAACAATCATAAACAGTTAGCACAGGTTTTAAAAGGCAAGTTTGCACCTGTGAATTACTTCTAGAGGGAGTCGCAGATATTTTATGAGATGGGTAAGGATAAATACTTGTTTTTCCCCAGGTTAGATGACACTGGGGAAAAATGGATAGAATAGTTTCCAGGTTCTCTCTAAATGGCTGGAAAGTCTTCCGAAGGTGACAGTAAGGGAGAAAAAACTGTCTGAATCACCTGTACACCTCCTACATTTTGCTGGAAATGTTCCTTACTCAGATGAGCACTGTGAGCTGTTTAATAAATTCCTCTGATGGCCACAGAATATCAAAAAATTTTTATTCAAAATAATCTGAATGTCTGAAATCTCTCCACTTTCAGTTGTTTGGTGATGTACTTTCTCATTTTTTAAACCCTTCATAATACCATATGTATCAAAATGGACAGACACATCTAACTTAATCAATAAGCCACCTCAATTTTTTTAAGGGGCAGAAGTGCAATTTATCTTCAATTTNCTCTGCCGCTGCTATGGGACCGCGGCACATCCCGAACAGCTCCAGCGAAGCCGAAACCCCGGAGCGGCTGCAGATGCACGGCAGGGGCTGGCGGCAGCGGCAGCACCCCCGGCTCCCAGACAATTCCTGGGATTTCCCACCAGGAGGGAGTGGAGGGGCAGCGCCCAGCGGGAAACGAGGGAGTGTCCGGTGCTGGCGGGCACGCCCTGGCTCTGCACTTCCCAACAGCGGAGCAGCAGAAGCCAAACCAGCAGGCTCAGTCACAGTGCCGAAGCAAAAATAAAACCGAAAAAGAAGCAGGCAAAACCCACAGAAACACCAGGATCCATGGTCAGAGATACTGGCTGCGTACACCCAGCTGAACAGAACGTGCTGAAAGGAAGGGCTGCCCCTCACCCTGCTCCCAACTCCCTCTGGAAAGCCCAGCTGGCTCCCAAACATCGTGACAGAGCCCCAGAGCCAGGCAGGACGGCGGCTGGGGCAGGAACAGCTGCCACTCCAGGCACAAACAAAACAGATCAAAACCCCCAAAATGATATAAGAAAATAAGCTATCCCCAAGACACGGCTCTTTCCCTTTTCTACTGCCCATCTAGTCACAGATTCATAAGCCAGCAACATTAAATCTAATTATGTAAGTAATTGTGGGCATTGTTCAATGAAGGGCATCCAATGATAATCTAAATATACTGTGTGTACAGTGAAAAAAAGGTATAATTCTAAAGAAACAGTCTGAAATCACTTGTTATTNTGTTTTTAAGGGGCAGAAGTGCAATTTATCTTCAATTAAAAAAAATCTATTTGGCCTCCATTTTTTTTTAAACAGTCTTTAAAAAATATGATTAAAAAAATAGCTATTTAAGGAACAAAGATATTTTTCAGGCTCTCTATACCCCAGAATCTGCATTTTATGATTTTGGCTTGTCTCGGTTTTGATACAGATTTCAGGAGAAAAGGGCTTCAATAACTCCCTTTTTTTCTGTCAGTGAGAGAAATGGATACTAGGGGGTGAAAGTGAAAAACACCCTGTTTATGAAGAAAAAAAATGCATTGAATAAAGGCTA
>WBMY01018560.1:436581-453322 GCA_013397315.1 Donacobius atricapilla
AGGATCCATGGTCAGAGATACTGGCTGCGTACACCCAGCTGAACAGAACGTGCTGAAAGGAAGGGCTGCCCCTCACCCTGCTCCCAACTCCCTCTGGAAAGCCCAGCTGGCTCCCAAACATCGTGACAGAGCCCCAGAGCCAGGCAGGACGGCGGCTGGGGCAGGAACAGCTGCCACTCCAGGCACAAACAAAACAGATCAAAACCCCCCAAATGATATAAGAAAATAAGCTATCCCCAAGACACGGCTCTTTCCCTTTTCTACTGCCCATCTAGTCACAGATTCATAAGCCAGCAACATTAAATCTAATTATGTAAGTAATTGTGGGCATTGTTCAATGAAGGGCATCCAATGATAATCTAAATATACTGTGTGTACAGTGAAAAAAAGGTATAATTCTAAAGAATCAGAGTCTGAAATCACTTGTTATTTGAAACAGCATTAAGTACTGGAAGTTTCTGCTCCATTAGAGTGATCTACACTTAAGTTTATTCACACACTAGAACTCATTCTCCAACAGTTGGTCACCATGCCTTTCTTCAAACTATAGATTTTTAACCACTGTTTAACATAAAAAGCTAATAATATCCTTTTCATCAAATGTTCTAAAAATAATGGTGAGACAGACTTTGCATATTTGAGCTTGAGGTTTCTAGCATTTTAGGTATTTAGTGTAACAAAACTATTAAAATAATAGTGACCTTCTGGAGTAAATGACGTGGTATCACAAAATATTTTTTCAGTGTCACCGAAGTTTTCCTTTTTTGACAATTGTTTATTCTATGGCTATAAACCTTTGAGGTCTTGATAACACTAAAACCCCAAAGAAACATAGATTAGAACTCAAATACAGATCTAGAATAAATTTTGCATACCAGGTCACCAAAGAGCCACTCTGTTAAGTGGAATCCAAGTTCCTTTTCAGTATGAGGGCCCCGATTTGCTTATTTGTGTGTTATGACATTACTTACAGGCTCACAGTTACAGATTTGAATGCCAAAAAGACAATTATACCAACTGAACCCATCCTGGGTTGCACAGGAACGTTCTTCATCCATGTTCTGCATGAGGTCCCAAATTTTGATTTACCTAAACCACATTATTACGAAGTCATCATGTCTTAATTTGACGTGATTCACAGAAAGTACACCATTGCTGGTAGTGAATCAAAGTCCCATCAATAGAATGCTATAACCTTAAAGTTAAAAAGTGTGTCTCAACTCTAATTTTGAAGGGTAAACGTCCAGCCACTGGCATTTTTTATATCTCTTGTTAATTTAATTTTCCAAACATTAAATCCTGCAAAGTGGTTTGCAACTCACTGAACAGATGGTCTCCATGTCTCTTTACATTTTGTAAAATTTGGGAGCTAATGTGATGGCTCTGTCTAAAATTTTGTAGTTGCTTTAGAGTCATATTCTGAAAGTTCATCCTATATGTTAGGGTTCATCACTTGTGTTTAAAGTTCAAATTCATGTGATTTTGTATATTATTAGGAGAGAGCACTTTTATGAGGTGTGGGACTATAATAACTGCATTCACCAGATCAATATAAGTAACTTCTTTTCTTAGTTTTATTGCTTAGAAAAACAACGGACCTCCACTTAAAACCACACATTTTTGACTAAAAAAAAAAGGAAAAAAATAAATGCAAGGAAGATTCGCTCAGTTCCGTGCCCCAGTTTTATTTCTGGTATGCGAAAAGTTTATTACTTATTGTCTTAAATCTGTACCCATGTGCTCAGTCACATGGCCAAAGAGATGTTTTCACTGTGCTATACTGGATCACTGCAAACAACTTTATAATTACCCACATCTGTCTACAAACTGTTTTACATCTGCATAGGTCTGTACCCTGCTGGAAAGAGGACAACACAGCCTTGTTCATTTGTAAGTTCAAGTGCTAAATATGTATTTGATTTCACTTAGAGTCATAACACTACCTAAGTACAAAAGCTTAAAAAGAAGTCATCTATGAAAGATGAACACCTATAAGAAATTAACAATTTACCCTAAATTTTTTTTTCAGTGTTTGGGTTTTTAAAAATCCTATGCCATGAATTCAAAAATACCAATTAAACGAACTGAAACAAAGCACTCTAAGAGTGTTCTGAAAGCAGACACATGAAACATTAATAAAGCGTAAGGAGTTAAATAATTTGAGTTAGTGTCTTATATATTTTTTACCATAGTAAAGTACAATCACATTTGTTATCCAAAGAATAAGTGACTTTTGGATATATGTGCCCAAAAATAAGGAAGGGGTGGGTTTTGCTGACCTGACAGACCATTCACTAGGCACAAGTGATTCACCATCAGCTGGATTTGGGAAATGAAGACATAACAGTGTTTTCTTCTCAATCTCAAACTGACTAAATAGCTTGTTGAGCCTGTTGCGGTATGTAAAAGAGCTGCTGTCACTTTAGAGCAGACAGTGAACCAAAAATTACATGATTTTCTCAAATGAAATTCATGACTAGTGAATCAATTTCCACTGGAATAACCCAGTTCTGCATCATCAGGGAACTCCACGGGGTAAATTCAGCGAGTGTTTGCATTAGTGGCACATGAGCTCCCTGATCCAGGGCAGCCGAGTGTGAGGGAGACGGAGGGAGCACGTCAGCGACACTCTCCTGTCCTTGCAGCACCTTTGTAGCCTACATGACCTTCAAAAATACACCCCGAGTTCAGTTTTTAAGGCCAAGTTCTCTGTGGAGTCAGCTGTGGCCAGTCTGTCTCATTCTCCAGGCTTTTCTGCGCAGGCAGGCAGCAGAGAGAGGCAGTGGGATGCCAGAGAGCTGGAGATGGGCAGCGGCGTAGCTGGGCTGCCAGGGGACATCCCGAAGACAAGGCCAGCAACATGCAGGGAATGCCACTGGCAGCACCAAGGGAAGGGATGGAAGAGCAATGGAGCAGGGCTGAGTGGAGAGGAAGTGCCTTATAGCGCCTTCAGAACAGAACAAGTGGTTTGGGATTAGGAATGATCTTGAAATGCCTGTGTGTACTGCCCAAATTGTACATCCCTGCTGGTGAAGGGACTGCCTTATTCCTATGCCACAGGGGAGATTTACTGCTTGTCTGAGCTACACTCACATGAAAATGAGCAGCACTGATCTACCATAAGGAAAGATGCAGCAGCTGTGTTGTGTTCTAGGATGCCATCTTTTCTCTAGAAGAAAGACACAACCTTTTGCTCCAGGAACATTCTGGAAAATGGTGAATATTTTCACTTAAGGGCCAAACCCTCAGGTATCTTTTGATTCTGGATACTTGAAAACCTTTTCAGTGGCATGTTGGACATTTCCCTAATCATCTGAATCAAAAGCTGCAGGTTTTGTACTAGTAGAAGTCACAACCTTATACTACTGGCAGATTCTGAAAAGTCGTTCAAACAGTGCTATACTTACAGCTGTGCCAAAGCTCTCCAGCACTGTAACAACCAATGCCAACTTAGTTGGTTCAAGTTCTGTTTTTTAAGTGACTTTTATAAAAATATTTAGCCCTAGGGCTTTTAATTTTCTTGGTATAGCTACCATATTTCTCAGCATTTGGTATTAAACCACACTGAAATAATTTTATAAAAGCAATTCTTCAGTTTGACTGTTCCAAAGTAGCCTGTCCAAGGATAGATAACTTAAAATACACATCCGTTAATAAAACTGTAACATAGCCAGAAAACAGCTGTGATAGTACTTAAAAAAAAAATAAAATTATACCAGTTCATCACCCTGCTTTGCCAAAAGTGAGATAAATGCTGCTGCAATGATTTTTTCCCTTTGAAGGTCAGTGTCCATACCATACACGGAATGAATCCTTGCCATTCATGCTTTACCAGAACAATATTAATATTCACGAACATTTCAGCTTTAACCATGTGATGAGTTTGGTTAACAAAATTCCAACTCCTTTTCTTCTGTGGGTACTTCTTTCACAAAGCAAATAATTTGGTTTCTACATGACTGTTGACCTCCTGAACTTCAGTGAGTGTCTGTGACCATGGTGAGCCATGGCAGTGGAAGCCCTTTGCAGACCAACTTGACACTGAGAACAGCTGCTGAAGTGGGTGAGCTACTTCCACTGGGGTTGCTGATGTTGCTGAAATCGGTGCAGTGTCGAACTGGTGCAGTTTTTCAGAGCTCTGCAGTGTACCAGGCTCAAAGGTCAGACTGAGAGCGCTGCTTTGCAGGACTGAGAACTCCAAAGAAACTTTCAGTCCTATATAGGATTTATTAAGCTCATTAAAATAACACCCAGTCCTAAATGAGCCACAGCTTTACTTGCTCTCTGTTGTGGCTCTTGAAACTGGAGTGTGATTCCCTCACACAATAGCAGTGAGAAGCCACAGATCGAAAGCAGCTGCCACCATGTTTGCAGAGGGGAACGTGCTCGGAGCAGTCAGCAGTTTCTGACCAGAAGTGCTGCAGCTACTGCTTTACCCTGCTCAGAGCTGTCTCTGTTTGAGTCACAGGTTCAAGTAACCTTCTCAGAAATGGAGCTACAGACTACTCACTTCAAAAGAAAAGAAAAACCTCAAAACTGGCCGTAAACCAGCCTTGGCTCATCCTCTGCTTCCCTCCGTTAGGCTGTATCTGTCTCTGCAAAGCCGTACTGCGCTACCGTATAGTCAGAGGGAGAATGAAAAGGTAGGTCTTGCTATCAGTTCTTCTGTGAGATCTAAGGCTTATCACACAGCTCCTCTGCTAACCCTGAGGCTTACTTCTCAAGTACTTTCCAAATCTTGAATAAATGATATATCAACTACTAAATATCTGTAGGCAATCCCTAGATATCCCCTCAATGCCTGTGAAAGTGTACGTATTTAAATGTACATCCAAAACATTCCTTGGTGATTTCTCAGTATTAAACAACATCCTTGCTGTCTAACCCAGCACCTGGAAAGATCAACTGCCATTACACTGCAACTTTTAAGATGCTTGTTATTGTGGAATGGCTGCCTTTGGGTGGTAACAGGAGCAAGAGCAGCTAGACAAGTAAGAAAGATGATCAGTAAAATTTCTGTTAAAGCTGTTCCGAGCCCTACAAAATCCTAGAATTATTAAGGGAATCTGGACATCTTAGGAAAGTGTTACATTAAAGCAGAATTTTTTCATTTAACTAAGAGATTTCTGCCTGGTGGCTTTGGAATAAAAAAAACACTTTAAAAAATATTGTCCTTGGTTTGTCAATTGTCCTTTGGACACATATCTTCAAATGGGCTGTAGAAAATCAAAGGGCTGTGTAACCTAAGATATACCAGCAATGCAGACTGCATAGCCAAAATAAAAACTGTATGTAATGATCTTATGTACATGATCTTACTGATCAGTAAGCAGGACCTTTTTTTCCCCCTGTAAACTAGATAAGCCACAAGAGTAGTGGTTAATAGCATGGGAGGAAATTGCATCATTCATGGTACAGATAGAAGGTTCAGTTCATTTTAAAAGACCTGCCTTTCTTCTAAACAGAGCAGGTTGTCAGTGGTGTTTGACATGAGTGGAGGAAGCACAAAAGCCAACAGCAGCACAGTTGCAGAACAATTCAAAGCATAGCCCACAGCAGCTTGGCAGTAAGTCGTCACCCTGTGCCACTGCAATACCTGATACTGCTGCTGAGAGGCACTCCCCAGAAATACTGAAAGTGATGTCACGTCAGAAAGCCAAAGCACAGGATGGGCAAACAATGCAGGAGAAAGATCTGTCATCCTCTGCAGTGCCCATGACAAAGCTGGGGAGATGCTGTTCAGCAGGGAGAAAGAAGTCTTCCATCAATTCTGGCAACTTCTCAGTGCTTCCTGAGGCTGCAAGAGGCAGCTCATAGGAGATTATGAACTGCAACTGGTAGTCCACGTGTTGAGCCACGCTGCTCTTCAATGAAAGCACATTCTCAGTGTAACAAAAGACTGATGAGAATAATAGTGCAAAGCTTGGGATGTACAATGAAAAAAAAAAAGGGGTGTTTTCCTTAGAGCTTGTGACTTTTATTATCTTGATCCGTTTGATAGATGCCATACAACAGACTGCTCATGTAGGCCTTAGTCAGCAGGGAGAGATGACAAAGCCATGCTGGCACTCCTGCTTTAACCCATCACCTGAAATTCAAGTGCATGGGAAAGGCAATGGAAATCACTTGGTGAAAAGTCTCCTTCCAGTGGCCCCCCAGTGCTGAGTAAGGACAGGGGAGGAGTACAGCTCTCTGACCCTCCTGAGTTCCACCAGGCCACACAGGCAGCCTGCTTGCGGTGTATTCTCATGGTGTGTTTACACTTCAGCTTCCCTAAAAGCACTGGCACATCACTATTGTGTACAGAATGCTGCAGAAGGTCCTAAACCAGCAAAAAGTAGAGAAAGGAGCTGATCCAAATCACGTGGGCTCTGAAGGTGGTGCTCAGCACATTAATACTCAAATATTTTCCTCTGAGAGACCCACATTTCTCACAGTTAATTGATGATCACCATTCTTGACACCAAGAGACAAATAAAATGCAGCATTGGGAAGGCCATAAAAGTTGGCCAAGGGCCTCACCCTTTTTCTTTCCTTGAGAAATCTGAGGGCTCCTCTGTGTGTAGGGTGAAAGACGTTGTTTCATTGGTATATGTAAAAACAGATTATCAAGCACAACTTTATCTGGAGCTCCTGTTACACCTTCTGGGTATCATCAGTGCACAGATGATATGGGCCTCTACTGCACGTAAGACATTAACAGACCATAAAGGTAAGTTAGAGGAACATTCAGTCTTATTAAATTTTGCTACCTGAACTGCCTATTTAATTGTCTATCTCACACTGTTTTTATACACAAAGACAGAAAAGTGATAATTTTGCATTTCCACTGTAAAAAATGAAACGAACAGAATACCCTGAAAACCACACACACAGAAACACCCCCCAAAATAATTTTTCATTGCTTCTTTCAGTTTCCTCTTTTATCACTGTTTCCATACTATAATGTATTTTGCTGACTGTACCAACACTGCATACCGCTATGTATTAATCTGCAGTAAACAGTAGCATAAGGTCTGTAATAATGACCACATGGATACAACTCTGTCAAGTTCTTCATCATCTCTACCACCTCCTTTTCTGATTCTTGTTGTACATTGGTTCTGACTTGTCAGCACAAGAAATGTGATGAACCAGGGCTAATACTTACTGAACACAATAGTGGAAGTTTTTTCTCAACTTTTCCGATTTTCAGACAGTGAAAAGCTTGAGTTTATGCACCTGGACAATATTACAGACTCTTACTTCCAGATACTGCAGACAAATCACAAAGTTCTAATTGCCCCTCCTCAGCCAGTTATTTATCACTCCTTCAAGAACTTTCAGGTTATTTCCCCTGGAATCACGTGAAGTCATTTTGGTACATAAATGTAGTTTTCCCTCTAATTCCTAATGCTTAATTTGGGATCCAAAGTTTCCCTCCTCCTCCCTGTATAGCTTTTGATATGTGAGTCATATTCCTATTTCATTTGAAGCTTTGCTGCTATGGTGCACCATTGCTGAACTTGCTACTTCCTCTGCTTATGTAGAGATAAATGCAGTCACTTCACATCAACGAAGGTCTTCCCATGCTGTCATCCTAAATTCATGCATTCCCATTTGCACTGCAGTCTGCTATTCCCCCCTTACATTAATCACCAAAACACTTTGTGATCAACATCTTTGCAGTTTCTCTCAGAACCCATTTTCAAGCCCTGTAAGCATTACTGTGCCTTTTCCTTCCATGTGAACCCTACTTCTCAGCACCTTTCCTGTCAGTTTTCCTGGGCTAAAATACCTGAAATTTGTCACAAAAGATATCTGGAAGACAAATTCATTAGGTATATTAATGTCATTTCATATTTGCAAAATTAACCCTTCCCCAAAAAATGAAAAATATGAGAGTAAATTTCAACTGCGTAACATTTAAAGGCAAGTCCATTGGCAGAGTCAAACAAATTTTACAAAGTAGTCTTTTAAAAAACAATGCAATGTCACACTTTATTTTAAGATCTCTCATATTACTAAGAATAATAAGATACAAGAGTAATGTGCTCTCCTTTGTTGGAGTGACTGCCAAGTGATGTCACAAAAAAGTTCATTGTGTATGTGGGAGAAAATTTCACAGGTCAGGCTGATCAGTTAGAAATGAGACTGCTTATATATCAGTATATTAGTAATCACCATTTCTGGGAAAAAACCCCCAAACAATAAGAATAACCACTTGATGTGTTTGTTAAAAGTTTGCTAATAGTGGCTTTTTGATGTATATTCAGGCAAGGCAGATTCTGTACAGTATTAAGGAAGTCTATGAATCCCATCCCAAACCATAAATGTGGAAAAGCTGTGGATAAACCCTTTTATATGCTGAAATGCTTTTCTCATAGAAGAAACCTGGTTTTACTCATCAAAAACCTATTATTCCATTAATGTAACTTTCCAGTAACATTGACTCAACCATTTGCCTCATGCCATGCATTTACTGGAATGTTTTCTAGTTTATCTTTAACCCTCTAGCCCCAGTTATTAAGCAGAGCTACAACAAGGAGCCAAAACTTCATTTTTATTACATATGTTTGTCAAGGTTACTTCATCACCTCCTCTTTTCTTCTACTCTTTTGGTTCCTTTTCCCACACACTGCAGCTTGTCAGAAGTCTGGAATTGGCTGTCCTGGGCAGTGGTGGAATCCTCATCCTTGGAAGTGTTCAAAAGGCACGTGAATGTGACACTTGGGGTGATGATGTAGCAGGGAACACGGTGGTGCTGGGTTAATGGTTGGACTCTTAGAAGACTTTTTCAACCTTAAGGATTCTAAATCTAGACTGTGAGGGCTCTAAAGCAGAAACCAAACCCACTATTCTGATTTGTCCTTTGCTTTGCAAAGATATTAATTGACAAGGGCTAGGAATTAGAATACTGGGATACAGCTTGTAAGGCAAGTGTGTTTGTGATCTCTGCAGACCGTATCAACACCTTAGTCAATAACCATGTTTGTTTAATGACTGTAGTAAGTACAAAACTAAGAACTGCCATACGAGGTCGGACTAAAGGTCCTCTTAGCTCAACGTGTTGTATATTCAAACAGAAATTAGTACTGGATGCTTAGGAAACAACATCTATAGAGTAAGTGCTGCCCTTGCTCTGCCCTCACAGCTTCTCATGATTAGCAGTTTAAAGACTGGTTTGTGCTGAAAAGTATAAAGGGATCAATGCACCAAGAACCTGTTTTACCATTCTTTGAAACCATTTACTATTCTGATTTCCACAACATCCCATGGCAAAGAGTTCCAAGACTTAACTACTGTGAAGTACTTCCTTTGTCTCCATCACTTACCTAATTATTTCCTTTGCTGCATATCTTTTCTTGTGCAAGGAGAAACAGCATTCATCTCTGCCTTAACTAAACATTCCCCATCTGCCTTTATACCATTCAATCACTTCTTTACCCAGCCAGAAAGTTGTCCTAAGGTGTCATTTCCCTGACAGCCACTCCATCCCCTGCACCAGCCTCCCTGATGGCCCTTCTCTGCATTAGTTCTTGTTCTGTGTCTCCTGGCAGTGGGTGCAGTACTGCAGAGGTGGAAGCACGGTGCTCCCCAGGGACACAAGGATGATCATCTTCTCTTTCATTCTCAATTGCTTTTTTAATGACATGTGAACTTCTGTTTGCTGGAAGTCTGGTCCCGTGGACTGGACACTCAGTAGGAGCCGAAAGGCATTTTCTGGTGTGGTTTCTTTGGAAGGGACTGCGGTCATTGCTCTCCAAGGCAATGCTGTGATGCAAACAGAGGTGTGGTAATTGGGGATCACAGGGAGATTCACTTCAAAAGCATGCACGTGATCCAAATTAAAATACTAACGTGGACACACCCAGAAACCTTCCACGATGATTCCAAGATTTCTCCAGAATAGTAACAGCTTCTTCAGGGCTCATTTTTATGCATGCATAGTCAGGATTATTTTTCCTTTGATCATTAGCTTGCACTTTGTAAGCACTGCATTTCAGTTGCTGTCATGCAGCTCTTCACTGTCAACTTTTGTCTTGACAATTATAGTAATAACAATCTATAAAATTATCAAGAGAAAATGCGAATATTTGTTATTTTCAAGTAATGATGTCTCTGTTATACAATACAGGTCCCAATACCAGTGTTGGAAACCTCTGTTCATAGACACCTCTCTGTAAAACAGGTGGTCTAGGAGATGACCAAACCTTCTGGACCATAGCTTGGTTTTGTGTACCAGCTGCTCCTGTGGGATCTTACAAAAAGGTTTTTTGAAAAACCATCAACATTCTTCTTCATTCTTCTCTAAATATTGACCCTAAGATCGGTGAGACGTCCTATAAAAATGTTAACTCTCGTCCAAACCAAGACATGTTCACGTTATCTGCTAATTCTATTTCTTTTGACAGGTGCTACTAATCTGCATGCAATGGAGCTCAGACTTAGCGCTCTGAACTCCCTCGTATTCCTTCTTAATCCATTTGGTATGAGCACATATAAGTGATTAATAGGAACTGATTTCACAAAACCCCAAAAAAATCTAAATAAATGCAGTGAAAAACCTGAAGGAAGAAAAAATCCTCACTGTTTCTGGTTTGCTCCTCTGAAGGAATGGAGTGCAAATTTTGTCTGTGAGACAAATAGGAAAGCCCAAGTAGAGGAACTGCTATTTTCAGACAGAAGTGTCTTTCTGACAGATGTTTTAAACGCTGGTTTTGTTTTAGTGTTTTGTTGTAGTCTCCTGCCCACACTGCTACCCTTTACCATTTTTTAAGAGTCAACCTAATTCCTCTTCTTAGTGACAGAGGAGAAGAATTATTCTTTTCTACACAGGTCAGTCATATGAATTTCTTGTGAAAGTCTTTAGATACCTAATAGATTTGCAGCAATATTTTACATCAGGACTTGTAATGAGATAGTATTGAAATAGTACTGTAATCTACATTTGCTCTGTGTAATAGAAGAAAACAGACTGAGGTGTATTTCCTTTTAGTGTTTCAATATTACCAATGTAAAGTTTTAATAATAAACAAAGAGTGTGATGTAATTCAACAGGCAGAAAAGATGAATTTCCTTTTGTCAAAACCAAAATATTTGTATTTGCATGAATGTACATTACAGACCTTTCCCTTTAATTATATTGTTCTAATAGTTTGAATGCAAGAAACAGTTAACTATGTAATAATTTTTTTTTTGCCAGTGTGAGGATGCCAGTGCCATAAAGTGTGCTGCAAAAACTATATGAAAAATATATGGATAAGAAGGAACAACAAAAAGGGATTGCATTGATGAAAATGTACAGAGCCAAGAAACTGTACTAATGCTAAAAGTCTAATGAATGGACAAAGAAATGCTATTTACAACATAGCTGGCCATCACAATCACTCCATTGATTTTAAAAAAATAATTGGCCCATTTCTTTCAATATTAGACCACATTTAAATTTTGCTATTATTTGAGCTGTCTCTTTCCAAATATTTTAACTTTCAGAAGCAATTACTAAACAATGAGTTTATTGCTGGATTTTAATATTCAATCAAAGACCAGCCCAAAATAAAGCAATATATTTGTCATTCAGGAAGGATTATAAAAAATGATGCAATTTTACTCTTTTGCTAGGTATGGGCACTGAACCTGGACACTGAATAGAAGGAAGCCTGTTCAGTTCAGTGAATTTGGTGGTATCTTCACTTCAAATGTTCAGACTTTTAAGAGTGACAAGGGTGTATTTCAGTGTCCCTCCCAAGCAGGAGCACAATTAAGACTTGTACCTTGAAGCAAGCTACACCTCAGCCAGATAAAACACTTTATCAAGATTGTACCAAAAAATCAATTGGTTTTGGGGGTCCCAAAATATGCTCAGCAGTTTACAACGTAATGAGGAAGTTGGGCTTGTGGTGATGGTCATGCTGTAGGTAAACAAGACAGTCATGGGCACTGCAATGTTCCATATGCAGCTCTAAACTGGAATTTCTTAGTAAGACAATGAATACTGCCAGAGTTATCCAGGTCCCTTTCTGAACCTCTCTCAGTAACTTTAATTTAGAGAAGTCCCACAAGGTGAGCAAGAGGGACTTCTGGTTAACTCTTTGTTACCATCTTTACCTCAATTTATTGCCCAGTTTAGGATTGAAGAATACAGTCTGCACTGCAAATCACACCGGATTTGGTACAGAGTCCTGAACATTTTCATCAGACAACAAAATTTCTGGATTTCTACCTACTGAAGGTAATACTGCTCAGAGGTTGCTTGATTTTGAGGACAGTTTTCTTCTAAACACTGATTTTGAGAACAGAGCAGTGATAATGTATCAATAAATAGCTGATTCTTCAAAATAGTTAGTAAAGCTTTTCCACTAAAAAAAAGAAAAGGTTTACTTACAGACACCCCATCTTAGAGCTTGCGAGTGCCAGCTCAGTATTACTGCAATCAGCATTGCATCCACAGCTTGCCAGTGTACAGGAGTAGGTGCTTAACTGTTCTATATTCCAGAAATTCTACTTCAAGCCACTGTTTTCTGCTTGTGAAGTCAGTCCTATTCCTTCACCACACAGCAGTTGTATCAATACAGAGGTTGATTTGAGAAATAATAATCTTTACTAAAGTATACCGTCTTCTTCCAAGTCACTTCTGTCTTAGAAAATACACATGAGAAATAATCAAAAAATAGATTTCTGCTTTTTAGTTCAATAAGCAGGTTTAAGTATGTTCTCTGCTAAAAAGTGACTCAATTGAAAGAGATGCAAGATGGAAAGCACAACGCTCAAACACTTGCATTTCCTTGTAAAGCAAAGATGATTTTCTAAACCCTGCATCTCAAGCCAAACCTTGCATCCAAAAGTTCAACCCTGTTCTCTCCCATCTGCATGTCTCCACATGTCATACGGATTCAGCAGCCCAAACTGTGCCATTATTATCTTCAAGTTTTGACTTTGCTGGTACCTGAGTGTAGGTATAAACGGGAAATGTTGCAAATATCTGGAAGTACGTTATCTTTCTGGTGGATCATGGGAGCTGAAATAAACTGCAGCTCATTCTTCCACTGCTGCATAAACAGACTCAGATTGAACTGAAGTGTGTCACTGTGGTGGATGCGCTCCTGGCCATGGGCATTGCATCATTTCAGTAAGAAGACGCCATTGTTAAAAATGTCACTTCTTCCCTTTAATGCAATAACTATTGAGCTTTCAAGACTGGTTTTATTATTTTGATCCAGAAATGCAAACATGGTAAGTCCCCTTCAGAGAATTGGCTGTAATCGTTAGATCACTTACCAAAGGTGCTGGAATACAATCTGATACAATGATAAAATACCACTTTAGATTTCAACTTCATCACCCTGAAAGTCTAATGCTGTTCATTGCATACAACCCCCCAAAATATCAAATTAAAAAAAATGCACTGAGATGAGCTCAAAGAGCATTTCTCTGTTACTGATAACTGATTTATATATTCATCAGAAAAGGAGGTTTGTATTGCAGTAAACAGGATGCTCTGGGCTAGGAAAAAAAAGTTAGGAGCACTGTTCATATGCAATCTTTACCCCTGTAAAGCCATCTCATATACTTAAAATACCAGAGTCTGTGAGATAGCTGTCTGGGTTCAGATAATGTAAAAAAATCATACATGGGGAATGAAAAATGATACTTCAAGTTACTGACAACTTTAATGTGACATCAACAAACGTGGTATTTAAGTGTAAATACATTTCCCTTTCTGTTTCCAAAAAGAACGAGTATTTCCTGTCAATGCACCCAACAGTGTATTGTGAAACACAAGGCAAACCAGGGCAGCCTCGCTGAAGGCTACTCTGAAGACCCTTTTTGTCAGTCCTTTATTTTCAGATTATTATTTCCAAGGGAACATGCACCATAGCTCTTTAATATTTAACAGATTACCTCTTAAGAGGAAAAGTAAGGGGAAAAAAAGGAATATTCCATGACACTTTCACCCACTCATAAAAGCTTGAAATCATAAGCACAGGGAAGTCAAGCAAAGCCAAATCACTATTTCATATAGTCCGAGAATTACATTAAAACATACACAACATTCTTCACCGGTAAAGGAAAAAAATATACTTAAAAACATCAAAACGAACACCTACATTTTACCATATAATGTAATAATTACCTTTAGCTGTAAAGTGTCTTGGTTCTAACACATCGGTCTAGAACTGACCACCAGTAAACACAGAACTCCTCATGGGTGATCTTTTGCTTCTAGAATAAATCGGTAGCTGTTTCACAGTCCTAACCCAAATGTACTGGGAGGTATTCCAGATGACTAAAAGCCATTTCTAACTAGAAAAAGGCACCTACCAAACCAAACACTGAGGTTATTTTGTCTGTGATCTTATTTTGCTTCGATATAAAGACAGTAATTGAATTTATCTTTAAGTTTAAAAGGTTGAAAAGCCTTTTTAAATAATATGACAGTAGAAAATGAAAGAACTGACAGGATAAATATGCACATCTATTTCCAAAACTTCAAAATTTATAAAAGTTTCTTGGGTGCCACCGAAGTATGATGAGTTCATATAGGCAATATACACACTGTACTTTTTCCATGTGCTTTATCAGGGCTTCGATATTGTGACTGGCTTTAAAAATAATTTTGCAGCCAGTATGAAATTTTCCAAATTGCAGATTCAATTACTGGTCTTACTTGAAGAAGTTCAGTAAGAATCCTTGAAGGATTTGGATATTACTAAGGAGTGAAAGTGGAATCAGGAGTGCACTTTACCTTTGGAATGTCACCATAAGACCCAAGTTGTTTATTTACACCCACAGCCCCAAATTATCTCAAGGTGAAACCCTGGAACTGTTTAATGGTCAGCTTGTGATTCACATAACATTTTACTGGTTCAAGAACTTGAATTGCTCTGAGAACACAAAGCACTTCATCTCACTTGCAAACTGGTGTGGGACATCCCAGCTCTAAGACCTTCTTTCTAATAAATCCCCTGGATGCAGCTGCTTTTTGGGAAGGGGAAAAAGCTGGGAGGCAAAACTGAGTCATCTTTTAAAATGAAGCCACTCCTATCTGCACAACTGCTACCTCCTAGACATACAACCTCTTCAGCTTTCTAGACATTTCTTCTGACCTCTGCCATGGAGAATTTCCCAGTGAAGATGCAAAATGCAAATGGAGCGATAACTGAAGCCCTGCACGTACTTTTTGCCACATGTCCAACATGTAGATGAAGATTTCAAACATGACCAGTTGAGGTCATTTTCCAAAGACCTCACACAACAAGAAAGGGACAGCTACACTTCTTCCACCTACCTGTTCTGGTGGAAAGAATTCTTCCATGCTGTACAATGATAAGCAAAAGTATTTCGAACGGAGTAACAAAGAAAGGAAGTGATTCAGAGACTGAACCACAGTTCAGAAATTCACATTCTTCCATGCAAATGCCCTTAAAGAAGGAGACTGGGCCTAACATTGCCTGCAAACTAGGCTGTGAGTCTGCTCCCTCACAGAACACACCAGCTGACTACTCGACCAACCTCACTTGGGTGGCACACAGTGACACAGCCCACATCCAACTACCAAACGTCAACATCTTACAACACAAAGATCATAAAACAGCAGAATTTTTTAACGCTGAGTCAGAGCTAAAGCAGTGTGGCTACCATTAGCCTAAGACATACTAGCTTTACTTCTTTCTAGAACTAATCCAAACATCTGAAGAGAACTTGGACATCACCTGGCAAAGATCTTCTACGCATCCCAGAAATTACTAATCCTAAAATTGTATTGCTAACTTTTTTGGGTCAAAGTTGTTCTTCGCAGAACTCCCACTGGCTGTTCTAGAGTCACAACAGCAGTACAGCTGAAATACAATATCCGCAAAATTACCAAGCTAAATGATAGATATTGCAAAACGGAGGGGGGAAGGTCAATGACACTATTCAGATCATTAGGTACTTCTGATAATTTAACACCATGTAGGAGAGTTTAAGTGCTGTTCATTTCAGAGGAGGTCTGTGTCACACACAGTAAAATACCATCCTACTAGAGCAATGTCATCCCTTAGCTATGACCTCTGGTAAAGACTTTGAAAGACAATGACAAAGTGAAAACTGTCTACGTGAAACCTGTCAGATCCTGCACGTCTTGCACTTGAGACCCTACAGCTTATCAAGATCATCAAATGGAGAATAAGCGCAACCACGTCCAGCCAACCACAGCAGCAGTTCACACCCAAGCACACCCTGATGGTAGAGCAGCACCTAACACTGGCACACAGCTCCAACGGGAAGGTGATGGTTTCTGTCCTAACCCTTCAGCTGGGCACTCCCGAGAGTCTCAATACTAACAGCCATTTCACCAGGAAACGTGGAGCCTGAGGAGGTGCTCCAGACCAAGAAGTGTACGACATCCAGTCATGTCTGGTGTTTTTACCACTTCCACCCTGGTTCCACTTACTGGAACTGGATATTTCAAACACCCATGTCCAGCCGGTCTTATTTTTCATTTCAGCTTTCTCCCTTCTTCTTCTCCGGCGTGGCAAGAGCGGCTAGACTCGTTCTCAGTTGGGGCATTAGAACTCGGTGCCGGAGGTCAAGATTCGGCTGGGTCTCGCCCACTGCCCGCCGGCTCCCTTTTCCCTGCCTGCCCCCGACCCGGCGGCCGNTCCTGCACTTTGCACAGCGGGCGCAGAGCCGCCTCCATCCCTGCGCCTCCCGGTAGCGCTAAGGCGCATTTTTTCGCACTAATCTGCACATTCAGCACGTCCAGAGCGCCTATGAC
>WBMY01018560.1:453710-528864 GCA_013397315.1 Donacobius atricapilla
GGCGCCTCTGGCCCCCGCTCCCCGCCGGGCACGGCGGTGCCTCTCCCGCTGCCCCCCGGGCGTTTTGGCAGGTTCGCCAGCCCGCTCGGGGACAGGAGAGCCAGCGGCCTCCCGCCCGCCACCTGCCCTTCACGTGGAGGCGGCGGCCGGAATTTTGGAGCGGCTGGGGGATGCGCGGCCGCGCGAAGCCAGCGGCTATCGCCACTTTAGAGCCGTCCACGTCGTTTCTCGGAGCAAAAATGCCGCCCCATGGCCGCTGCCGTCCCCGCGGCGCTTATCTGAGAGGCGGGGAAGGTGTGAAGGTGATGCCGAGGGAGCCGGGCTGCGCCCTGGCTGAGCACCGGCCTTCTCCGGCCGTCACTGCAGCGCTCCGCGGGCGCGCAGAGCCGCAGCCCCAGGAGCTCTCTCACAGGAACCCGGCCGTGAGGGACCCGAGTCCCGACATATTCCAGAAAGGTCTGGGTGCAATCCCGTGCCACGGGCTCTAGGATGAGCCCAGAGCAGGGTGGTTGGAGCAGATGACCCACTACAGTCCCTTCCCCGGTGACTGGTGCTGTGGGTTGGTGATTCTGTGCAGAGGAATGAGCTCACGGTGACAGGAAGCCACACTTCTCATCATGATGGACTCCAGGGGAGGCAGGAGTTGGGGTGTGGCAAAGAACCCCGGGTAGGATGCTGTGGCCGCCTAAAATGTAAGGGCTGCTCCCTGTGGAGACTGAGGAGCACTACGTTGTCTTCCTGTGGGTTCAGGATGTGCTGTCTCCAGGCAAAATGTTGAGTGTCCTCTCGGTATTTTGTTTATTGGTAGGAAAGAGCACCATGAGGGTGTTCTTTGACCAGCTCTTCACACCTTGGCTCCACAGCCATCCAGCTCCAGTTGTTACTGCGTTTCAGACTTACTGCTCTCCCCTCAGGGCAGACCTTTCCATTCCCTATAACCTGGGATCAGTGGTGGATGTTGTATGGTCTGGCTTTGCCATGGTTTTGTTCATCTTCTTGTGTTTGTCATCTTTCCCTTCTTGATTTTCCATGTGAATGTGAGAATTGGCACTGCCCAGAGCACAGGTTGGAGAGGGTTATTGAATGTGATAATGGTTAATAAAAGTCGCTGGTATTGAGCGCTGAATTATCTCCAAATTTTCATTGATGACCAAAAATCCTGGTGTGGTTCAAGTAGTGTGAAGCCAAAGACTCTTCTGGCTGAGAGGATTCCTTTTTAAAATATCAATATTGGGTATTTTGAACATTGTCACTTTTTATCATGAAAGTAGGAAATCATGCATGCACATCCAACTCTTGCTTGACCCCATCTCCTGAACTGTGAATATTACCTCTGGTGATAATGAACTTGCCAGCAAACCAGCTTAGTATTGACTGAGAGTTCAATAAAAACTATCTAATGGTAGTTTGGAGCTCAAAAGCGTTTATGGTTTGTGTGGTCTACAGGGGCGTATGATGATGCTGGAGTCCTAAGGACAAGACATTCTGCTTACATGAAACGTAACTATTTTTTTTTGTCCTGACTGTGGTAACTGGAGAGTTGTTCTCTGCTTTCCAATTTGCCAGCAGTATTTGGATAGTTGGGATTTGATATTCGAACAGTAAAATGTTGAGAAGATAAAGAAATACTGTAAACTACCCATGTGTAGTAATTCCAATAATTAATGCAGCAAATACTTCCTAACTGCCAAGCAATGCATTACTTAAAAATCACACCCCATGGTTTCTTCTTGATAAATCAATTATTTTGTCATATTGTAAAGTAACGTTTATTGTTTACAGTAGCAAATCAGCTCATTGAGCCGAATATAAGAGTATATCCATCAATAAGTTTGTGTTTTAATACATCTCTTCAATGTCTGCTTTATTACAACTACATTTTGCAGCTTTCCACAGCAGCAAACAAAATGGCAGTCAGTGAGTCATTTTTCAGATGCATACTGAAATATTCGATCTCTGAAACTGTTGGCTTCCTTCATAGTATCAACTCTTTCCAAAGGTGTCTTGAATGAATTAAAAAAAATCCCTTCCCAAGCTGTAGAAGAGTATAAGTCTTTTATTTCAAGACAGGTCTAATAATCAGACTGTTCTGTCTGGGCTTTGCTGTTCCTGTGTTCCCAGACAGATGAAATGCGACCAGCTCAGCCTGTGCCATACTGCAAGAAGTCTTCATGACCTGGTCTATATTTTAGACAATTTCATTTACATTGTACAGTGTTCACAGTAACATTGTCAATATTGTTCCTGTAAGATTTACAACCCAAACAAATAGTAGCTTGGAAGTTTTGAAAGGATGAATGCTTTAGTGAATACTTTGAAGAGGGGAAACATCTTTTTCCTGATTACTCACTCCTTGTTTCAGAGAGCGCAGTCCCTTGGGATGCGGTGGTTTGTGAGTCAGTAGTGAGGAGCATAACGAGGACTTCTGCGATTGTCAAACCCAGGAAAAGTTATTATGGTTTTGGTGTATTTCCATATGAGTTAGCGAAAGACAAAGTTTTAAGTTTTAAAAAATTCAAGTGACCTTCATTTACCCAGTAGGTCTTTTATTTAACTAGACAAGGCAGGTGGTGTCCCTCTGAATCTTGCGTAAAAACTAGAAATGCTTAAATTTATGATAATGTTTTTAGGGTTTCTGATAATAGATTTTCTGGGAATACATCTTTTCTGATGTTATTTGCCTTTCAATGGTAACATCTATGAAATGAAATTGCAGCAAAATCCAGATTGTTGTACAAATTTCAAACTCTAAACTTAATGGTTTTGCTAAGTATGTGATTATTCATTACTCTTATTGTTTCACTGCCTTCTCCTGGTTCCCATCCCAAGAGAGTAATGCAGGCAAGGGAGGCATTCCAAGCATGATACACCACATTTGAACACTTTGGATTTGATGGATGCTCTGGTTTCCACTACTTCGTTTGAAGGAATTATCTCTCAGTCTGAATAAACTTAAAAGCAAAACTATTCTATTCCAGAAAGCAAAAATACTGCTGTCATTGCTGGGCTATTGATTTGTTATCGACTGTTTAGTCAATCAGTCCATGGCTGTACAAATATGTGGGAACTGTACAGTCACTGACACAGTTCCCCCAAGGAGTGCAGATGAGGATTTGCAAACACCTTGTATGAAAAATTGCCATGAGGGGCTGTGTTGGCTCTTGAAGAGGAACAAGAATGGTGGGCAGGAATAATTAATAAATGGAGAAATTGAGAGAATTCCTGTGCTAAGGTATGAAAATTATGAGAGAGAAGGGGGGAAAACAAGGCATGAGTGAAGAATAAGGAACCAAAGGCGAATGCAGGGAGAAGGCTGTGCAAAGCCTTGGTTGTGTGAAAAAATGGGGGAGGCAAAGGAATATTTTAGCAGCAGTAACTGAAGTAAAAGCAGGGAACAAGGTAGCAAGATGTCTATCGCCAACCTAAGAAGGGAGGATGATCAGAACATAGAAGTCAGTGAGTGAAAGTGAAAAAAGTCCCTTAGTGGGTTCACAGAGTAGCAGATGACAGGAAATGGTGAGTAGCTACTGCAGGAAAGGAGAATCACTTATGGCACCACTGTCCTGGGTGGGTGATAGGCAGGATCAGGGATTTCCCAGGGCTTGGGACTGTGGTGGCTTCATACTCACCTGTTAGGTCTGAGAAAGAACTGGGATACCAGAGGAAGCTTATCACAAGAATTATCCAAGGTGTGAAGTCAAAAAGGAGCTGCAAAACAAGAGAAGGGTGTCCTTTGCATACAGAGAGCATCTAAGAATTACAAATGAGATGAACATGAGAAAATTTAGAAAGCAGCAGGTTTTTTTAATAATTGACTTGCATTATTTTGTGACGAGAAGTAGGCTCGGGAAAAGCCCAGTGTACTTTGCCCTGTGTTGTGCTGTGTTTGGAAGCAAACAAGTAGTTGTGATCATTTGATTCTGAAGCTAAATTAATGTCTTCCTCCAAGCCCTTCTTTGGATCTTACAACATGCAATTACTTATCATCAAGGGGAAGCATTTGAAACAGAAGCTGAAATACCACAGTAAAATGAAACAAACAGTAATATATGGAAAACAAAGTAATATTTGTTTGTTGCAGTACATCATATACCATGGAACAGAACTTTTCTAGGGTTGATAGTACAATTTAATGGCTGCTGTTCTGAAAAGCGACTTGACTTCTTTCAACTTTGTGAGTCTGTTCTGTTCCCTTTAGTCTGGCCAATACCATTTTGCCTGAATTGGGGAAGGGGAAAAAAGAAACTTCGACCAAGGATAAAATTACAATACCTTTGTCTTTCTCTGAACACACTGAGTACCTCCCAATATAGCACCAAAATAGAATCTTTCCACATTCTTCTCCCTCTTGTTTGCAAATGCCTTTTTTCCCACTTGAGATGTTGTCAGAGATAAGAAGAAGGTGCCAAAACATTCCTGTTGGACAGTTTGCTGACTTTCCAACTAGGGTGAAAAAAAGACAAAGTGTAGATCATGTACGTAGAAGTCAGTCTCATTTAGGAGTTCTTGTGTACACAAAACCTTAAAAATTGCTGGCTCAGCAACTGAATTTCAACTGATTTAGGAAATCATGATGTACATCTAACAGGAGCAAATGGCACACATTGTTTTCCTATATTCCTATATAGCCTGAACATCAGGAAAGATTCCTGTAGTAGAGATTTTGGGTTATGGCCTTATTTTTTATGTGGGTTGAAACTGAAGTGTGAAGTGGAGCTCCAATGGCTCCTTCTGTTAAGCAACAAGTAACAATGTGTGGATACCTAAGAATGTTATAAGTTGTAGAATATGGGATTTGAAACTTGAAATTAAAGGAGGTTGGGATATGTTTTATTAGTACTATCTGGGCAAGATGTATTAGAACAATTATAAAGAATCCATAAATAGCAAGACTATAGGAAGCAGATTGATCTGAGTGATTTTCTTAAGGGAAGACATCTGACATGTTCAGTGTGGTCTACACATAGAGTGCATGTGATATTCAGAGTGATCAGTGTATTGCAGCACATTAGTAAGCCGATTTTTTAAGCTGATTTTTCTCCCTGAATCTTTGCTCTATAAAAATTGCACTGAACTAATGCTATCCAGCCTACAGGGATGCAGTGTTTTAGGATCTAGGTGTATAAATTGTATATGTTAAGGAATACTGTGTTTTGTGACTTTTAATCATGGACTCACCTTGAACCTCTGTATTTGCCTCTCACAAACCCTCTGTGCATAGTAGGCTGCTCATGAGGGTTGCCCAAGAAAAGGAAAGTCACTGCATGATTTAATAATAACTCTGGAACTATGCAAGGACACATAACATTCCAGAAAACTAAAAGAATTATCCCTTACTAATGAGAAAAAGTATGGAGCTGGATCCATCCATGAAAAGGATTACAGAATGTCATTATTTGTGAGGACGGAGAGCCTGAAGCCACAAGGTGCCTTCAAGTCTGTTTTTCTGGGCTTACAAGCAAAAAACTCCGTGATACACTGAAAGTGTTTAAAGATACATACAATTATAGGGGAATATAGAATAGTGGTGTCTGAAGAAATTCTCTGTTGCTTGTGTGCTCCGAGCCTGCAGCTCAGCCCCGAGTCACTGCATTTGCTCATGACTGTCTCCAGGTGGGTTTTGAGTAGAGTGGCAAAGTCTGGGATGAAATCCATACCCCACCTCTGAGGCCCTTTCTCCATCAGTTAATTGGCATATCTGTGGTGTTGTTTCTGATGACTTTCTTTAAGGAGAGATTTCTTTTTGTGCATATAGGATTCTTGGGCCTTTGTATCCTGAGGTTTCACTCAGGAAAATTAATGTCTGTTGTATTTGAATATCATAGCACAGCCTAAAATATTATTATGAGCTAGTCAAGGATTAGCTACTCTTTGCCTGGAAAGCTAAAATAAGAGCTTTTTGATCTTGGCAAAATGGGAGAAACTGAATGTAGTCCAGGGAGAAGCAGCATTCATTTTGTCTGCTGGTCATTCAGAAATTCTTTCTGTGCCAAGTTAGCTAGAGTTCCTAATGGCACACTTTTTGAAAGATTTATGTATTCACAGGAGGTCTTTTTTAGGAGTGGGGAAATTAAATTTTAAAGGAATATTTTTCTTCTTTATTTATTTTGCTAAGATGTTTTCTATTTTGAAATAATATATGTTTAATGGTGCCTTATCATACAGTGCGCACTTTAAAAATGTGTAAATACATCGCACGTGTTAATTATTTTTTATTATAGATGCCTTTAAATACAAGCTAGTGGAAGTCTCCATTTACATACAAGGGCTGCTGGTGGTTTGGTAGTGTCTCTGAGAAGAGAATTATACCCACTGTGAATGAATATGCAACAGACTCTGCATTATAGTACATACTTAGCTATGCTAATCATTAGGACTGCTTTTTTTAGGGTAAGGGCTATAAACTTGGTCTTATGGGACTTAGTATTTGCACTACATTTATTTTCAGGAAAAGTACCCTTCCAAAGCGTTACTCACACAATTTTTCATAAAGAACTTGGAAACTGGTAATATTTTGTTCTTAGTCATTACTCTAAGTTTTTATATTCTCTTTTTTTTTTTTAGACACTAAGTATTCTCAACTTCAGAATTGTCAAGAATTTAACTCTTTTTAGTTGCTGCTAGAGTGATTTTTAAAAATTGTAAATCCGTTTGTAATACTGATTTCCAAATAACAAACCATTTAACTTTAGTCCCTCTACCAGTGTGTGAGTACAGATGAGATGGCAGCCAGCCCACTTGAGGGAGGCATGAACTGGTCCACAGCCTCCATAGTAGTCTTTCTTAAACCAAGATGGACTGTGTTAGAGTGGGAGAACTCAATGAAAAAAAGCCTAGTTTTAATCTGAAAGACTAATTCATTTATCAGTGTGAATTGAGAGTAATTCTTGAAAAATCAGGGAACATAAAACCTGAGGAGGTGTGAGAGTCAGGTTTGTACCTTTACACTCAACCCCAAATTTCCTGGTGGTCTTATCAGAACAAAGCAGGTTGGAGCGTATTAAAACTCAAAACCTGGAATCTGAACTTTCAGTGAATTCAAATAATGATGTCAACATAGCAACAGCAATTCACCTTCCCTGAAATTCCCACCTGGACTCTTTAACTGGAGATAATGTTGGTAGGAACCAAGGAATCCTCCCAACTTACCTCTCACCACTTTGTCTTACTCAGTGTTATTCTAGTTCTATAACAGTGCATTAATTTTGCTTCTTCATCTGCTCTCCTGGCAACATGTTACTGCTTACTTCTGGTTCAGAGTCCCCTGAAAGCAGAAGTTGTGACTTTTCTTCAGCCTGGCATTTGGGTCAGTTGTACTTCTCACTGAGTTACGTTGTGTGTTCCCTCTGTTGTTAACCAGTTACACCAAACCAAATCAGCCTGGCTAGACCTACTGTATGGAAATGAGACCTGAGTTTTGTTTATTTGTGAGTTCGTGCAGCTTAGTGTATACTTACAGATAATTTTTCATTCAAGACAGTGCAGAATATTGGTGCTGATATCATCAGATGACAGTCTTGGTTTGTTTTTTGTTATCTTGAACAGCCTCTCAGTTACATTCTCTTTTGTGCACAAACCAGTCCATTCTCATTCTAATTCTGGGTAATGAAACATATAATTTTCTGTTCTAGTTTTAATAATGCAATTTCAGAGCATGTGTCAACTAAGTATCCCCATGAAAATGGCTACTCAATTCCTTATTGGTGTTTTTGATCGTTTTTGCTCTTTAATGCAGCAATCTTTGACACGTGTTCTCCACCCCATTCATCCCCCGAACTGAGTTTGAGTTCTGATGTGGCAGTAAATGCAGAGGTCTCAGGTGAGCGCCTGGCTTCACTGTGACTTCTAAATTGATGTGGAGACTGGGACCTCACAGCTGGTGTCACTGTCCTGGGTAGGGACAGTTTTCACCCCTGCCAACGTTGCTGGTGCAGAGCAGGACGGTGTGGCTGTGCCGAGGGCTGTGCTGTGGGGGCAGTCGGGTGACGAAAGTGGCTGGGGTGACCTCATGGAAGCAGGGGCTGAGGGACAAAGGTTTGTTTAGCCTAGAGAAGAGAAGGCTAAGGTGGATCTGATGGTGGTCTTAAGGGGTGGTAATAGGGGGGATGTGCCAGACCTTTCTGAGCCATGCATGGCAAAAGGATGTGGTGCAATGATCGTAAGTTGTAAATGGGGAAAGTATGACTGGACAGATGGAAAAAAAATCATAATGTGAGAGATTAAGTGCTGGAATAGATGCCTAGAGAGTTTGTGGGTTCTCCATCTTCAGTGGCTTTCAAGACTCAACTGGACAAGGCCTTGGACTGCCTTATCTAACTTTGAAATTTATCCTTTGAAAAAGATGGGCTGGATGACCTCCAGAGGAGCTTTCCATGCTCAGCTTTTTGTAATTTTATGAAACCAGAGCGAAAGATCTGAGATTTTTCTCCTGGATCTGTAACTGCAGTTCTAAGGATTTTACTCCTTGAAATTGCAACTGTTAACATCGTGTCAGTACATAGTTAGATGAAATAAAAGTGTTCAAATTACCTTGTGTGGGTGGAGGTAATCTGCGCAGCCTTGAACTGCAAATAGTAATTAAACAGGGTGGTAGCAGAATGTATCCTGTGCTGGGGCTCCTACACTCTGCCTTGCTGTGTGCTCTTTTTTCACTGCCCCGTGTGTGAGTACCAGAGTGGCTTCAACCAAAGGAAGGCAGGAAGCAAGAGAACTTGTGAGGTGATTGTGGTGTGCTGGTTACTGTTGTAGTGCTGATGCTCTGCTCAAATGTGTAGTAAAACAAACAAACGAACAAACAAAAAAAGGTTAGTAAAACACACATGAATTTGGGCATTTGGCATTGGTAGGACAGTGTTGTCTCCATCTTTGTGATGCAGATCGCATAATTTGCCTTTATGTTTTGCTTTCAGGCTATTTCAGAGTCTGACCCATGAGCTTTTCCAGAATGTTAGCTGTACAGGGCACTGCAAGCCAGGGACATGGTCGTTGGTGGCTGCTTGGTGATTCTTGGGTGTACCTGCCAATATTTGACCTTCACAAGGGGTAGAGTTGCCTGTTGTGCCTGGTCACTTTCTCTGCCTTGGCAGCCTGGTGCTGTTTGTTGAGCAGGAGCTGCAGCCTGAACCAGAATTTCTTGGAGGGTCCAGTACTGTTACAGGCATGTTTCCTTGGTTGCCCAGAGCAGCAGAGACAGCGCTTGAACTGAGAGCTGTACTTACAGTCCCACTGGTACCACCCCTCACTGCCCAGAAACAGCTCCTCCGCTGTCCACAGGTCTCATTCCCTCACCGCCTGTCTGGGAATTCTGCCTGACCCACCCGTGATATCTCACCATGGCCACGTGTGTGTGTTGTGCTGGCTGCTGTCATGGATTTCTCAGCAATCATGGACAGGCTGAGCCGTGGACTCTGCTTGAGGTTGCTTCAGTGGCTCTGCTGTCACATGGCGGTGACAGGAACTGCCTTTGGCTCCTGATGCAGTCAGTTGTGCTCAGTAGCCGCCTCCTTGCTGACTCTGTCGGTGCTATCAAAAAACTGAGAAAGCAGCTGAAGTGGAGGAAGGCTCATAAAAACAGTAGTCTGCTCCCAACTAGAAAAGGAAAATATGTCCACGAAATATGTTTGGAATCTTGAGTTTCAAGTCTAGGTGAACTGTTATTTATGTCACAAAACCAGCCACTTTTTCTATCGGTCTCAAAAGACTAATGCTGGTGGGTATAAACTCTGCCATCTTCAGATGTGGCCTGCTTAGCTTGAAGGTTATGTGTATCAGCTGTCTGTCCCAAGAAATCCATGAGTACACTTCAGACTTTATGGCTGTTAACTGTCACCTTTCTTGGGCAGTAAAATTCCTTACAGAGCAAACCTTGCCTCTACTTTCCTATGATTAATAGGATAGAAGTAACTCGGTTCATGAGCAGGCTTTAACAGACCACTGAGAACACACTGCTGGTGTTAACTGAGTTGGAAGGTGGCACCCTAAAAAGCAGTATTTCCTCTTGACAGAAAATTCATTTCTGCAGATGTGTAAGGAGGAAGAATAATTTCAAGAGTAGAAGATTAATTTCAAATTGAGCTATTTCTCTTCAGATGGAATAATATTTCTTTCTCTCAATAGTATCTCATGAGTGAGGGCAGACATGGAGGAAATTTCATATATGGACAGAGATTATGTTAAGTTACAAAAAGATGCTGTATTTCTTATAAGAGAACAGACTACAGTATCAGGAGCCACTGAGTAGTTGCTGTTGGGAATTACAACAAAACTGAGCAATAACAGATAAAACTGACTTAGGAGGACTTCTAAATCAAATGAATAGTCAGTTGTGCTGTCAACTGCTCCTTTGACCTATGGTTGGTCTTGAAAGCTATGCAAGGCCCAATGGCCTTAAAAACTCTTGTGATATATTCTCACCTCTCTCTTCAGTACGCACAACTCTTTCCCTATTTTTTCAAGAGGTTAATCTGCACTGCTGCAGATTTCAGAGCTATCCAAGGAGGGCAGAAAAGTGGCAATATGTTGGAGTGATGCACCAACCTTAGCCTTCCTCTAGGTTGGACTTTGGAACGTCATATTGAAGCAACAAGTCTCCTGCTTGCTAAAATGTATTGCTGTCATCCCGCTGTGGCGTCTTCAGAATGTATTTTGTAAGGTCAGGCTGAACTGAACCACAGCAGTGACACATTGTGCTGGCTGAAACGACATATAAAGGATTAATTTTCTGGTTTATGTGTCTTTCTTTGTGTGTGTCTGTGATGGATGCACAAGAGTGTCCCAAGTGCACTCTGAATACCAAGTCATTCATGAACGCTGTTGATGAGTGTTCATCTTTTAGGCTGGCAAGTGATTTCCTTTCTCCCACGGCCCTTCTCCAGTGCTTCTCAGCCATGGACTTGCTTGAAAGGAATGGTGGAACAGCGATGAGGCTCCTCTCCCCGCTCTGGGGCAGTTGTGTTCAGTATAAGAGAAATAGATCTGGTGCCTTTCTGATCCATCACCCTTGAAATTCCGATGCAGAGAGAAATTCAGGATGGAATTTATAAGGAAATTTATTGGGTAGAATACAAAAAAAGCTAACAAAACACAACAAAGAATGACCCTGAGAAACAGAAGACAGAAAATGTAGAGCATTAAAATGCTTTTGTCAGATCAACTTTGTTAATCCAGTGATTTTTTGCTACAAACGTTAAAACTTTCAGTGTTCTGCAGTTTCCAAGCTCTAGGAAATAATGAGCTTTTTCTAATACTCAAGCCAAATTTCCATGTGTTTTTTTGTCTTTATCAAAATCAACATTGACTCACCAAATATGATTATATAATCTCTATTTTTTTCTTTCCCATCATTGATGTTGTATTTCCCCACTTCTTTTCCCAGAACTATGTTTATTGTACCCATCAAGAATTATACCAATCTTTGAATACTGTGTTGTTGCAAGGACCTATTCCCATTACTTCTGTTGTCTTGACATTCACTAAATGTTTAAAACATACCCCTCATTGGTTTAAAACCTTTTGAGAGCTTCTAGAAAATTCAGACTGATTTCAGCAGCTTTTTTATACAACATTTAAAAACCCTTCTTGATGTTTTCTGCTTTTGTCCTTAGATCACATGCCTCCAGAATTATCAATTCCAAAAGAACCTGAGAAATAAAAAAACTAAGCTTCCACCATGCTGTTTTCCTTTTGTTCCCGGGTGGTGCTAAGCTCCAAAAATGGGTGCATTGCGGGAGTTTTGCTTAATCCATTTCTTAACTGAAATTATTGATGAATGCCCAATGATTTGCGTTGGGAAGGGCGTTGTGGCAGCTCTAGGTTAGTCCTGCAAATCTGGCCCTTTAGGATGCCGATGGACAATTCATTGTTCCTGTGCTCCTGAAGCTCATTAGGAGAGTGAAAGATCTATTTTAGGATAAGGGACTGAAAAAGACTTGGCTTGTTCAGCATTGGAGGGGAAAACCAGAGACAATGTGAATACCTGAGGGAATAAATAAAAGACAAGGAAAAGAACTATTGAGCTAAAGGGCAGTATTTGCTTATGGAAAAATATGGGTCTAAATTGACTGGAAATCAGAGGAATTTTATTTTTATGAGGTTCTGGAACAGCCTGAAAATGAAGTAGTGGGTTCAGAAAAAGAACAGCAGCTTTTAAGGTGGAGCTCAATACTTTTATGAAAGGAATTATATAACACGTTGCCTACAGACTCCATTTGATGACTCAGGAGATCCCTTCCAGTCCTGTGTTCCTAAATTTTCCTGAGCAATTTAAGTAGAAGAAGAAAATGTCAATTTTAAACAATTTGTAAATGGGCTCAGCTTGAGTACAATTCAATGGGATGAAGAAAAGGCACTTTTTTCGCTTAAGGGCATTCTGCCTTCTGAATTTCAAAGGCCTGTGGCAACCATGGTAGCTTGTCAAAATGGTTGTAAGAATCTTTTAACATACAGGGTTTTAGACATTATAAATCTTGGACTGGCCAATAACAATAATGTTTAATGTCTTTTTTTTAAACTTTCTAAATCCTCCCCCCACTAACCTACAGGAGGAGGAAGAAGAAGCTCCATTTTCATCATGTGTAGAGGGAAGGATTGGTATAATCTTGTCAAGGGAAAATTATTGTGCTGCTCTGGATTAATTGTGGCCTGAGACTGGTCTGTAGCAATCACAGGTCCAGTACACAAGCATTGTGGAGACTGGACAAGAAGCTTTAAGTAATGTTCTTCTTCATTAATAGGTTGGTAAAACACTTCATATATTTTCCAGAGAAATTTTGTTACATGTACCAGGTTGGAGCACTGGTTCAGCAATTAAATTTTCCACGCCCATTAATTAAGACTTCCTTCATTGACACAGATATCTTGGAACTGACTGGAAATGCTATCTAACTCTAGAGTAGGACCAAATAAACTGGGAAGGTGGTAAGATGTGTATCAAGCCATGTTCTAGTTTGCAAGCTTTTCCTTCAGCATTTGGGATTTTCTTGTGCATTAGGCTCACTAGAAACTCTTGCTCTGGCCTAGATTAATCCCTAAAAAACAGAGCACAAATTACTTTATACTTGTGGATTAAGTCAGTTAATGAGGACAGTTGGTATTGCCTCTTCAATTTGGCTGAGTTTCTTATAACCCAAAAGCCTCTCCAAGACCGCAGCTCTCACCTGCAAAAACCTATCTGGGAAATAACTAATCAGTGAATTTTCTTCCTGGCCTAATTGCATTTCTCATGAATCAGCGAAGCCCACGGTGGGACTTCGGCAGCTATTTCTGGGTCCCTGAAGGGAGGTTGGGGATTGCAGGAAGTTTTCAGTATTGCTCTGCTACTGCAAGCAAATTTGTCAGTGTCAATGGTTTCCAGACTCTTAGGCTGAGCACTAAAACCAATGGTTGCAAGTAGGACATTTTTCAGCAAAACTTTTCCCTTTTTTTTTTTTTTTGCTGGAAAGAAAGTGGCTTTTCAATTAAAAACCAAATTGGGGATGGAAGAACTTTTGTTGGGTCATCTATTTTTTTACTTAAAATCTGAAAACATGCAAATGTTCTTAATTCTGATAATCAAGAACATGTTTTATACAGACCCATTTCCCAAATTTATTGAAGTATTTTTGTCACTGATCAAAGCTTTCCATGAAATAAAAAAAATGGCTTCCCAGGTGCCTTTGCTCTATACTGTTTGGGTTTCCACGGGTGGGGTTTGTGGGAATTTTGAATCCCTTACATCTGCAATAAATAGGGTAAAAAGCACTTGTAATATTTGCTGAGTATCTCTCCCTCTTCACCATTAGTCAATGCTTACACTGTCGCATTTCAAAAAAAACCCAATAGAAATGTAATATTTCTGTTGTTCTGTAGTTTAGCACTGACATTTCCTACTGTGAAAAGGTTATCCTTTTTTTCTGGTATGTTTCTATGTGAAGAATATTCCAATTTTCAGCTGAAATGCACTGAAAAAGCTCCAGCTTTTCTTTTAACATCCATTACTAGGCATTCAAATTCTCCAAAGTGCAGGAGGATACTTTATGCTGGTAATGACTGACTGACCTTTGTATTAACATCACTTCTAATGCAGTTTAGTGGCTTACCTCTTAAGCAAAATTAATAAATTCAGGGGTTCCATTAATGAATATTTTGATTCATAGTTCTGCTTTAAAACCTAATTATATGTTACTCATAATGTTGCTCACACTCGTCTATATTCTGCCTCTTCATTCTAAAGCTGGTCTGTGATGTAGCTACATTTCCATTCTTTCTTTTATCCCTAAAGCAACATCTTGAAATCAGTGGGGCCACATCATGGCAACAGAGGAGGACTTGGCACTGCCTCGTCTGAGAGTCTCGTCTCTCCACACATTGTTCTTGTTGGAGCTGGAAAACATATGTCCTATTACTTCTGTTGTGGAAACATCAAGTAAGATGTAGAACGTCAACTACAGTTGTTCACGGAGAGCATAAAGGCGGGGGAAGCCTCTGGAATAAATGCTGGAAGCTCAGGAGGAGCTCTCCAGATCATCTACTCCAGTGTTCCAAATGATGGGAAATTCTGAGACCAAAAACACAATAGACATTGGTTGCTTACTGGTACAGAACTTTACACTTTCTAAAATGGTGAGATTTCTGTCACCTTTTCTGTTTAGAAGCCTCTTGTTTGAGAACATAATTGATATCTTTCCTTTTTTTTCCTGTCAGCAAGCAAAGCTCTCATTGAGCTTTCAGGCAGGCAAGAAGGAAGTTATGCACTTAAATATTATAATTATTTTTATGTGAGTCGAACCAGGATAGGAATTCTGCTGCAGCTACTTAACTAAAATAATTTCTCTCAGGCTTTTCTTCCATACAACTATACTGAAGCAGCCATGAGTCAGCAGTGCACCCTGAATGACTCAGCAGTTTATCTGATTACGGCTATTTGAGTATGACTGGTTAAAAAAAAAAAAAAAGGTAGAAGAAATTAAAGTATATGACTCCATCATTAGTACTTCTTTTGTCAGCGCAGGCAGAATGTTGTCTGCAAGTTCAGTACATTCATTGAAAACTGCAAGGACCCAGGTATTTGGGTGTTTTTTAGTCCCTTGCATGTGGAGGTTCCCGCACTTCTAGTTTGAGATGTGTTCATGGTGGAAGGTATTTGTGTCTGGATATGGCCTAGCTGGAAGTTGGAAAGTAATTTCATTACTAATTTCATGTATTTTAATCACTGTTTCCAACAAAGACATGATTTATTTTAGATGTACCTAAGTATTTTCTATTTGAGGTTACTTCTCATTACCAGGCTAAACCAATGATGCTGATTGTGGTACTTCTCTCTCCTATTGTTCTGTCCTCGATTCTGATATTTGGCATCCAGCATCACAAACACTTGCCCTGGAAGCTGTACCAATGTCACAACCAAGGCCAAATGCATTAATCTGTTACAGAACAGAGTTTTTGTTTAAGTCCATGCATTTAATTTTAAAGGTCACATGATGACATCAAAGATCAATAAATGGTTAATGTGCTATATTTGTGTGGTGAGGAAAGAGCAGATTAAGAACTGCTATAAAAGGCAATTGTACTTTTTCAATGGTTACAGCTTTGCATTTTGACTTTTATTTATGCAATTGCCATATTCCCATGACTCTGTCATAAACGAATTGGGAAATTCAATAGTGTATCATGGCCAGGTAAATAAATGGGGGCAAAACATGGTAATGGCTTTCACATTTTGTATCCTATGTGTTTTATCTCAGATAAATAGACTCAATAAATGTTACAGTATATGCACTTGTGCCACAAATATTGCATTTGATTCCTAATGGGTCATAAAGTGCCTTTTGCAAACCTTCAAAAAGTGTCAGCCTGTTATATGGAAAATATATTTCAGTACTAAATTTACTTTATACTATTTGCCCTACTGAACTTGTTCCTGTATTATGTTTCTAAACTATGTAGATAGTAAAATTTATGTTTTGGGTTTGATCTGCCTCTTGATTACGAAGATCTTAATTCCACTGAAGTGGTACAAGCTGGAGTCTTTACATCCTGTTGCGTTTTAATGTGTTCAATATTATAGCAACATAAGAATAATAATATCAAAACCTATTATAAGCTACATGAATTTTATTATTTGAACATATAAACCAAATGTAATTTTCAATATTGCATCAGAGTAAGTCTAAATTATGTTACAGAGATCTGCATTATATGGAATGCATCCTTTTTTGTGTTTAACATTTTGACCTTGTGGGATATGACTCATGGTATGAACCCAAATGATGATGGGGAAATAGAGGATAGATGCAGCATCAGCTATAGTCTTGTGACTTTTGATCACTTGAAGGAACACTCAATGAAAATTTTGTTTTAGGATGGTGGTAATCTCTAGCTAAGGTTGGTTTTGATAAATTATCTGACCATCAACATATATAATGTATTAATGGTTGAGTCAACTTAAGAAGTTACAGAAAAGCCAAAAATATAAATTTGTAAAGTAATATTCCATAACTGGTAACTTTGAAATAAACTTGTTTCATCTAAGACCAGAATTTTATAAACGTCGTATGTGAAAATTGAAGAGGTATTTAGAATATGGCACATATTGATAGAGCCACATGTAGCTCCATCTAGATGGTGGTATTTGTTCCACATTTATTTTAGTATTTAGGATGATGCTATCCCAGATGATTCCATTTATGTATAATGGGAAGTTACTGCAAGTTACAGAGACAAGGCTAATATATTATTTCTCTTAGTAGTTCCATACAGGCAAGTACCAGAATAACCAGTGAATGGCTGCAAGATGTCAGTAAATCTGGGCCACAGAATATTAAAACTGTAGAATCTGAGTTAGATCCATCATATTATTACATATGTGTTACTGGGAATTCCATGTGCATTATTTCTGTGGCCTTTGAACCATTTCTGATCTTCATAAATCTTTGAGATAAAGAAAATGGATGGCTCAAGTGGCAGCATAGTGAAGCTGGAGCTAAAGCCTTCATCTCTACTCTATCCAGAGTTCCAGGAAACTCCAAGGGAGTTTTCTGTAACTTTTATTAGTTTATGGAAAGTTATTTAATGTTCAGGGTTTGTTGACCCTAAGGAAGAGTATAAAATATATATTGGCAGTTAGATAAATATCTGTGAAAACAGTGCAGTGATGGCCAGTCAGCTGCCCCTTAGACCTGGTGTTCCTTCAGGTAACCATTAGGAACCCATCCACTTCCAGCCAAGTCTTTCAAAGACTTCCCATCAAATGAGATGGGATTGAGCCAGACCTTTTGGCTGAAATATTTAAGTGTACTCTTCAAGCAGTAATTTCCAAAAATGACAGGAGAATTAAGTAGAAAAAAAGGAATGTATTTGGGCAAATAAATCTATTCACACTTAAATTAAATTTTTGACCAGAATACTAAAGCCTAAATGAGTTAATTATACTGTTAAATCAGACCAGGTGTCCAAAAGACTTTGAAACAAAATCTATTAAGCAATCAAATCAAAACATTAAAAAAGATCCACAAGCAAATGCTGACAACTGAGCCTACCTTGAACCTGTTCACCCCTGCTCTATTCCCCAGGAGCTCTCCCAAGAAGGTTTACAAGGCAACTGCCATCACTATTGCTCCACAGCAGGATGGTGATTGACTGGACTGGCTGTTCCTAATGTGAGCTGTTCAACCACACAAGAGTAATTTGTTTAAAACCTGTCAGAAGTTCACCACTTTAATAAGAGGGAGAGTCCTTTAATCTGCAATAATAGTAATTAAAGATTTAAGTGTTGCCCACTTTTATACGTCTTACGTGCATATTCAGAAATAATTTATGTACAAAATAGTGTCTCGAACTGACTCTCTTGAGGCCAATGATGTATGTGCCATTCCCTTAGTGAGGTCAAGACTTGGTAAGAGAGAGTGATTGAAATGAGAATTAAAATGTGAATTGTAGAGAGACTTGTGTCCCCTCCAGAGATAATGTGGTAATGCTGCTCCATCAAAGGAGGAGTAAAATGACCCTCAGAGATGCTGATATTAATCTAAAAACTGGAATAACAATTTTTTTTTCCTGTTTAAAGAGTTAGAAAAGCTCTTGTTGCTTTCTCTTCAGAAAACAAACAGATCTCGTGCCCAAGTTGATCTTTCCCTGCATGTGGTGCTCCCCAAAATATGATGCACATATGTGTCAGGGTGGACACAGCCTGGGAGGAGGAGGAGGAGGAGCAGGAGGAGGAGCAGGAGCAGGAGCAGGAGGAGGAGGAGGTCTTACCCAAGCTGTTTCTGAGCAGGCACAAACCCTCTGCATGCTGTGACAGAGCTGTTGTCGTAGCAGCAATGCACTGGACATGCTTTACGTACTTAACTAGTCCTGAAAAAATCAAAGTCTTTAGTGCAGAATGCTCTGACTAAAAGAGTTTATGAGGTGTATAATGTCCCACGCTCTGCACTTCCTAACTACCGGATTGACTTTTGCAGCTCAGATAAAATCTGACATGCTGCCTTGTCTGGCACATCAGCAGCTGAGCAGCTCTCGAGGGCTGAGGCCAATGGGTTCCCCAACTCTGCCCCACCTTTGTGTAGCTTAAATGCTTCGTGCACAGGGAGGTCAGGGAACACGAGGTTTTAAAAAGCAAGCCTGTTCAGTTTGATTAATTTGATTGTACTTTCTTCTCCTGCTTTAATAGGCAGGATATAGGCTGTTGTCTTGAATTTTCTGACCTAATGTTCAAGGAATTCGTTGTTGTTTCCAGTTACTAATAGGGGCCTTTTTTTGAGGTAATAGAAGCATTGCTGCTTTAGCTCTGTAAACATTTGTCACATCTCCTTAGAAAGAGTTAGCAGCTATAATTTCTAAGTCATTAATCACCTTTTCCAAGAGCTGTATTTCTCTGGGCTCATGTTTCTTTTTTCAATATAGACAGTTCTGAGACTTTTGAAATTTTTCCTCATTACACCGTTAAGAATTTTATCCAGAATTTGTGAAAGCCTCTCTCTGACTTGCTGCTATAGCTCATAGATTCAAGCTGTGTATATTGCACTTGAGATAGATGTGGATAGAGAAATTTGAAGTGTCATATTCCATTACAGTCTGAAATTCCATGAAAGCTAAAGCACATTGTAAAATTACATTGTCTCTCCCATCATTTAGTTTCAAGAAAGAAAGAGCTCACAAAAATGTCAAAACTTGGTAAACTCAGTATTAAATATAATGAGCTTTTGACTTTAGTACTGGCAGAATCACTGGCAGATGAAACTGTTGTTTAAAACCTTCATACAATATTTCTCCTATTTTCTAGCTTGAGTTTTTTCAAGAATGGTTCATACACCTGGACAATTTGTTGTTAATTCAATGCTGTCATATAGCTAAAATAACCATTCAATGTATTTAACTTTCTGATGTACTTCAGACATTAATCATAAACCTTTTCAGGCTTCAGTCTGCTAGGCTGAGCCTAAGTTCATTTAGTTTTCTTGTGGAAGATAAGCTCTGCCTTTCCCATTCATCTTAGTAATGACTTTTTGTTCTTGATCCAGTTTGTGTTCATTTTTCTCCAAAGGGGGTTGCTGAGGCTGTGAATTACCCTGAGACAGTAGCGATTCCAGTGGCTTGGACAGTGGCAAAATGGAAATGTTTCATCTGCTGTCCCCTAAGACTGAATCCCAGACTCACTGTGTTGTTGAAATTGGAGGAGACATCTGGATGAATTATACTGCAACACCCGTGCTCAAAGCGGGGTCAGGGTATCACTCAACTGAGTGTTACTCAGTTCAGTGTGTCCATTTGATACCCAGGAGTAGTCAAAAAAAAAAAGGATATTGAGAAAAATCATGAGAAATAGGAACAAACCAGCAAGCATTATAAAGTTGCTGCATGTTATGCCCTTTAATCCATAACATGTATACAAAGTTTTGGTTCTGTGCCTCAAAGGAAATGCAGAAGAATTCCTGAAGATGGAAAATTGTTGAAACAGTATTTCAAATCAAAGGAATGATGCTGCATCCTCTTGGATAATGAATGAAGAGTGTGACTTTTTCGCCTGTAAATGAAGGATATGGTAGATATCCATGAAATCAGAGTGGCATGGAAAAAGCAAGGAGGAAATTTCTCACTGCGTCTCCCAATAAAATGTAGGGCATGCAATGAAAGCATTGGGCAGGTTCAGAACAGCAAAAGGTGCTTCTTTAGAGCCATGGGATTCAGCTGGGGAGCTCTCTGCTGCAGGATGCTGAGGAAAGCAAAAATTTTCATAAATTTAAATGCAACTGGAAAAATTTACGATAGAAAAATCAATCAACAGATATTAATTAAGGGACACAATATTTGGCTTAATAATCTGAAAGAGTATTCTGGGAGAAATACCATTCCCTGCTAGCCTTGTTCTTTGCAGTCTTTGTGATAGTGTACACAGCTTTTATAAGCTTTGGTTTTTAATTTAGAATGGAGTTAAATTTAAAATCTTGAAGTCTTGGGTAAATTTTTTTCTCTCTAGAGGTCTAATTTCTAGATACCAGTCACAGTGAAAAGTTCTGTTGAAGAATACTGGTTTTATGCAATGCAAGAGTATAATGGACACTTGTTCTCTTTCACCACTATTATTTTATTGAGTTAATATGGGTACCTTTAATTTTCAGGGGACAAGAAAAAGACAGCTGTTATCTCTTAAGAGGGTGAAATTACAAAGACATCAGTAGGCACAAGAAATGTGTATTTCCTCCACAAGATACATGTTTTCTGAGATGTTTCAATTAGCTCACATCTGTGTCCTCTATAATAACTAGCAAAATTGTGAGTGCATTTAATGTTCTGAGTTGGCCTGAAATAAACAGAATAAGAGCTAATTATGTTAATGGCCGAGGGCTAAAATCTCCTTCACTTGACTGCGTCTTCACGGCTGTTACAAAGGCTTAAAACTGTAATATTTAATGACCACCCAGAAGTCAGACTTGCCAAGAGTGAGGACTGAATATATTTATTAATTTCACAGTGGTCAGAAACACCCCTGGTCACTCAGTCTCTTCACAGCAAGAGTTCACCCCAATCGTGTTCTGAGATGGGGCAGGAGCCACAGCCTTGTTCACATTCCAGTAGCTCCTCCTCAGCATCCTCCTGCTGGTATCTGACCTCACAGGAGGGGGATTTCAGCAAATGTTTATGCCTTGTACTCTGATAAATATAGTGCAGCAATGTCTTCATCTTCTTAATAATCCTGTGGGAGAGAAGAACTTTTTTTTTACCTAAACCCAGTTAGTACAATCTGATCCTCCTGCTCTTTCTCAAAGACATGTCCTCCTCAACTGTTCTTGCAATTATCAAGCTAAGTAAATATCTCTAGCTGTTTGGAGATAATTCTGAAAGTTTGCCTTTAAAGCTAATGGGAATACTTTCTGATTTTGTTTTGTAAAAAACCCGTAAAAAGTAAACAGTGAAAACACAAAAATTTTCAGTCAAAAGATTTTGGTTTAGAATCTCAAGTTTTGAATTTGGAAATACTTCCAGTGTGCCTTATTTTTGCTATTGTCTTCTTAAAGTTACATTTCAGTTCTCCTCTCACAGAAGTACAAGACTCAAACTACATGTCTATTCTAGAACCTTAATACAGTTTAAAGTCCTCTGTGTATTTCTCAATGATTTTTGTTACTATTTTAATGAATCCGGATTTTACCAAGAATTGCCAACACTTGATGGCAAACTTAGTCTTTTTAGTAGGAAAAAAAAAAGTACTCCTTTTAAAACCAGATGCAGCCATCCAGTTTATGGAAGGATAGAGGAAAGAAATCTTTTGCTTCCATTTTAGATATTTTAATGTCACCTTTTGATTTAGGCAGATTAATTCTTACCAAGTTAATTTATGATTCTTGGGGTTGGTGTTTTCTGTAGCTTGTCAGACCAGACCATTGTAGTATTATGTCTCACAGTGAGCAGGGGTCTGTTCCCTAATTCCTGTTTTCCCTGTTTTCTGTTAACCTGCGTCACCAATGGGATTGTCCCGAGCTAGCCCAGCAGCTTCTCCCAAGCCATCTTGCTTGTTTCCTGCTGAGGGTCTTATAATGGCTTTTCACTGTTTGCCTGTTCCAGCAATTATTTCCTGGTTCCTAGCCAAACAGTGATTCACCCAGCATGTAAAGGTTTCATTCCACTTCTTTTTTCAGTTTCCAACTTTCTGGTGTTTTCCTGCAATTTCGGTTCCAGAAGACATACTACCTTTTTTCTTCCCTTTTAACCTCCTACTTCATTCAATTTACCATCATTTGTCTACTCCACCTCTTCCTTTCATGCTGTTAAAACTGAGCTGTGCTGCAGAGTTCACAGGCTGCAGCAGCTTGCATTTAACTCTTCTTAGCTCTTGAAGATTTTTCACATACATCATGGAGTTTTAAGTTTCACATATTCTCTTCGGTATGGAAAAGACATTGCATCAGAAGACATTCTTTTGATGCATGGTCTTGGCTGTGCAGAAGAACACAAAACCAGCTCAGCTTTGCAAGATGTCTTTTATGAGGCCTCATGCCCAGCAATGAAGGCTGGAGCTGGCGGTCATAAGGAACAACACTACACACTTTTTTTCCTTCTCTCCTTTGTTTTAAGAAGCAGGACTCCACTCACATGCAAATTGCAGCTGTTTGCAAGTGAAAAGCAATGAATAATGATGCTGTTCTGTTCAGGAAACAAAATTGTGTTCTAGAATGGATAATGAATCGTAGAAGATATCTTAATAAACACATCTGCTTCACTGTAAGGCCAGAGCTTTTAAATGCATGACCTTGTAGTCAGAAGTAACATGGACAAGTGTCAAATCCCTATGATTTCACAGACATCAGGAGAGTTTTCTTTCCCTCATTTCAGAGTTCTGATACTGCAGGTGGCTTTCAGTGGGTCCCACTTCAGCCCTGCCCAAGTAACTTCTGAGGGGAGGAAGAAACATCACTAAAAAGTGGGTCCAGATGAGCATTGCCTCTTCTAAGCGAGAGGATCTTAACTTGGGTCTTCTTACCAACGCACTCAGGATGGAGGGCAGTTCTGGCACTCCAGCATTAATTTAAAAACTGACACCCCCCTGCTGTTGCGTCAGTGCCTGTGTGAGTCTCATCTCAATGTAGTGACTCACCTCTTTTCTCACCTTTCTGGTCAGATTGTGTCACTGGGTGTGCTGGAACCAGCTATTGTGATGTGTGGGCTGACCGATAACAGAAGTCAGCCCCACTTTGCCTGCAGCAGGTGGATGGCACTAACAAAACTTGTTAATTTTGTCCCAAAAGCAGGCTCAGATCTCAAGGGGCTTGATATCATTCATACCTCTGGTGCATTTGCAATTCCTTCCTTCTTTGCAGTAAATATTTTTACTTTCAGCTGAATTAGAACCAATGCAAGAAGTGCTGGAAGATGTTTTTTAGGGCCTTGGTAAGCAGAAGCAGTTTATCAACCAAGTGCTAGTGAGGATTGAGTCCCTCACAGAATGGTGACAAACCAAACATGGGCAAGGGTCTCTCCACTGTAGGAGCAATCCTTCCCTTCCTGTGAATCCCCTTCCTCTGTGCACAGGAGTATGGACTGAAAATACAGTGCTTAATGAGTGCTTAAACAATGCTTTTCTTTCAGGATTGAAAAGCAAAACTGACTTGCACGTGATGAAAACCACTGGAGTTATTTGCTTCCAAGGGGGATAAAAAACCAACACACTGTGCAGCCTGTGAGTTTAGTGGCATTAATTATATGGTAGTGATATGCTGTGTGACAGAAGAATGAAGTCATGCTTTTATCACTAGCATTGATATCAGTATTCTTTTTCAGGGGAGATACATGGGTGACAAAATGTTGGTGTTGCTTGAGCTGTTGTTGTTTAATTATGCCACGGATTTTATTAATATACGGTTGTTATGCTAATGAGTTACTAGCATTTGTGTCTTGGAGGTTTGTTCACAAAATGTACTGAATGGAGAAAGTGCATGAAGTGCAAAATTGTCATACATGCACATCTGTATCATCAATGTGTGAAGTTGGTTTTTTAAGATATATATGTAAAAAAAATTAAGAAAATACTGTGAAGTGCTTATTCAACCAGTAAACTTTCATACTGAAATGTATTTTTCGGTAACAGAACCTCCTCATTGCCCTTGCTTGTTATTTTGCAGTAAAGATGTTTATTTTCAGCTGTGTTATAAGTTAATAACGGAAACCAAGGGTGACTGAAAGACTTTCTGCTGATTTCAATAAAAAATTTCTTGAAGTCTTTCTTAATTTTGTGTTGTAAAGGGTAAGACTTTGCAGGGAAGTTTCTATTTCAGCATCTCCTAGAAAACACTGCAGTTCTGTGTTCTGGCAGAATTCTGCAGAGGTTCTTATTTGTAGCTGGAGATAGGGGGGTAGGGCCTGCCCTGAGTAGCACATTGCAGACCCCTTCTTGTTTTAATTGTTTACCACCTTTGGGAACTGTGATCTTGGTATCTGAAGAACAGGACTATAAATCAGTAGTCATTTTCATCTTATTTTCATTTAAATGTTTATTGGAAATCTTGAGTATCTATAAACATATATTCAGCATCAAGCTCCTGTAATTTATACAGGCATCCCTGGGTTATTATGCTGAAGGTGGCTGCCTTCTGTGATCACTGCAAAGCAGATTATATATAATGCCTGTGAGTTGGGTTTTATCTACTTACTTTACTATTATTATCAATAATAATGAATGTATATGAATTTTTCCTTCCCTTGAAGTAGAGAATTAGTTCAAAATGTGAATCCTGAGTTCACTTTCATAACTTCTTGCTGCTTGTCACAGTATTTTCACAGTATCTTCCCAGCTGCCATTTGAAACTCATTAGGTCAGTCCCCTTATGATGCTCATGTGCCAGTAAAGAAAATCCTATAAATTCCCTGCTCTTGAGGCAGGGATGAAGCCAATTAAACAAAATTAACAACATGATCAAAGGGGCTGAGAAGATTTTAAATGCTCTCATCAAATATATTGCTTTCTGCATGAAAGGGAGCAAGCACAGAGGAAATACCACTTTTTTTTTGTCTGCTACATAGTTTTTAAAAGTCTCACAGTCCAAGATAAGCCCACTGAATTCTGACTAGCAGGCACCCTTCTCTCAGTCTTTGAGATGTTCCTTGTGAAGTTGCCAGAAATGCAAAGTGAGGGTGATAGAATAATGCTGTAACAGAAGATCAAACTCATTCTTTCTGCTACATTACTCTAATTTTTGTAATGCCCTCCCAGGAGCATAAAAGATCCTTGATGCATGGAGCAATGCTGGTATAAATTATTAGCTCTCTGCTCCAATTTGTTCATCCTGGATAGTCATAAAATGTGTTTGTTTCAAATGAAAACCTCCACTTTCCAATTAGATAACAGTAAACCATTTTCTATTTGCTTGTTTTTATTTTCTCTAAGAATATATGAAGGCAGAAGCTAAGTTATTTTGACTTTTAAATTTATATTTTCAAGGATGGAGGTTTAGGATCCAGCTGTCTGTATCAGCGTGAAATTATTGAGATTGTTTGCTTGTGGTAGTAAACCAGTTCATAAAAGACTTGGAGCATAAGCTTTGTGATAGATGTTTCCAAAACTATGGTGATAGTATTTACTGTTAAGTCTGGCAATGTGTTGCAAATTAATGATGACTCAATTTTCCCCCATAAATTCATTCATCAGAATGTCCAAATTAGATTATACTGACTCCAGGCGTGTGCTTTAAGAGGCTGTGCAAAACTCTGTGGAAAAACAATAGGAAATTTAATAGGAGCAAGTATAGTAGGATTTTACAAGAATTTAATAAAGTCCCACCAAAACTTTTAAGATTACCCCTGGAACTAAACAGTAAGTGATACCTCAGACAGACTTCTGCAGTAGCTTGTAAAACTGGATAGCAGTGAAACAGCTTCCTAGAGAAATATTTTTGAGGGAAAAAGTCTCAGAGAATCCGAAGACTATGATTTTTTAATTTCCAAAAGAATGTTTCTGTGCGGGACTATTCAAATCCAACCGATCATTAAGATATCAGATCTGTAATGGAAAAGCCCCAGGTAGAGCAGAGTCTGCTTCAGTTATTCTTACATTCCAGGCATTTAGAACGGGGCCACACCTTGTGGCCAGCTTGAAACGTGGAGCTAACCTCTGGCTTCAGCTGAGCCCTCCAAAAAGAATCTGATGCTTATCACTTCAGCTTGAGCTATTTCCCCGTTTGTGGGGAGATTTCATTACCCAGCCTCTCCTTTACATGGGATCGGGACATTGGAGTTACTCGAGGAGTAAGGAGGTTTCAATAGAATGAAGAGAAGGAGCTGCGCTATGAGAGAGGTACTTGCACAGAAAGGGTTGGCTCCAAGGGAAGGTGAAAGAACATTTGTATGGGGCAATGCAGGTGGCACCAGAGTGCTGGAGTTTGGTTCTGAGGACACAGCATTCCATTCCTCAGTGGAATTCCTCCTCAAAGGCTTTCTGTTGATTTCAATAAAAAGTTTCTTGAAGTCTTTCTTAATTTTGTGTTGTGAAGGGTGAGGCTTTGCAGGGAAATTTCTATTGCAGCATCTCCTACAAAACATTCCTTCCCATGCAGTGAAAAATCCCTTCTCCCTGGCTGAGCACGTGGTGTACATTGTGATATGAGCAGTGCTGAGGACATGAGTAAGAAAGTGAAGCAAAAATCTTTCTATTCACTGGGATGAATCACCTGTCTAGGTGTGGAAAACTTCCTCTGGGTCTCAGAAAACATGCCAAAATCTCAGGTTCCAGTTAAGTTTCATTACTGGGAATTTAGTGGTAATTCCTATAAAATTTAATAAATGAAAGGTAAGAAATTGCATCTTTCCTTATAGTACATGAACTTGTGTAGTTTGTGTTTATATTTTCCAGTCATATTCCATACTGGTGTAATGGAAAAGTGATTCATGAGCTGTCATGCTTTCAGAGGTACAACATACCATGGAACTCAGGGGGTAACTGATTCCAGTCCCCTGCTCCCCTGAGCAGTTCCTTGGCATGACATGCTGCTTGAGCATTCACAAAAACAGCAGTAATGTTCCTTCTAGACACATGAGAGTTGATCCTCCCCTGGAGCAGTGACAACTTCAAAATATTAAAAAATATAAAGGCAGAGAAGGTGCAAGGGCATCTTTGGTATGAGATCAATGATGAGAGGGGAGGGAAGGACTCTGTCCATAGGAAATACCTGTATCCATTGGAGCAAACTTCCCTCCTTGGCACAAGATCCAAATTTGGATATTGCTTTCACTGCATAGCTATCACCCAACTCACAGATTGCTGCCCAGCATTCAACATTAGCAGTGGGGGGTAAAAAAATCTACAATAGCCAATTTTTGTCTCCCCTTCCACTGCCCTAGGAAGAATCCAGTCAGGTGCCAAGAAAACCAAAATGACACAAAAATGAATGGGCATGTCATCACTAAACTACACCAACATGTTTTGGCAGCTTCACCTGGGTAGGCTTAGAGGGCCAGCAAAGCCTCTGCTAAAATCATGTGGGTGTTTTGCTCTGAAAACACCTGTATAATTATAAAAATAAAAGCTGTCACCATTGCCTAAGGAAATGGGACACTCTCACTGGTACAAGCCAGTCACTCCAGGCTGCCTTGGAAAGGGGTGTTTGCACACACAACCCACTGTGTTTTATCAAAGGCTGGCACTTCTCTTTGGCTTTATAGCTGGAAGTTCAACCCAGCTGAAAATTCATGAGGTGGAAAATATAAGTCCAAAGTTCCTTGCTTATTAGCACAGTTCCTGATGAGCTGGGTCTATAAGGGAATTACGGAGTTTGATCACAAGAGACATTCAAAATATGAAGAGTCATTTTGAAGTTAGCTTCCAAAATCTTGCTTTCAGTGTTTGTTAGGAATGGTTGTTGATGTGTTTTGGGGTCTGATTTCTGGTGTCCTTCTGGTGATACAGGTGTCATAAATACCGTGATATTTTTAGCTTCAGCATTGCTCATATGACACAAATTTTGCCATCATGTTTTTGGTTTGCAAGATGATTATGTTGCGTTCTAGGATATGAATTTTATTTTCTATCCCTACTTTTGAAAGGTCTTTGAACAACTGTTCCTGAACTTCTTTTTGAGTATCTCTAATTACCTTTTACTTTTTCTTTTCCTTGCTATGATTTTTGGATTTTTTCACTCTTTCCTGTGAACAATTTGAATTCTAAGGAGGTGTTAGAGTATTTTATCCTCATGTTATTTTTATAATGGAGTACTTCAGTAGGGCAGTGGTTTTTGGTTTTTAAATTACAGCCATTTCTATTGTTAATATTCAGAGAAGATGGTTTGACCTATAAGTTTGACTTTCCTGATTATTTCTGGAAAATTGTGAGCCAGCTGTTAGGTACTTTAAAGGAAAGTAGATGTCCATAAAACTTATGGAGGCATCACTGATGTGTGCAATTCTGTTTCTTCACTTCTTTATCTTAAAGTTCAGATAATTCAATATTCTATATTTCCTAAAAGAGAAGCTGCACCTGAATTAAAAATTTAACATGCAGAAAATTAAGCAAAAATTGATGAAGTCCATTATGAAAACAGAAGGTGTTTTGATAAAATCTCTGTGCTGCCAAATGGAATGTTATTGAGTTACCTTAGGAAAGGTCAGGCTTGGGTACAGCTGGTTTGAAGGCTGGCTCTTCCTTTGTAGACTCTGGTATCAATAAAATCATTCTGGTGTGTTTTGCCTGATGTTTTTATGCTTTGGAAGACGTTACACCACAACCACGGCTTGCGCAGTAATTGCCTTCCTTGGGGTATCCCAGTGTATGAAGCACATTGCTCACAAATAAGGGTTTTCACATGCTGAGAGGAAATTGGCAAATACTTTGAATACATAATAGGAGCTATACTGAGGTTTCCATTAACTCCTCCAGTAGAAAAATGTTGCAGTGGTCAAGTATTTTACTATTAAAGTGCTGACTAATGAGAAGGAATGTGATCCTGTTAGATGTGACATCTATTTACAACTGATAAAAAAAATGAGGTGCCTGCTCAAAACCAAGTGTAGGGGATGGCATTTGCCAAATATATTGGCTTTAGTTTAATCTCCCTATTAAAGTCAGTGGTAGAATACAGAGTACTTTAATGTTACTAGAATGCTCCAAACATGGAATTCCTTTAAAAAGTTACTAAGAAAAATATGTTCACTCTTCTCGAAAGATGCAGTCTGAAATCACTTTTAATATTATACTACCTTTGTGAGGAAAAATATGCTGCATAAGAAAAATAAGGTCTTATATAAATAATCTATTAATTAGAAAAGGTGATAATAAATTTAAATTATTGAAAATATCACAAACAAGTTATTGTAAGTAAAACATTCAAGAAAAGTGGTGAAATACTCAAATTCTCACACATACTGAGAATAATATTATTGGTATTTCTAAAAACGTAGTAGAAATTAATATTTAATTGTGCATGACCTATTCTTTTATCTTGACTCTCTGCAGTCTTGCTGCTTGGAACTAGAGAAGTAATCTCAGTGGAGGAAGTAAAGTAGACTCTTTCATACTTATTCTCCAGCAAAGCCCAAAGCCTTCACATAAAAGCCATCAGCTTTTATAAAATATGTAAAAATGAGTATCCTTGTTAACTGTTATCTGGCAAAATTCTTGGAACAGATTCTGACATCCTGGTCTGTGTGTTCCATTATACAAAGGACATGGGGTTTGGCCACAGCTGGCTGGGATAGAAATCCTTTGCTGTAGGAGCATTCCCTGCTGGGGCTGCAAAGCTGGACCGCAGCCCAGGAGCTCTGTCCTGACTAATATCTGCTCTGCCTCCTGCACCAAGTAGAGCTCCGATGAGGAGAGGATCTGTTTCTGGCCAACAGTTTCCTTAACGTGTTCTTAGTCTCCAATACAATTGGAAAGGTATAAAAAAGGGAAACGAGTTCAGAACAATATGTCTCGTCTGACCTTTTTCTTTGTCCAGTTGTGAGTATTGAATTCTCATGCCAAGCCTAAAATAATTTCTTCTTGAGCTAGTCCACAGTGATAAAGTAGAATTTTTCAGGAGACAGATTGCTCTGAGAGCGGAAGATTATTACGTGCAATTCACTCTGTTAAACTGAGCAATAAGCATTGTTAAATTGAGCTTTCTCAGTGCTGGGTGGTCATTCTTCTAGTTCTATGGTGAAAAAGGGCGATTGGAACCGAGTTCCCTGCTTGGATCTGATCATCATACCAATCCCTGCCATCTGAGCTCCTAATTATGATTTGCTAAAAACTTGGCATGAAGCCCAGATCTGCTAAGGAACCAGAATGGAGTGTCCCTGCTGGAATCAATTCACATGTCAGCAGTGGTGGATCCCAGGGCGGGACCCTGCTGGGTTGTGTGGCAGCAGCACTTTAATCCCATCACCACCATCCCTGGCCCCAGTGGGTGCTGCAGGGAAGGTCCCAGCCTCTGCTGGGATGTGTGGTGCCCTGCTTGGGGGCACTGCCATGGCCACCCTCCTGCCCCACAGCCCCACATCCCCAGAGCAGCTCAGGGAAGATCCAGCTGTTTGTGCCTGAATTACGGGGTCTGGGAGCAGGGCAGGAGCAGGGATATTGACCTGAAAGTGTGCATAGCATCAGCAAGGAGGCATGAGACAAAGTCCCAAAGGTGAACTTTATATTCTGTACATGGAAATTGATGTCTAAAAGTGTTGTAACAGGCCTAATTCCTGCTGTTTGTATTAGTGATGGAGATGTTTTTCTAAATTCACTTCACAGCTTTCTGGAAAAATGAGAGAATGCTAAATTGTGTTGTATTTTCTGGTAACATGCTGATTGATGTTCAGTCAACTTTGAGTCATAGAATTATGGGATATCCTGACATGGAAGTTGGGACCCACAGGGATCAAGTCCAATTCCACGACCTGCACAGGGCAGCCCCAACAATCCCACTGCGCTCTGAGTCACTCCTCACACGGCTTCCACTCCAGAGCCTTCTCCATGCTCGTGTCCCTCCTTTGGACACTCTCTTGAGTGGCTTTGGATCTTTCTCATGGGTGGCTCCCAAAGCTGAACCCAGGGCTCAAGGTGAGGCTGCACCGGAGCAGAGCAGGGTGATCACCTCTTGTCATTCTTCCGGTAAAATGAAGCAATGTCGTGTTTTTGGAGAATCTTTTGGTTTGTAGTTTCTTGTGAACAAGCAAGGTTGGGCGGTTTTCGAAATATTCCTCAGTCAGACACCTAGCAGCTCACAGAACTAGAGTCATTGTTCCCATTAGTTATTAAATTCTTGGTTACAGTGGTTTAAAATTCATTCCTTCACTGGTGTGGTGATGGTCACTTAAGCTTTCTGGAACTTATTTTGGGGACAGCACCATTAATGTGAATCTTCCAACCTGTGTTACACTAGCAGTTTCTCCAGTTAAACAACATATTTTATAATTTCTGATTGCATTATTTTAACATGTATTTGGAGAGGGAAGGACACAAAGCTTACTGTAATATCTTTTATGAGAGAGAAACATCAGAGTTCCTTTTGGCCTAGTGTCAACAGAAGGAGATGACTCCATCTGAAGGAGTGGCTGTTCACTGATCTAAATATTAACCTACTAGACCTGGCAGTGCAATGAGAGTGTTCAGCTGACTGATTTAGGACTGATATCTTGCACTGAACATATGGAGAATCATTGTGTATTTGAGGTAACCTTTAGCTTTTGTCATGCTTTAGCTTCATCAACCTTTAAAATAATGAAATAATTTTTCCTGCCAGAAAATGTCTTGATGGGCAAAGCTTGCTAAGATTTCTAAATGCCTGCCTTCTTTTATAGTTGTAGGTGTGTTCTGGAAGAGTCTTTAAAGACTGGGATCCTCAGATTCCTAAATTTATGGAGTAACTTCAGTATAATCATGCAATAAGTATTCAAAAGCTGATGAAAAATCAGGTAACAGGTATTTTCCTACCACAGGGCCAGTTCTGTCCTTTATTTGAAATGCAGGTGACTTCTACGCAGTCACAGTGGAATTTGACCTTCAAGCAGTGTTTTCACAGCAGTGATCAGGCACCTTATTTTGTTTTCAATACAGTCATATAAAATTATCACCTTAATTAAAAGGAAAACTAAGCACTCAGCCTTCTGCCTAATTTCAGAACCCTCTTGTTCCTTGCTTTGTTGAATGAAGATACTGTGTCCCTTTCATACTGCAATATCCTCTATGTTTAGTAACCCTGTTCCTTCAGACTGGAGTTATTCAGCACAGTCAGAATTAGGGCTCACTCATCAGACAACATGGATTTTATAAGTTCATTACATTTCCTTCCTCAGATATGATTACATACTTCTATCTTAATAAAAACTTTGATCTGTGGAAAGAGTTTCAATTGTAATTTGTAACTGTACAGAAGCAACATTTAACATCACTGTAAAAGTCCCTGGATGCAAAAAGTCAGGAATAGATAGTCTTGAGAAAGGTTGGTGATGCCTACAAAAAAGATTCCCAAACTGCACAGTACTTCTTTTATCTATAATTACCAGCTTTTTTTGTAGAAAGTTCATTTAGCCAGACCTTTCTCTCTGTTTCCCTGTGTGATTAAAATGTGGTAAATGGAGAAGAAGTTAAAAGATTACCTAGCAGGAGTAGACTAAATTTTTGAAGCATAACCAATAAAAAATAGAAGGAGGATTGTATTGACACTATTAACAAAGGCATTTTGGGCACTATACCTCGATAAGCTACGATTTAATATTTCAGTTTCAGCACGAGAAACTTAAAGTGTTTCCTGCGTTCTTAAGTGCAGGTTTTGATATTAATTTTCAGAGCCATCCAACTCTTTTACAACATGCTGTCCTCCTCCTACACAATTTAGTTGTTTCACAATTGTATTGTGCAGCAGACAAATTTCCTGTAAGTTTACAAATAATGCAGGTCTTTGGTGCTTTTAAAAAGCAGCCTTGAAATCTGAACTTTTAGCCCCTCTGACAATTTCATTTTTTGCAGATGAAAATAGTTTGTAGACTTTGCTTTAATTTGTCAATGAGATAATCAAGTAAAGGGTGTCAAAAACCCAGCAACCCTAGAAATAGTTCATTTCACACATTTAATTGCATTTCTTAAAACCTATTTGTTGGCAAAGTCTGCATTTGGGGCTTTGAATAGGTGAAGATTAAAGTCACGCAGAATGATCATTGCACTCTCCTACTTCCCTTTTTTCCCCCTTTGAGCATTTTTTGTGTTAGAAATGTCAACACTTGAAATCAGATGTGCCTGTGCCTCCCTTTCTGAGCAGGTGCCAGGTGCACAAGAGCCTGTCCCAGTGGGAGCCTCCTCTCCCCGGCTCTCCCGAGGAAGGGCAGAGCCTAAAATTAGACCCTGATGTCAACCCCGGAGTTAAGCCCTAACTACTCAACTTTCATAAAACTGCTTTTGTCATTGCTTGATGCCTGCTGCTCCACTGAGCAAGCAGGTATCAGGGCTAATCCCAAAAATGCGTGGTTATATTTACAGTGACCTTTCTAAACAACCTGGAAGTGATGTCACTGGGATCAAACCAGAGCTGTTGGCAGCTCATTAGGTTCGTGTCACTCTGGATTTGCCTCCAAAGTATTTCATCACGTATTCCAAGTGTTCATTTAATGCAATTAATTTAACCCAAGACTACCTTCTTTACCATTTGGAAATAAAATCATCATCTGTTTTGGTTTCGAAAAAAAAAAAAAAAAGAGAAAGGAAATGTTTACCTTTTTTAGCTGTTTTAATTTTTTAAGGCTTGAAATTACAAGGTCTGTCTTCATCAGAATGGAAAAATCACTGTTTAGCTGTTACTTAAACTTTACCCTTCAAACTTTAAATATCCCAGCATTACTTTTTCTGCTGCTGTAGTTAGTTTCAAATTACTTTTGTGGGAGTTGAAATGCGTGTAAGAAAAACATGTATTATTTACAGAAATAACTTAAAACTAATAGTATTCTGAAAAAAAACCCAAACAAGCTACCCTGTACTTGAAAGCAGTTTGATAATGAAACAGAACAATTTAAAAACAAAAAAAAAAAAAAAAAGTGCAAAGCAATTTGGAAAGGACGTGATTTGTATAACTACCAAATATTCAAATAGAACAGGACTATATCCTGCAGCGTAGGATCCTTTGCAGAGTGTTTCAAACAGTTGAACTCACAACAGGAAGTAATTTGCTGCTGAAAATAAGATCACATGAAGCTCACTGCCTATAGTGATAAAAGGGAAGTGTTTCACTTGGTGGAACTGCTGGTTAATGTGAGGCATCAGAGCAGGTTGGTGGTCCTGTGTATTTTAAATTGCATTGGGATGTCTGAAGCAGGAGCACAGAAGAGCTGACAATCCCATGGAACAAGCATTGAATGAACAAAGGTCCCACTGGGCATCAGATTAGGTGAAATGGCTGTTTGAAAACATCAAAATCTTTATTGTAGGTGCTGGGAGTGTGAAACCAATCAAACAAGGATGTTACAGATCTCTGCACTGTCACACTCAGGGAAATAACTGATGAGAGTGAATAAAATTCTTTCTAAGCTCCTGAGCAGACCAGGGTATAGGTACAGACCTTTAAGTAGAAAAATTAAACAACTTGAAATCCCATCTTCATATTTCCTCTAAAGTGGCCACTATCAGGGTGTTGTCTGAGGATACCTGATCATGCACTTGGAGACAGTTAACCAAGATACTTCTAATCTTGATGTACTGCCCTTTCAGATGGCAATGGGGCAATCTTTTTCAGAGGCTGAGGAAAAAATAAATTCTTAGTATTAAACGTTGCAGAAGGATTAACATTTTTTGGAGGTGATGCACGAAGTCACTCCTGTCAGCTGTATCAGCCACTCCTTTTGTTCAATCTCCAAATTGCTTTGATAAAACTGTGTATTATTATAAACCTCTACATATTTGATGCTGTGCCTGTTTCATGGGTGTTTTTTACTACATTGTCACCCTTGAAGGACCTCTCTGAGATTCAAGACTGGAGCTGCTGCTTAACCCACCATCCTTACATTCCTAGAGAGTTTAAGGCAGGGCTACTGCTTTTCCAAAGCAACCTCTTTTCTTGAGGTCTAATGCCAAAATCAGTAGGAGTTGTTGGGTTGACTTTGGCGGTGCACGTCTGAGGCACATTTGATCTGTTGGTCCATCTTCATAAGGAATCATTCTTAGGAAACACTTACCCTTATTTATTCATTCTCTGGTGCTGCCAGGAATCTTTGACTGAGTTTGGATGATGTACTTGGGCATTCAACAACAGATTCAAGAATGTGGTCATCTGCTCCCGTCTGCACCTAATTCCCCAATGTGATAGTGCGGTGTTTTCCTGACACATCTGTATGTGCTAATTTACTCTTTTGAATTCAGCAAAAGAAATTTAGCTCTATGCTTCAGTGTTAAATTATTATTATAATCTGAATTTTAATTAAATCTTCTCTATATAAACATGACATTTTAATGCTCTCGGTAATAAAATAGTATTTTATTTTAAGTAAGTCACTAGAAAGATGGTTTAATAGTTGAGATCAAATATATTTGCACTCGTTCTAGGAGGAGAAATGATATAATACAGTGGTATGATTTATCTTTTTTTTTTTAACTATGTCCAAGTATGTTCATACATACGTAAAGTAATTGCATTCCAGCATTAGTCATGAGAGCTTTCTCAGTGGAAGTGGTGTTGCTTGGGGTCATGTGGTTAATTGTGCCAGGAGAGACACAGTGTCTTCCTTCCTCTCAGGGAGATCAGCTGCGCTCTGGCTGTGAAGTCGCTTGGAGTTACCCGACCCTTAACGGGTTGCTCCCTTATTTCTGCAGGGTGCTAAGCCTGGAGAGAGTTTCCCCTGCTCCCCTGGGACACTGCACTGTAAATGTGCTGTACAGCCAGGGCAGCGCAGGAGTGCTCTGCTGGGAGCTGTGGCTGCTCCAGAAGATGGAGGATCTGCAGGGGAAGTGGACTCCAGGCCAGACATGAACAGTTTGTGCAGTTTAAGAAATTTGTCTCTTTTTCTTACTTTGCCCAGACTCCCGAAACAGCAGGCTTGGATTCTCCTACTGAGATCATCTCAAAACACACATGATGTAATCGTTTAATTCCCAAAGTCCTGGAGGCTTGGGACTCTCATTAAAGTGGAGATTACCAGCAGAGTGAAACTAGTTGAAATTTTGCTTTCCACAATACTTGTTAATTTTGCAGTTTCTATTGAAAATCATCATTGTCCAGATACTTTCCTTTAATCAGAGCATGCCATGCTGACACAGTTATTTACTTAGTAATCATACTATATCTCAACATTTATGCATATTCATGGCACCACAGAAAAGATTATGGTATAAAAGTTGCTTCAGACCAATGCAATCACATACACTGATAATTTAAATGAGTATTACACAATTATTTATTCAGCCTTTAAAAGGGGAAAAATCAGTTACCAAAGCAACTGCTATATTGTGTGTAACTAATGCTATTTTTAAGATAAAGGACATTGGTAAGGCACATATATCAGTATCGCTTAGAAACATGTACACACTTTGCAAAGGGGAAAAACACCAGGACTATTATAATCACCGAATTTGTAAAAAGAAGAAGTTAGGATCTGTTCTCTAAGTATTTCCTTATGACTGAGTTTTAGCACCATTCTTACAGCATTGTAAAGTCTTCTGACAAGACTTTGGAGTAATATTCAGGAAAAAAACCCCAAAGAGAAATAGTAACATGCAACAGCAAGGGAAATATGTTTGTATTCAGGGTAAGTCTAGTAGATCAAACAGCATTTGCAATCCAAAGCATGCAGCCGAACACACAACATGTATACCGTTGCAGAAGACTCTACATAAATACAGGCTATGGAGAATAAATTTCTTCCTTTCTTTTCTGTTCAAGCAGTAGAACATTGCCCTATCCTTGCTCTGAGAGTTGGGAACATAATGTGCTCTCTATTCCTTGCCACACAGCAAATGCTTGAGGCTGAAGATGTTTGCATATCACTGTTATGGGCTGAACAGCCATGATTCTCTGTCAGAGTGGAAAAGAATAGCGCATGACGTAAGCTTCAGTAAATCATGTTTGTCCTAAGTGCACTCATAACCAACTTACAGACTTATAAAATGCCTGGTTTTACTTTTTGTTCTGGCAGTCCAAAGGGCACAGAAGAATATTGAGGAAGAGCTGGGTTTTAGCCATCATATTTTAAAATTTTCTGTTAACATCCTGTCCATGAATAGACTGACATTTCCTTGCACTCCAGAATTGTTTACAAAATAAGTTCAAAAAAATCCTGGTCTATGGCTCACTACAGCTGATACATTGTGAATGCCTAATGTTGATCAAAGTCCTTCAGGTGGGTTAAGTGAAGTGATGCTGTGCTGAATATTATGGCTTGCTTCAAATGCTTTTTGTGAATCTGAAGGGCTATGAATATGAATATATATTTCTTTTAGTACTAGACAAAAATCTGTATTCAGAAACCCTGGAAGACTTGGCTTGAAGAACAGCTGCGACTTGATCCCTGCAAAACCTTCTGTCTTTGAACAGCCAACACACAGCAGTAGTGAAACTGGAGCTAGTGGAGGTACTCTGATGGTCTACATTAAAGTTAGGATGTTCTGGAACAAGTGTTTTTCTTATGGGGGAAAAAATTAATTATTAACAACTTGCCCAAAGTCAAATGCTGATGCACCTCTTTGAAAGATCAGACCATTCATACTCTGGGTTACTCAAATAGTTGCTGCAGTGAGAGCGGAGCCCAAAATGAGCACCCAAGAAATGCTGAACTGATGCAAAGGAGGGACCCCCCCCTCCCCTCCAAAGGAATTTTTCTGGATTTTATTGTAAAGGAGCACTTCCCCAGCACTGGGTGAGATTTTTAGAGCTGTGTAAATAAGACAACTTGCAATGAAAGAAGTGCACCTGGGTTTTCCTACACTCAGGGTGATCCAGTCTGTTCAGTTAGAAATAGAGTTGATTTATGTGATATTATTAATCTATCCAGTAAGTTCTTCACTCATTTCTGTTACTGGCTGAATAAGGCTTCAAATCATCTGCTGTCCAATTTGATGAATAACAGCAATGTCTGAGCCAGTGGCTAATCCAGCATTAGTCATTTCTCTGCTCAGGTGTGGTATCAGTGTCTCAGCTCAGGGATAGTCATCTATGGAGGGGTATTTTGGGAGAAGCACGAGCCATGGATCAGTGCATGCGTCCTTTTTGTGGCTGAATACTGCAGCAGAACTGTTGTCTCTGATATCAGGATCAAAGTCCACAGCAGGCAAGTCATCCAAGTCCATGCAGAGCTCTGTTTTCTCTATAAATTGGATAAATCCTGTTGGTCTCTGATAGAAAGTGAGTTGAAATGTTTGAAGATATTGCATTGCATTTAATATGCCTCCACAGGAATGGAAATGGATAATCTGGATTAGGAATCCAGGAGTGTGAGACTTTCCCCAGAGAGAGGAAGATGGGAGAAATAGTGTTAGAAAAGATGCATCTGTTTTAATTCGTCTTTATTCCCTAACTGTGGATATGAAGGGCTTTTCCTGGCTCCCTCTGCTGGCTATGAAGCTGGTTCAGGTTTGTTTTTGTTTTTGTTTTTTTTTTTTTTAATCTTCCTTTTTGTTTTTCTTTTTCCATGACAGTATTATTTTTGCTGATTAAAATAGCTATGGCAGCTTTGTGTCTGTCTCAGCCTCCCTCCCTCCCTCCCCCCCATCCTATCTTACACATTCTTCTCTGCTTAAATACACAATTGTTTTTATGACTAATTTCTCTTTTCCCCTGTAAGATTATTGTGCGATTTATGTATAAAATGAATTGATCCTTCTAAAAAGCATCAATTACTTCAAGTACATAAACAAGGGTGAAAAAAAAAGAGAAAAATGTGTGGAATTCATAAAATATTGACCAGTAATTTCCAGTATGACCTTTTTGTTAATGCTGAATTTAAATAATGGAAGGAGATAATAACAGCAACATAGCAGCAGCTGCCCCAAACATGAAATGTTTGTATTGTGCTTTATGCAGTGCCTGTTTTATAATCACCTGAGATTTGAAATCTTGCACCTGCTTTGTAGTACTTAAGCAATAGTAGTACTTTGGCCTGACATTGAATTTCCATCTCTAGAAAATTTAGGTCTAAACTGATTAAATCTGACAGTTCTCCTGTAGAGCAGGTAGTAACTACCATCACAGATGGATCCCAGAGCATCCCCAACCCACAGAAGGGGACACTAATCTGTTAAGGTTTAGCAAAATATTAAGTCAAAGCAAAACACAACACTTGCTCAGACATTCATTATTCCCTGTGAATTCCACCATCTAGGTGTAGTTTTCTACTTCACCTGAGGCTGACCGCAGTTATTTTTTTCTGGCTGGTCTTTAGCACACTCAGGGTCACGGCGTGTGTGCTTGGGTTTTGAGTTTGCTCGGGCACAGCCACAGACCCATTCCAAGGCTCTGCCGAAGCAGCACCAACAGCGGCTGACCTTGCATGGAACACCCTCGAGCCCTGTGGCCACTGCAGCAAGAACTGCAGTAGCCAAGCAGCTGCATGCCCCAGCTGCCTCTGCTCCAGCCTGGAGTGGGGCTCCAGTAAAAGTTAATGTCGGCCCTTCCCTTCGAGAGTCACCTGCCCTGAGACGGGCTCCTGTCCATCTCTGTCTTTGGTGAAGTCCTTTGTGTGGGAAACAAGCTCCTGGGCTAAAGTTTTTTTTGTGTGCCATTTTTAATGCTCCCTGGTGACTCAGCCCAAGTCCTGTGGAAATTCCTAAACCACTTTGAGGGTTTTGAAAATGTTGCCTTGTACCTGTGAAGCTCCCTGTGTTCCCAGAGTTAATGGGCAAATCTGTTAGCAGTAGGCAGAAAATTCTATTAAGATTCTTGTATTAGTCTTGCTGTTATAATATATGGATGCTGCAGGATCTTGACTGTTTCTCTCCTTACAGCTTCCTGCTGAGATGATATTATTGCCTAGGTTAAAAGCTAAGTGGCTTGGTGTATGTACACACTCCAGTCAAATATATGATTGCTAGTAATCCGTGTAGCATGAATGGAAAAGAGTTTTGGATGCGATAATGCAGAGCATCACTTCAGTGAGAAATTCATGTTTGGTTTGGAATTCAATCTGGGTTGAAGATTCCACTTTTGTCTTAAATTTAGACTGCTGTTCTCTAAGTACTTTTTGGTTGTTTTTTGTCCTCATTTACAAGGGAATATAAACACAACCTTGAAAGTGCTTTTTGAAAATTTTATATACAACACTTTTCTAGATGTAAAATTGAATTTTTTACTAAGTGAAAATGTCGAGGTTTTAATAAAGTAAAAGAGTTGCTATGACAATTATCAAAATATAGACAATAAATGAAATAACTTGAGAGTTTTAATTTTTTAACAAAAAGCCTACATTTTTAGTGACTGGGGTACAGAGAGAGACAACAGCAATTCTGAGATATTACAAGTTCTCTTCCTCTAGTCATGGAAACTGATTTTGAGTTGCTCTTTTTTTTGGTTGCTCTTTTTTATGATTGGTTTCCAGACATAAAATCTGAGATCCTGACCTGATCCTGCAGCCCTGGTTTGAGAGCTGGAGCGGTGTCAGCTGGGCACTGCAGCTCATGCTCACTCAGGAGGGTTTTAGAAAAGTGCATGGTAATATTGCGACAGGCTTTGCTTTTTAAAAAAGAGGTTGATTTCTAGATTCTCACCAAGAGGACAGTACTATCAGACCTTAACAGTCACCATCCTTTCGAATTGACTGTAAACTTCCCTTATCTGACCTTTCACAGGAACAGATCACACAGTAGAGGAGGTGAGTTTATACAGTGAGGTCCCCTAAGTTTTGAATAATTTCCCAAATTCACTTCTGCTTGCATACAAGGAATGATTTGAACACCTCATTAGGAATTTGATAATAATCTATGGGTATCATGCCATATATCAGTTTCAAGAGATCAAAACGAAGTTAAATCAGTGAAGTCACATAGCTGAGTTGTTTCTACAGTACAGATGCTCATGGGTTGGTCAGGTATCCACCACCCCACCTGGTTGCCTTTGCCCCTTTCTATCAGGCATTTGCTGCAATGACCTTTGCTGGAAGAGCTCCTGTGTTTCCAGACTCAGGATAACAGGATCCTGTCTGCTTAGGTAATGAAAAGCTGAAGCCTGCTGACAATTTACATTCACATCAGTCTGTTTGGATAAAACATCATAAGTGGTGTAACTTTATATTTCATACACTATATTTCCTACAAAGCTCAATAGAGAGAGATTTAACCTGCTCATATTTTAGCAAGTGTTTCTGGTGCATCTTTCCCCTTACTCTGCTTACAGACTTTCAAAGCCTTATTCATGGCATTTTCCGTACAAGCTGATGTAAGGAGCACAGTCTGTGACGTGGTTGAAGATTTGTGTCTGATTCCTCACATTTTTTGAGCTTCTTATCATATTAAGAGCATTCTGATGGAAACAAGATGGCTGGTCAGGGGCAAGGGCAACAACAGGCCACCTCTCAGAAAAGTGACCGTCTATAGATGTGTGTGTGTGATTTTTCCTTGTAATTAATTTTTATTCAGAAGGGAAATCTTTGAAATATTAAAACACACTTCCTCCAGCTGCTGGGCTTTTTCTGCTTTTCATGGGTGAGGGTGTGATAGAGCTGTCTTTTCACCAAGGGTTCCTGTGTGACAGATGATATCTATGTATTGCCCTGCCGTTTAATGTGAAGCAAATGGGATGGCTTATCTAATGTGACAGGTACAGTCGTCTGTTGTCAAAGCTGTGACGGGACTGACCAGGATTATCTGGATGAGCGGTCATCACGATGCTGCAGCATGGAAGGTGTGGGCCTCATGGATAAACTGCAGCACAATGGGATCCAGGGCCACTGGAGTGGAAAAGATGAGGGAGGCTAGATGCTAATGTGGTCTATAAAGACATCAGACAGCGACGACTGAAATTAGGATAAAGCTTTTGGGGGTGGAGGCAAGTAGTGGAGGAGGTGTGAAATACATACCTCTTGGAAAATCTGGTAGGCATTATTTGCAGCAAAATGGGGTGTAAGTTCATTTTTCTCCAGTTAGGCAGATGTCTGTGCAGACTGGTGCTCTGCATTTTTTTGGGACTCAGTGGAGGATTCTCCCAGTGTTCAGGCTAATAAGGTGCAGAGGCAAGTCCTGAGCAGCCAACAGTGTGAGATACCCTTGCTAAATATAATTGCAAGCAAATGAACCAAGCGTGTCCATAGTTTAAAAGTTGGTTTATTATGTGGCTGCACTGGCCAATGTGAAAGGAGGGAGACGGTACTGTAGCATTGATAGAACATAAAATTTTGATGCTACAGCTGTGATTTTCACAGGGGCCTCCCAGTGACACATCACGGGGGAATGATTTTTTCAAATTGTGATCTATGTTTCAACAACAGAAATGAGCAGAAACAAGGGGCCGGACATGCTGCTGGATCTCCTGCAGCCTAGGAGAATACAATCAAGAGCATTTGAATGTGACATCCCAGCAGGCCTGCAAGGCTTTAGCAGGTGTTTCACAATGTTTTCTTGAATCTTTGTCTTCCAAAGCCATACAGGTAGACAAACCCCAAAGCTCTAAACTGCAGGAAAGCTCACAAGGTTCTTCTGTAGGAAAACTTGCAGTGTTCAAGCCATCAGGTGTCTGCCATGAGACTTAAGCTGAACTGGCAGCCTGTCTCACACCTTTTCCAGTGGCTGGGACTGGCAGCGCTGCTGTAATGCTGTGATTGGAGGGTATATTTTAGTTTCTTCCAAAGAGCATCTCCGTGTCACAATGTAGAGACTTTTCATGGTTTGTAAACATGGAAAAAACATGTTGGGTTTTCCGAGAAATGGAGTTTCTGCCTACTCTCACTGGCCTGAGGAGAATTTATTTACATCACAACCTACTTGGCTTTTCTTAGGAAATGAAGACCTGAAGGGTAGCCTCAGTAGTTGCATCCTAGTGCTTCTCTCTCACTCTGAATGATCCAGTCTTGTCTTTAGTCACTTCTGTTTCTGTGTTTCAAGGTCATGGGCACTGGGAAGCTGTGAGTTTTGCTCAGTACCAGCTTGCTGTTCTGCTATTTAGTTAATTTTCCAACAAAACCAGTGTAATTATTAAATACAACTTCCTTATACCTTAGTGGCCAGAATGATGTCAAATGTGCTGTGATTACACACAGGAGCATCTGTGGGGTCTGGGAAAGAGAGATGAGATGCCTCACTGCTATTTTTGGCACTGATGCTTGGTATTTCTTCCATTTGCAGACCCTCTGTGCCATTTTCTGATGACAAAACTGATCCCTGAGGGCACAATTGATATTAATGAGATGTAAATGGCAGATGAGTTGACAGATGACAGTGTCATCAACCAAAGAAATAAGGAACGGTATCATGAATAAGCACAAAACAGTCAGAAGACATAAATGAACTGTATATAGCATTGTTGAACAGTTTTTTTTTAAAAGGTAATGCATTGGAAAAAGAGATAATCAGAGCATGAAATATTAGCATGAAATGACTCTGACTACTGTAGCTCTTAGCAGATATTTTTCAGGGTATTATTGTAGAAGACCGAGTAAGAGAAAGATTATTCATTTATTTATTTAAGAGTGACAGTGACAGAAGACTTGTGACAATGGAGAGCAGGTATTATGCACTTGCTGTTTAGAAAAGAAAGGTTTGATGTTTTCATGGGTTACCACATGAATAAAAGAGGAGAACGAAAGATGATATTTAGCAAAGGTCATGAAAGCTTTAATCTGGAAGCCTAAGACATATGTCTTGGCATGTTAAATAATCTTGAAGCCGGGTAGAAGATGAGATTTTCACAAAGACTCTGTCTTGATGTTTACAGACTGATTCATACCTGTCCAGCCACTGACAATCCATCTAATTTTTTAATCACTAAAACATGTAAAAGCTGCTGTCTAACCCACTGATGCCCTTAGGAGCCTGGATTTGAGGAATGGGCTGAGTTTATGAGGACTCCATATGGATAATTCATTTCCCCCTTCATTTTGGCCGAGATACTCAAGACATTTTGTCATAGTTTTGGTGGTGGTTTTGTTTTTTTTTTTTTTTTTTTTTTTTTTTTTTTTTAATACCCCCTTGGATTTCTACAGATTTTTGGCTCCAGGTCTGCCTGGTCAGAGCTGTTAATCCTCCCTCCTGCCCTTACCCTTACCACAGTGCTCTTTCCTGCAGAGAGTTATTTTAGAAGCACAGCTGCCAAAGCGAACAGAAATTTACCTTTGCCCCACACTTTATTTAAAATTCTTCCTCACTGGGGCACAGGAATCTCTAGGGTGACATGGAGCCTTTCCAGCTCAGCAGAACCTCTGCAAGAACATCTCTGTGCATTTTTTTCCCTTCTCTGTCTTCTCCTCCTGTTCTTTTTCCTTTCAGATCGGCTTTGGAGGGAGCACTTCCAATGAGCCATACAGGGAGTTAATGCTCTTGGCTGTACATGACAAAATAGTGCTGTTATTATTAAAAGGACTGGTATCAAGCTTATAACATGTTCTTGTATCAATTGGACAATGTATGGGATTATCATAAAGTTCTGTACACGTTCTCTTAATTATTTCCTTAATTAATAATGACTGTCTTCAGTGTCTCATTGATGCTTTTGTAATAGCTCCTGAAATTTAGACAGTTAGCACATTTGATTGAATTCTTTTTCAGCTGAAAATTCTGTGTGATGTAACCTGAAATGTGGCTTTTTTGGGTTAATATATATATATTTTGTGTATAATAGCCAATAATTTTATGTTGGAAAAATATCTTGCAAGGTTCCAGATGGGGAGAGATTAATACACTTGCTGTCATGTAGGTTTATGACTTACCTTCATTAAGGCCTGGTTAATTTTGGACATAATTTGTGCCTCAGTAGAAGGAAAAAATTCCGTTACTGGATTTAGCCAGGCACCTGCAGTTCTGTTATTTTTCCAGGAATGGTATCAGTTGGATCCCCCTCCTCTTAAGTCACTGGCTTGAATCAGCTGGATCAACTTCTTTTGGTATAAGTGGGAGTTTGAGTGGGTTGGAGTTGCATAAATTACTACATGTGGCTGACAGTAGACTATAGAACTTGAATTATTTTTGTAATTTTTTTTCTGCTAAAAATAATAATAATAAAAAAATTAAAAAATACCATGCCATTAAAATTCAAATATTTTAGTGTCAGGAAAAATACAAGCCATGTCTTATTAATTCTTGGTCTGCTGCTTCTCAGGAGTCATTGTTCTTATTTGGCATTTGGAATTAAAACTGTATTACTTGCTCTCACAGGTCACTGCAAGTATCTATTTGATTGGAAGACCCAAAACTTTTAGAGGCTTGTTTCTGATGTGAATGCTTAAATTAAAAATTCATAGTTCACTTTCCTCAGCTACTGTGCAGCATTCCTTTAAAATTCAGTGTTCCAGTGAGCAATCTTCATTTGATACAATATTCATGGATGGTAATCACAGAAGGTTGCAATGCAGTCGGAGCAGATTTGTTTGGAAGTTCAGTGGCATTTGTTTGGCTTGTTCTTCACTCCCTGATGCTCGGTGGTAAATTCCCTAGTTCTGTTCTTTGGCATGGGGAGTTTGTCTTGGGCTGCTTATTCTGGCACTATTGTGTTACTCAGCATCCTGAGAATCTGTCCTCCAAAACTGGGGAGCTGGAGTGGTTTGGTCTTTCTTGTAGTGCCTGCAATAAAACCTGTTTGCTTTGGTTTGATAGCACAGCATTGCACTGAAAATCTGGTTCCCGATTCAGTCAATGGGTCTGATTCAATTCACTCTGTGGACAGCAAAATTCCTTAATTTAGTTGTCATGGGTTGGATTAATTCAACAGGATTTGGCAATAGTGCTGGATTTAGGTGCAACTATTTATCTAACTTGTGTGCTCTGGAAATCTCTCCTGGCACAAGTGGGAAGAGAAGAACACAGCAAAATACTGTGCCTTTTCCAAACAGCCCTTGATCTGATGATTTGATAAAATTCATTTTGAGAGAGTTTTGTTGCAAGCCTACAGAATGAAATTGGCAACTCATCCTCAGTTCCCTTAGGGTGATATCTTCAGTGATTTATGTAAAAGTCTGTGTAGCTGAATATGTGGAGAGATTATTTTTGACATTCCTGGCTTGGATAAATGATGCATTTTGAATGGCTGGATACACCAGTTCTCAGGTGGCACAGACTTTCCCCATGTAAAGAAAAACAATAGTTAATACATGTTTTTACATTTAATTATTTTAAATGTATTTCTATTTGCTTTTCTAATCAGAAGTGTAATTTTCTTGTGTCTTGAATTTAAGTGATTGTGAGGAGTTTCAATCACAGGTATTTAAAGAACTGCATAAGGTTGAAATAAATAAATAAAATGGAAAGATTTATTCTGTTCCCCTTCTTATTCTGTAGGAACTCACCTGTTTCAAGTGCTGGGGTTGCTGGGAGATTTGGTTGGGAAATTCTGGCAGGACATTCAGTTACAGACCTGATAAGTACCTAGAAATCACAGTGTGCTTGCCTAAAACTTCCGAAACTAAGCTAGTTTAGCTGCCCTAAACTAAAGGGCACTTCTATCTCTAGTTATGCTCCCCTCTGTAAAACTCTTCACAGACATATTTACCTGAAGCCAATATTTACCTGTATTCTGGTTCTATTTTTAAAAGTTATTTGTTCCTTTTCTATTTCCTTTTGCAATATGTAGCATTTCCCTCATTTCCCTCATCACAAGTGATTCAGCAAGACTCTGTGTTTTCATTGACACCACTGCATGTTCTACATACAGGCAACTAGAAACTCTCTCCACTCTGCCTGTTTTCCTTTGAATTTATTGTAGCACCGTTTTTTTGCTGCCTTTTTCACTAACTCAGCCCTGCCCCTGATTCCTCATGGGCTCCTGTGCCCTAATCGGGTTGATTTCTTGGTTGATCCCTTTCACTTAGTGAAATTGCACAAAAAAGTCATTTAATTTGGGGCACCAGTACCATGTTCCTTTCCCTCTGACACTCTCGTTTACTTTTCTTCTCACCAGTGTCATGAGCAGGGTCTCTCAGCTGAGGACAGCTCATCTCCTGTCCCAGAGTACATTCCAGAGAGCTCCTTGCTTTTCTTTGACACCCACCTGCCACCCCACTCCTCCACTGTGGTTCCCTCATCGTGGAACTGTCTGGTTGGATTTAATATGCAAATATACTGCAGGAGCTCTGCTCTCAGAGAGGAAAATAGCCCTGGCAGGACTCTGAATAAAACAGGCTCCAAGTTGAACGGAGTGGCTGCTTTTAGGAAAGAGAAGCATTGCAGAGCAGCACAGTATGGATGAGGTATAAATGAGTCATTTAAAGCCATTCCTTGCCTCTTTTTTCTGTGAACCAAATGTGTTTCTGAGCTGAGAGAATAAATGTGACATAAATCTGGAAAGGAGACTCTGGATCATTGTGGCATTGCCTGGTTTCCCTAGCATGGCAGACTGCTCATGGTATGGTTGCTTGACAGGAGTAAGTTCTTGGTTTGCCTACACACTTGAAACTGAACCAAGTGACTTTCCTGTTTTCTTAACACATGATCAGCAAACATAACTCTTGTTACACTACATACCTAATTCCCATAATATTGTCAGTTGTGCCCTGACATAATGTGTAAAGACACAGAGGATCATTTCTTCAGTAGATGTAAAGCGGGTGAGGATGAGAGGTATTCTGACAGCCAGGCACTGGCATTCCAGAGCTCTCTTCTCCACCCCTGAAACAGAAGCAGCTGTGCCTGTATGAGTTCCTGGGTAGGTAATTTTCAGGAAAGGCAGAATTCTGGCTAAGACAGAGAAAGCATGTGAGGACACAACAGAGAGATTTCCAAGGAAATGCTTCTGGTGGAGTTGCATAATACCTATTATTGGGAAAAAAAGAGTCATCATGTTTCTTGCTCTTTCTCTTCAGTGGGGGCAGTTTCAGCTTTCCAGTACCAACTGCACAGACCACAGAGTAATGGATCAGCATTAATGAGCCTGTCAGGGAAATGCAGGATACAAGCAGCATTTCCTAGATGGAATAAACCAGTTCACACAGATAATAAGGTAAGGACAGGTCTTGGAGTCTCCAGCTGTGGCTGTGCCATGCACAAATGACCAAGGGAAAGCTAAATGTGCTGTTTCACGCAGCATGCCAGCAACACAGCTGAAGAGACAAAGAGGTCTGTTCACTCATGGACTGTTCTGGTCTCCCTTGGACCCTTCTGTCTTTCCTTATAAACAGGGGCTGCAGAAATGAATGTCTGGAAAACAGGTGCTTCCCATGCTTGTGTCTGTAGAACTGCTTGCAAAACAAGTGAGGCCGGGCAGACATACACACTCCTAATCTTAAGAAAGAAACATTTAAGGCTCATTCTATTGGTAGATTATCTGAGGGGATTATCTCCCTGTGAGAATCCTGGTTCGCAGTGAGGGCTGCAGCAGTGCCTTTGAGCTGTGTCAGGATGTGTGGATGTGCTGGCTGGGCAGCTTGATTGGGATATGTTGGCTTTTTGTGAATACAAAGTCCTAAACCACTTAGCATAATTAGTTTAAGTAGTGGCTAAAATAAATCTATTACACCACAGTGATTATTTACTGATTTTTTTTTTTAAATACTGAGGTCCTGATATTCCCTTGCTTTGAAAATTCAAGGCACAGTGTGCATTTCTGACATTCTTTTCTAATTTTTAGAAAAGACTGATGAAAATTAGTGATACCTGGTGAGAACAGAAATATTAAAGTGTTGTTCAAGACGAGTTAAAACCGGGAAAGACCAATGATAGCAGTGAGTCAGCCTTTAAGAGATAATAACTAGTACAGACCTTTAGTCTGGGTGACACGGTCACATCTCACTCGACTAGAAAAGTTCTGTATCAGAGGCCTTTTCTGAAGATGTCAGGGACATAAAAATGCAAAATATAGTAGCCATATATACAGAGAAGGATCAAGGAAAGATTTAAGAAAAACAAAAGAGGTGCAAATCTAATTTGAGATGTGAAGAAAATGTTAGACCCATAAATAAATTATAGCTATGGAGCATTTAGAACTGTAGAATTAATTATAGTCTTAATAGAAGTCAGAGCAGGAGCCTGCTGTGAAGGCATTACAGGGCTAATTAAGGCCAGTCTTGGAAACACAACACTTAACAAAAGAATATTTTTTGGATGATTTTGAAATGCTGGTGCAGAAACCTTGCATGGAGTTATACAACCACCTGTAAAAAAGGAAAGGTGGGTGCCAGGGGCGCACTCCAATTTTATTTTCCGTGTTGAACATCCATCCTAAAATTGAGGCAGAAATCCTATTTCTGTGGAAATATTCAGATTTGTTTTTCTGACATGTTTTCATATTTTTACTGTCTCCTTTAGTCAAAATTGTTGTTCAGATTGGTCACTATGGAGCTAATGTGGATTTATGGCCTATATGAAAAAACTGCAGTTGGAATGTAACATCAAATAGTTGGGGGATAAATTTAAAGGCTGCACTGTTTCAATCTGTCTGGAGTAAGTAGTCATAATTTTTTGAGTTAATTATTTTCTATGAGCAGGAGAAGAACAATTAAAGTAGAAATTACACTAGGTTTTGTGAACTGGGTAGCAGGAACTGTTTTTCCAAAGTGTGAATTCAATTATGGGCTGTAGTGAGAAGTGTGATGTTACAAATCTAATTGATAGGCAATTTGTTAAGGATATAGTAGATTTGCTCAGTTCTTTCATCCTGCAAGTACAATATGTTCTTGTGTAATTTTACTCAAGTGATCAATTTAAATTATAAGATTAGAAACAAATAGACATCTGTGGGCAGTATTGATGTGTCATGCTCCCAAACCTGACATCCAGGATGAGATGGTGGTAGTAATGGTTGATAATTATGACTCAGTTCTGCTTGTTTATTTGTGAGAGGTTAAATGATCACAGACTGGCTGGAGTCTGGTGCAATGGGTGAAGCAAGGAAAGATTTGGTAAGAATCATCAGTAAATTTAAAAATACATTTTGGATTTAGTTAAGCTTACTGAAGACAGTGTTAATGCTGATGTAACTCGGTCTCAGACGAGGTTCATAAACATCCTGTGTTCCTCTGAACCATTGTTGTGGCAAACTGCAGAAAATGCTGCAGAATTTGTGTCTTCAGATAGTTGGAACTGTGCCACGATGCTTTTCCCTTTCCGTTTGTTTGAGAGTCTAGAATCTCCAAGTCAGGAATGTTAGAATATCTGGACAGCAGTCACTGGCATTTGGTGCTGTTGCTTAGAGCAAAAACTGAAAATCAGTATAAAACCTTTTGGGTTCAATTACAGGAGAACATTCCCTCAGAGATAGAGTCGCACACGCTGCCCTGCTCTGTGGATTTCCTATTTTCTCAGCTAACATCTGTAAATAACTTTCAGCTTGTCCCTACTGATTCCCCAGCTGCTCTGTCTCCCTTGTTGCTCATGTCAGAGACAGATGAGTCTCGAAGGGAGTGCGAGAAGGCTGGAACAGAACTGCTGCAAACGCCCACAGAGCAGGCAGGATGTTCCAGTTGGTCAACAGGAGGATCCCTCTGGTGCCCAGTGAGTCTGGAAGCTCATCGAGGTCACACAGGTTTTCTGCATATCCATCGTGAACAATTACACTTGAAGAAAGGAAAAACTAAGAGTTTACTGTGTGTTCAAAGGTAAATCATCTTCCTCTTCCTTTTTTTATTGTGTTTCCTCTCTGGGTTTTTGCTTCCCACTCATTGAATTCAGTAACAAAACTCAAGTTGGCTTAAGTGGAACAAGATCAGTTCCCATGCCAGGAGGAATTATAATGTAGTAATGATAGCCTGACATTTATTTTTTTATGTAATGAGAACATGGTATGTTCAGGATTGTATTTACCTGTGAGGTCTGTCTGATGTTATGAAGCTCCTGTCTGATAACATTTTCCCCTGTGGATGTGTGATCATCCACGGGCTGTGTATTTCACAGTGATATTATATTGGGGAGTCAGTAAACATTAGAACCTATTCCAGTCTGAGCAATGGACAGCTGTTGGTTAAAGAAACATAACTTCCAGATTTGTCCTCAGCTATTTGGAAGGTGGTAATTCTCCAGGAAACCGGATTACAAGGCAGAGTGTTAAGACTTGGTCTGGCACCACAGGTATCTGCTAGGTAGGAATGCAAATAAACTTTGAGAAAGGGAGCAGACACTGAGAGCTTTGCTGTGTTGATAGGAGGAATGTTTTTAGCTGCAGGACCAGCTTGCCTAGAAAGGCCAAAGCAAAGGAAAGGAGGGTTTGTGAATCAGGGATCAGGGTATATACAGGGGAGGAGAATCACGTGCTTCAGGAAGGCCAAGGTGAAAGCAATGCTGGAGCCCCCTTGGGCCAAGCAGAGCCCAGCTGTACCTATCAACACTGGCAGGACCAAAAGCATCATGTCCAGAGCTGGCTGCTGCAGCCAAATGATCCATGCAGAGTGAATCCACCACGTCCCAGCTGGGGCAGCCCTGCTGCATGTTTGCACGCAGCCTCGGGAGCCTGGGGGCAATGCAGCTGATACAGTTCCTCTGCAGATGTGATTCAGCATTCTGGTGCAATGGCCATTTGCTCGGGATACCCAGACATCCAGCACTTGGAAAAATGTACCCAGCCACTGCTCAGAGCAGCAGAGGCTCTCCTGCTGCAAGCAGCAGACACGCATCCACCCTGGGAGAGCTGGCAGGTCTGCAGGATGTGCCTGGGTCCAGTGCAGCTGGGACCCAGACACAGCTGTGAGTGAGCTCTACCAGGAGGATACAGCAGCTGAACTATTCCCCAACCTGCATAGAATAACAGGATTGGGTTCACAAAGCCTAGTCCTTTTGGGAAGAAGAAAGGACTTTTGGATGAAGGTCAAATGGAATAATACACAATTTATTCTTACAGGTACATTTACTTGTTCACATTTAGTCCCTACATTGTCTCTCAAATTTGTTTATTCATCACTTCCAGCTTGCCTACTGCAGCTTTGTTTTTTCTCATTCCTTTCTTTCTGGTTTCCACTTCCTCTGTGCATATGTAGATCTCAGCTTCTCCTTTGTACGCTTGTCCCATGAGAAAGTATTTCTGCAAGTTGCATTCCTTATTTAACATTATTTTTTTTCTTACCACACCGCTAGAAAGGTGAGTCCCAGTGCAATTAGGGATACACATGTTAGCAACTGGCTCTCATGAAAACTGCAGAATTGAAGGTTTGCTGCATCTGTGTTTTATTTTATTTTAAACAATTTAGTGTCTTGTACAAGTTCCTGTGAAAAGTCAGGGTTTCAGTCCTTGTTATGGATGCCTGGAGTTGTGTGGCTGAATTCTGTAGTTGAAGTTCCTGGGTGAATGAATAATATGCAATTTATAAAAGGTGAAGCCACATGCATAGTAACCAAAAATAACAGCACAGAGAAGTTTTCCTGGCCTCCATCCAGTATAGAGTCAATGGGAATTTCTCCATTGGCTTCAGCGGGACTTTGGTCAAGTCTATTGAGAGAATAATGAACCAGATGTCCACTTCAGACAGCAAGGTTAATAATACCTGAGGTCATAATCATCAGGAAAAAATACTGGGCTGGAAGCAGAGGCCAATGGAAATCAGCTGTCATGGAAGGCTCAGAGGTTGTTCCAGCACCGTGTAGCTGACAAAGTGACCTGCTGCTTACACGTGGGACACAACGTGTTTAGCTGGGCTGGCTGAATGTCACAGAGCACTTGTGGGACTGCAGGAATGGCTGGGTGTGATGAGCTCTCCTAACGTCACTTCAGGTGCAAGGTGCTTCAGGTGTCATAGCACTGCCAGCAACATTGGAAAGCTGCCCTTGTTTTTTAGTTGCAATGTTCACCGTCGTTAATGGAGATAAACAAAAAAATGTGTCCGAGCCATTAGCAACAAATTATTTTCCAAAGCATTTGCAAGATGCTAAATTTCTTGAGATATTTGCAGAAGCAAGAGCAAACACTGAAAGCAAAATAATGAAAATTAAACATTTCCTTACTCATCAAGATTAATGATGTCAGGGTTAATCACTGCCATATAAATACCCAAACAAATAAAATAGATCAAGCAAGTATTGTCTGAGTGTTTGCCTGGATATCTGGCTTTCTGAGGGTCTTTAATTGTTGAGTTTTCAAAACTTGCTTCTAACTGACTTGAAATTCACACCATCAAGGAATGTCTTGAATTTTTTGAATCACTTAACATGTTTCTTTCCACCAAATGCATATGTAACACAGATTAATCAGCCTCAGATCTGACATATATGAAATGTGAAATAAAAGTTGAGAAACTGTGATTAGACCAATTAGTTTAGAAACCCTGCCCCTAAATTATTCCCCTAGCTTAAGAAAAAGTGAGAGTTTAGTGCAGCACCTGTTCTCTAGCCTCTTGTACCAGTTGGAAAACAGCATCACCAAAGAACAAAACATTTAGCCTGAAAATGGGGTTAATTACTTTTTAAAAAGAAAGGAATAGCCAGTGGTAAGCATAATTCTCCTTCTGAATATTTTGTATAAAGTTTATATTTATGTGAAGCTGAAAGATTCAATGTGGTGCTCTATCTTCAAAGTGCCTGGAGATGCCTACATAGCATGATGTTATATTTAATAAAAAATCTTACATCTCTGATCACTTAGACCAGAATGTGCCTCACCTCCCAGTCACTTTTGTATTTAAACTAATGTTTAGATCACCTTTATTTTGGCTTAGAATCTGATTATGCTTTTGAAGGGTTAGACCGCTGCTATTGGGCAGCTTGTCAGTGTATGGAAATGTGTGCCAAGAAGTTTAAAATACTGCGTTAGTTGTAAAATGCTGACGTTAGGACCTCAACAAAACATGCTAAAAAGCCTTCTTGGAGTGATGAGAGTGTGTGCAGTGTTTGGCATACACGTGTATATAAAGCAGTTTATTGCTGTTTTGCAATGGAGAAAACTGAAGTACAGACAAAACTAAATTAATTTCCCACAGTCAGACAATGAGTCAGTGACAGAGCTGATAAAAGAACCCACCAGCCCCGATGAGGCAGAGGGTGCAAAAGCTGTGGCTGGGGTCTTTCCCAACACCAAGCTGACACAGATGGAGATGACTTCAGTGTGGAGGTGGTCTCCCCTTCTCCAGCACGGTCAGCTGGGACTCATTAGTGGGGCAGAAGCTGCTGCTCAGCCAGATCTGAGCCCTGCTCCTGGCCCCAGGCCCTGTGGGGCTGGGGATTGGTGTCCATGGCTTGTTGAGTGACCTCCCTGCCTCCACCCTGTCCTGTGCTGCCCCTGAGTGTGCCAGGGGTGCTGGGAGAAGGGAAGGCATGGGTGGGGAAGGAGAGCCAAGGACAAGCTTGTTGCTGCCTGAAGGAGGTTACTGCCATGTGCAACACACTGAAAAACCCCATAACTGCTCTGTAATTCCCTTTGGTCTTTCAATTATCCAAAACTGTGGTGTTTACTGATCATGACTCAAGTTTACATTAAACCAGGAAATCTTATTTCAGACTGCAGCACAGATTTACTTGGCCTCTAGATAACACATGGAAACATCAGGTACAATTTTGTAAACAGAGCACTTTGGATTTTTACTACGACGAGTAAATTCACACTGCACATCTTTGTCCTGCAGAGATTTTGCTGTAATTCTTTGCCCAAGTGCTGTAAAAAGTCAGTAATAAAACACTAAGAGGGTGAATTGAAATTGGAATTTTGAAGAATGAACTAACAATTACTATTACCACTGAATTAATTTGTATTAATATTTCATTAAAAATTTTTTATGCCTTTCTTCTAGCTCCAGGTAACTTTTTTCATGAGGTGCAAAGTGTAAATCACAGATCTTAATCAGCAGATGCAAGTGTTTCTTGTGGCATAAAATTAAAGTGTTCAGATAACATGGCTAATGGTAACTTACTAAATTTTATTGTTCAGACAAGTGGAGTGTATTTAATAAGAAGCTAAAAAATTTAGCAAGTATCTTTTTTTCTTTCATTCTTTTTTATTTTTTTTTAAATAAAAATCCAATTCCTTTTGCTCCTGTATAGGACCTGGCTCTAGCTGTACAGTCTGTCCCAGTACAAACAATGCTCCAGGCACAGGATTGAATCCAGATTCTTCTCCTTCTCCCAGGGAAGAGGTAAAATACTTCATCCTTCCCCATCAAGCTATGCATTCTCCTCTGGGCAGATAGCTTAGCTCGTGAGTGGAAATGTTTTCCACATTGCAGAGTGAGTTGCAGCAGGACACTTTCGGGTGCATCTCCTGTGCTCTCCCTCCACAGCTGGGATTACTGGCTGAGTACAGCTCATCCAAACTGGGGACCAGATTTGTCAGTGCTTGGTACTGTGTGGCAGCCACCTGAAAACCAGAGTGGATGCTCCTGTGGGAGGGCAGAGTCAGCAGGGCCAAGTGTCAGTAAAAGATCTATCAAATTGCCTCTCTGTGGACTGTGCCATTGGGTAGATAGAATGAAAAATTAATTGTTCAAAAGCTGTTTTCTTTCTCTCACGAACCAAACAGTCATGTTGAAAATTAGAGCATAACAATGTACTGGCAGCCCTGCTGCCTCCTTTCATATGTCACCAACCCTTGCAGCCAACAATGGGGTCACCCTCTCAGATGTCCTGTAGTGCCTTTCTCCCATCTCTTTTGTTTTATCTGCTCAATAACATCTCACCTCTCATATGTCTTAAGCACTTAGGCTGCAGCCTTTCCTGCCTTCAGTAATTTCCGTCTGCACATAATTTCAGTCTGATTCTCTTCTATCCTCTAGTAGAGCTGATGTTTTATACACACTATAACTCTCAAAAAAATCTATCCCTGATTGTCTTTCACACTTCCTCGCCCAGTTCCATTGCCAGTTTAATGTTTTAGTCCTGCCATATTTATTACAAGATGGCATACAGATGCTCAGGTCCTGCATATATTATGTTGCCCATTTTACTGCTTTTTTTTCTACTGAGTTTAATCAAGAATTGCTCCATTATTCATTCATATTTTTCTCTGGTAAAATATAACCTCCTAAAGGAAATTGTCTAGTTTGTTTTTTTTTTTTTTTAATGTCTTGTATTGTGTCTTGTGTCCTGCTGAAAATCTATGTCTTACTTGATGGAGAAATTTTCCTTGTTTTATGATCTTTCTGCAGTTCCTTTGAGTTGCATAAAGAAATATCCAATACATTTCAGTAAAATGAAACATCCTTTATGGAAAACAATGAGCCTAATTCAGTAATGTTATTTTATGGTATCTTGTAAAGAAATGTTTCATGTCGATTCAGTAAATAGATGCTGATTAATTGCACATTGTGAAACCCTCCCTTTTCCCACAAAGTTTAAATTAGGAATGGCTGCTGGGATCAGCAAGTTTAGTCTCCTGCATAAGATAGGTCATGCAAATCTCTTCTATTTTGCTTCATATCCACTAACTTTGCTTATTTTTGGAACAAGACCACATTTGGAACAAGACCACCGCTTCAGATCTCAGCAAGACTTTGGTTTTTAAATTACCCTGAGTTGGGAAATCCACCGCAAAATGAGTAAGTTTCTCCCATGATTAATTAACCTCGCTGCTAATAACATGTGCCCATTTCTAATCTGACTTTGTGTGGCTTCAGCTTGAGCAATTGGTTCTTTCTTATCCTCTTCTTTTTGCCAGAAACCCCTTGACAAACCTCTTCCTTGGACAGCTGGAGCTCTCTTCTAGATGGTGTGCAGCCTGAGCAGCCATTCCCAAGAACACTGTAGCATTCTCCACTTTGGTACCGGTACCATATCAAGGCTTTTTACCAACTCTCTCACCACGCCGAGAGCTGATGTTCCTGCTGGGATGGGCCTGCAGCTCCTCCTCGCTGAGCACTTGAACCTGGCCACTCCTGGGCAGTCACCCAGGTGCCACCAGGCACCTTGGCTTGGTTGTTTTCCAAAGACAGATCAGCTCAGAACGGGGGAGGACGGTGACGCATCGATCAATCCCTCCTCTTTTAGTTGGGGGCCAACGTCCCACCAAAATCAGCCCTCAAGGAGCGACAACCACGGGTGCTGCAGGCTGGAGCTCAGCCCTCAAGCCCCTCTGTAGCTGCTGTGATATGTGTGTGTGTGTGTAAATGTGTGTGTAGGGTGTGTGGCTCCTTTATGTGTCTGACCTATGCGCACATTCCAGCCCCTCTGTGCACGTATATGGCAAAATAGCTGTTTATGGTAAGGGCAGATTAAAACCCAGCCTGATTTCTTGGGATAAATCAGTTTGATTTCTTGGACTAGGTCATACTGGAAACCTCCATGGCTGAGTTATTCAGGAATGCCATGTCCTACAGGATCACCGTAGTGGGAGCTCTAAAGGCCTCATTTTTGTACCCTCTGAAGAGCTGGCTGGTTGGGTGAGCTCTGGACGCTTCTTTGACTTGCCTTTGACATCGTGAACATACAGCAATCACACTTTAAAAATGGAGAAACAAACAACGTGCCTTTTCAAAAGCAAACACACACAGACACATCCCTTATTTCTTAATGTAATTTTTAACACTTATTGTTGTGCTTAACTACATGGCAGTTGGGAAGATATATGTAAAACAGTAGTGTTAGTGGTAGTAATATGTAAATGTACTACTAAAAATACAGTTTTCCTAAATATAGGACAGAAAACTCCGGAAAACCACTTTTACTTTAAAAAATACCCTTAGAAATGGAGTTGCAAATCAACAAAACCTCTCATGAATAGTCTCTTAGTCATAAAAAGATCAACTTATTTAAAGGTAAGGACAGTGAAAATAGCAACTTCGAAATGAACACCTCTGTAGAACTGCTGGAGAATTTAAAACAGTGTTTTCTATTGAACACTTCTCTGAACTCTTAACTTCATGCCTCAGATAATTGAAGGAAAATTAAATTTACCCCTAGGACTGTTTGTAGGAAACTCTTCTAATAAGTTTATATTTAGCAGATAACAGTGTGTTTATGGTGGTCACAGCCTGCCTAATAGAGCTGTAATAGATACATTTTGTATTTAATCAATATCCATGAATAATAACTTCTCTTTATTAACCATGATGCCCCTATGGTTAATTTTAGCTCATACTGTAGGGATGTCTGTTCCTTGTTTTTCAAAGACTATAATTATTTTCTTAAATAACCTGATATAACTGCTTTTATCAAGGCTCTTTAAAAGTTTAGTGATGGCCTATCATACACCAAGTGTTTACTTCGATTATGCTTTCAGTATAAAGCACATTTTCATGCATAGATAGATATTAAAAGATTCTCAGCTAAGTAGAAGACCATGGGCAGATAATATTTGGGAAATATCTTTGTTCTATGGGCATTATAATTTATGGCTGCCCTTAAATATTTGCACAATTTTCTCAGATAGTTTTCTCAGATACTGAACTTGTTTTCTACTGAAAATTCTGAGTAGTTAGTGTGATATATTTTAGATTATCAAATTATGGTGTATGCTCCTTAGTTCTTGAGGACAAGCTTGAATCACCACTGGATCTGGTTACTTTTTTTTTTTGTATGTCAGGTTCCATCTTTCTGGCTGTGTTCCATCTTCTTGACTGCTGCTGTGTAACTGACCTGCTCTGGAGATGCTGGAGCAGCCCTTGAGGAGGGAGAATCCTGGGAATCCCAGAATTTCCCTGCCGTGCTGCTGGAGATGGGCAGGGAAATTCTGGAGCCTGGGCAGAAATCAAAACTTCCTTGGCTCTCATCAGAGCTGTGTTGAGTTTATGGCTGTGAAATTTTCCAGGTGGGTGATCCAGCACAGTCCAACCAGACAGTTAGAGCAGCTCTGAGCAAACATTTTAACAACTGCAGGAAAACCCTGTAAAATTTTAAATAAGGAGAACCCTATGCTAAAAAATCTCAGCAAGACTTTGCACATGCACACCGGCACACACAAAAATACTGGCATAATTTAATAGTTTTGGATATAATAATTTAATTTAGTCTGCCAATGAGTGAGACTTTTATCCAAGAGATTTTTTTTTCCAGGAGCCCTTACTTCCGCTGATGGTACTGTCTATAAGAAGAAATACTTTCTTGCAGAAGCCCTTGTCTGTGGGTATGAGGCATTCATGGTCTGGCCAGGAGTAGCTGCCTCAACCCATTGTTTTGGGTTCTATTTCCATGGTTAAATTGGAGGGAAACTTTTGTATTTATTGATTTATCATTCCCTCTTGATTTATCATTTCCCTAGAGAGAGCTATCCCTGGCGAGGTATCCCTGTAATATCCCTGTCCTGGCAGCACTCCCACTAGGGATGGAGTCAGTTGGCAGATCCAGAGATGTCAGACACTATGAGGCTGCTGGAAATCTGCCAGTGTTAGGGTCAGGCACTCGCCTCTGTCTGAGTCTCAGCTGATGATATGAGAATCAGGGCAACCAGATTTAAAATTACTGCATTTCCTATAATCTATTCCTTTGTCTCCAGCTTAGCTCTAAAATTTCACATACATTCTCAACAGAAAATATGTGGAAGATAAAGGAGGCCCTTAAAACAAACTGAGCATGTCTTTGAGATTTCAGTTTCACAATCAATTTAAGTGATGCTGTTGCTGGCCTCATAGCCCGGCCTCACCCAGCATATGGAAGTGGAGCCTGTGATGTGCTGCTTTTGTGCTTCCTACATTCATGTTCAAGGCAGTTCTTTGTACCACTGAAATGGCAGTTATCTGACTCACCTCTGCAGCTGGTATTATGTACCTTTCCCTGCCATCTCTCTTAGAAGCTCCCACATCAATGGAACAAGCAGTATTATCTGGATGAAATGTGAGTGCCACAAGAATGGGCTGTATCAGGCCATCTTTTAGTTCTACATTTTTAGTATTCAGGCAACATTGTTGGCAACAGAAGGCAGGCGTCTTCCCTAACAGAGCTGTTGCAGTCGAAGCAGAAATACTGACATGTGTTAGTGGCATTCCAAGGATGTTTAAACTCACATCTCAGTTACATTTGAACTTGTTTTTTTTTCTTTGGTTCAAAGGCAAATCAAAGTTGAAGTTTGTCATGATGATATTGCTGAAACTCCACATCATTTTCAGTGCTCAGTTTACTCTTGTAAATGAGATAAAATTCATGGTGTTGATAATTAATAATAGTCCTCTTATTAGATTATTAGTGAACTGGGTAAGTCCTGTGTAATTTTATTAAAGCTCATTGGAAATAATGTTGCTAAGACGCTTTTCATTAAAGACCAGAGGTGGTGTAAGGCAATGTGCTCTTAACCCATGTGGCCTTAGCTCTGCACTGTATGAGTGCAGTCAGAGATGAAGTAAGATTGAAGAGCTTTGGGTTTAATTCCTCCTTTCTCACAGATTTCCCATGTGACTTTGAACAAATCACTTCCTCTTTTGCTTCTGTCTGGAAATGTAGAGAAAGTAGTTTCTTGCCCTGTAGTTCCTTGCCCACTAGTTTCTGGTGGAGCAGTTTCTTGCCCAGTTGTTTCTTGGGAAGCAATTTCTTGGGCAGTAAATTCTAGTTCAGTAGTTTCTTGCCAAGTATTTTACTGGGGAGTAGTTTCTTGCCCAGTAGTTTCTTGGGGAGTAGTTTCTTGCGGAGTAGTTTCTAGGGAAATAGTTTATTGGGGAGTAGTTTCTTGCCCAGTATTTTCTTGTCCAGTAGTTTCTTGGGGAGTATTTTCTTGCGGAGTTCCTGCCTCACAGGCACATTGTGAGCATGGCATATAGTTGGATACTGTGGTGTGGGGGGCTGCAAAAGGGTGTAGAGTAGAGAGATGTGTTACTGCTCCTCAGCAGCAGCTTCAGCAGAGAACAGCCCGCTCAGGCTTTCCACAGGACTGAGTGAAGATAATGTGTTTTCTGCCTCCCCTTTACTTTCATTCTTCTTTTTTTATTTTATTTTATTTTTAAATCAGCTACACTGTATACAATCTGGTTATTTAGTGTGGATTTGGAAAGTGGTTGCAGTGTGAAGGATGAAGGTATGTGAGGATGTAAGAGAGCAAGATTTTCTTTAATTTGGATTCTGACAAAAGTGGACACACTTCACATTCTGTCTCACCTCACTCCCACTGTCTCCTGTGGCAGCCCCTAGCATGGAAATTTATTGATGAGAAACACTGATATAGAGACTTATTAAGAGATAAATCAGCACTCAGACAGCATCCAAACTGAGCACAGCAGGGAAGATAATAGACAAAAATTAAGCCTATTGCTAGGGAAAATAATTCAACGATAGTGAACTCTTAGCATTTAATTTTAACAATCTTGAAAAGGGATAATTTTGCACAAAAAAATGAGTGTCTTCCACTTTGTGCTGTAGGATATATAACCGGTTGTTTTACCCAGGCAACTCCCATGATAATTTCCCAACCAGGAGATTTCTCACACCATTGCACTCTTAATTTTGCTGCCTCTGCCTCCTTGGGCTACCTGGCACCACTGCTTTTCTGTGGTGTGCAGTGTCAGAGCAGAAGTGTTTGTCTTGCAGCATAAGGTACTTGACATCAGATCATTGTCTGTGGCAGCAAAGCCAAAACCAAGATGTGGAACTTTTAGTTGGGATTTAGATGGACATTGCCACAGCAGAAAAGTATATGGGGAAGAAAAAAAAATAAGAGCATTCTAATTCTTGCTAGTACTAGGTTAAACAGCTATTAATACAAATGACCTAAAAAATGTGTGGTGTTTTCAACTTTTTGTTCAGGAGCTTGTGAAAACATGGCCTGATGTTCAGCCAAGGTTGTTCTGAAAGGTGTTTTCTACAAATCTGATTCCTACACAATCTTACATGTGTGGTGGGAATTTCTTGTATGCACCTTTCATCGAGAGACAACTGAAGCCTGGAGAGATTTAGTGACATGTTCAAAACATGTTTGAATTCCATGGAAGGATGGCTCTCAGTCTGGGTTGTGACCTGTCTGCTCTTGTACAGAAAGTTTGAACATGGACTTGATCTAATTTCTCCCCACAGCATCCATGACTTCTCTTTGAAGCCACTATTTGAAAAAAAATATCTATCACATTAATTAGGTGGGATATTTCAGGTTCTTGGAAGGAGTTTTTTTTTAAATCTGCAAGAGTTGGTATGGTTTAAATGTAATTTGGGCAGATGTCTTTGATATGACTATGGATAGCCAGCTTGTATGCATTGCATTGGTATATATAGCTGACCTTAGTTTTGCTTCTTTAGCACTGGTAGAAAACAGTCATTTCTGTTTTCCATGGTTTGGGTTGTATTTTATCTAGCAGGAAATCCTATGGGGAGAGTTATGATTGTCAGTTAAACTAGCTGTAAAAGTGGACAAGCTCTCAAAAGAAGAGTCTCAGCAATTAGAAAATGAAAAGTACCAGGAAAATCTTAGTTGCCCTTTCTCTCCTGAGTCTGAGAAAATGTCTCTTATATTATGTAAATCATAGTTTTCTCATGTAGCCATAAATCATTCCATGTGCTGTGCTACCGTGTTCATACTTGTTCCATCTCAAGGCTCTTTTTATTAATCACTATACACATGTGGGATGGCATAGACTGAGATAGGATCAAATTGATATGTTAAATTGTGGCATCAAAACAACCACGAGCTGTGGAAACAAACCCATAGAGCAGGTAACAAATGTATACAACAGCCACTTTTCTTCAAAAGATGCCTTTTAACTATTGAATTCTACATTTTTCTTGTTTGCTTTACCAGAAATGAACATATTATTCATGTATGTTGTGCTAAGCATGACAGATCAGTAACTTGTAGACAAATGAGAAAGCCTTCTGGAGACTGAACAGCTCCTTGGTTTGCAGTGTGTGGGCAATACTGGTATCTCTAATGAAGCTGCCAGTGCTTTAGTCATGTGTAGGACTCCCATGATTGATACAGAAAAAAGCAAGTGGGAAAAGATTATTCCTTCCCTATTATGAAGTTTGAGGGACCTTAATACATCTATTCCTTTACCAAGGAAATTGGATGCTGCATCACCTTGCCCGGAGCTTTTCAGGTCCTGTTTAAATTGTAGACCATTTCTTACCAAAATGCCCATGAACCAACTCCCATTTGTGCTTGCTGTTTTGACCCCCACCTCTGACATTCTCAGGGGCCCATTTGCTCTCTGACAGGAGGGGAAAATCATGGTACCTTTACCCACCAAGTGCCTCTCCTTGGCTTTGCTGATGTGGAGAAGATGGAGAAGCTGAAATACAGCTGTGAACTCCTGGAAGGGTTTGAGGTGGGTGGTGATGGATGGTGGGCACCTGAAAGCTGAACAAAAGGGGCTCAAGAACAGGGGCAGTCACTCAGAAGAGCAACCTGAGCACCTGCTGGAGAGCTTGCAGCCATCTCTTTACACATGACTGCTATTAAAACCTACCCCCTCTCCTGTGAGAGTCACACTCTGCGTCTACACAACCACAAACACCTCAGAGATGCTTTCTCACCCCAGAGATACCAGACCCCTCTGCCAGAAGGCTGCCTTGCCTGGTCACACTCACCAGTGCTGCTAAGATGAGTAATCAAGCTGCAGCCTAATGACTGAGCAGTCTCTCTCTGCCCTCTGGTTTTTCCCTCCGATGTTGTTAATAAATATTTGTAGTACAATATTTGTACCTATATAAACCCTATTTTAGCAAACCTGGTGAGGCCTCGACCTTGCAGACCCAGAGCACTCTGTCTGCATGCTGCAGCAGTGGCTGCTGTGTCAGGAGTCGCAGCTTTCATTTCAGTGAAGTGATGCCAACTTACATTATGTTGTGCGAGATTACAAAGAAAGATTGGGATATTTTATTACACTGTCAATCAGCCTGTAGCCTGGCTCTCATCTGAGTGCTGAGCCCTCAACCCTCTTCCTCCTCAAAAAAAGCAAACAGAAAGCCAGGGTTTTTGAAAGTGTTTATCATGAAATGTATGAAGCATGGTGACACCTTTGAATACAACAGAAACCACATGCCAAATCAGTCCTATTGTGAAGTAAAGAGAGCAGGTGGATTTCATGAATATATATGTGCATTCACTGGGCATGGCAGATTTTTCTAAAAGTGATGATGAGAGTAAATCTTACAAAATAGGTGGCAATTGAATGACTTTCTTTAGAACTGAAGTTTTTATTGGAGAAACATAATAATTAGTTTTCACAACCCATAGCTGCAGACATTGACTGTTCTTCTAATGAAAGATGCTGCAGATATTGGCTGCAGAAGAATACAGAAAAATTACAGACACTGACAAAAGGGTGTATTTTTCATTTACTAACTTTATTCCCTGAATATTCCCTTGAGTTACCTTGTTTTGTTTATAAGAGCCTCAGGGGCGGAGGAGGGTGGTGCATTGCCTACATGGGCAATTACTTTACATACTCATTTCAATCATAATCCATTCAGAATGATAAAAAATGAAATCACATGTAATTTATAATCTAGAACATTGCAGTGAGAGCTTTTTAAATATTACAGCTGCAACGTGATTTGACATAATCCCTTGCAGTCATTCAGGCTCTTCTAAAACCAAAACACATTTATCCGTAAGTGACAATTACATCTCCACTTTTTTTTCCGAAAATTTGGTATGTTATTATGGTTTGGGGGCCGATCTTGTGTAAGTACTGATTGCTGGTTGCATATAAAGTTGTTTATTTTCAGACCCCCACCTACACTGAACCTGTTCTATGCACTGTCATTTGCTTAATGCTGCTAATTAATATGAAATAACATGCCACTGTTAGGCAGTTAAAAAGAAAGACTTCAAATGGAGCTTAGCCAGTTGTAATGGCTGTCTTGTTAATACCGTTGTCATGTGCTCTAAAATGACACTAAACAGTAATTCCACTCTGTGAGTATTATGATATGAGTGGCATTTCATTCTGTGTTTAGAAATCCCAAACCAGCATGAGATGATTGTGTATTCCTCCTCCACACAGGGAGAGGAGTTCCCCTAAACCTGTGTGGAGTGTAATTTCTTGGTTATTGATTTATTTCCAAAAAGCCATTGGTGACAGAATCTCAGTAGCCTGATGCTGAAGTACATCTGTAGCACATTTCTGAGCAAGCTGCTGCCAATCCACTTTCTGTTTTGTCCACAGAAGCTGATCTCTTCTGTGTGGTTAATTGCCATTATCTTTTCTTCATCTCTCACAATCGGCAATGTCTACTTGTTTTTCATCGTTTTGTAAAACAGTGCGGCATTATTCACTTTGGCAAAAACGCCTGGGTGTGCTGAGTTCAAAGCTGACAGTGCTTGCAAAGACTGATTTCAGCAGGCTCTGGATTGTGTGTGTGTCGCTCTTTCTGTGCTTCCCACTGACAGCTGAAAGGCCTGCTTGCTTCTGCTTGTAGCTTCTTGTCTCTCCTTCTCATGGCAGCCTCATTTCAGGTCTGGTGCTTCTTAAAATTGTATGATAATGGGAAAGTCCCCCTCTGAGGTTTTCAAATTGATTTAGTTGGATAATGAGGCAAATTCTCTCTCCCTCCTCCCCCGTTGACTTTCAGGGATTTCTTCAGGGACAAAAATGCTCGACCTGTTCATGGAGTGAGGGATCACTTTCAGGGACATAGCAGAGGATCAGAGCTCCCCAGCTGGGCTTCAAAATGCCAATATTGATGCAATGAGCAAAGTCCAGTAGAGAAGAAGGAAAGCAGAAACTACAAAGCTGGGGAAATACCAAATAGTAGGTTCTAGGTTAAAAGGGTATTGCAATTATTGGTATGACAAATGCTGGCAATTCTTGGTATTGCCAGACTCAGAAATTAAAAATCTTGAGGTAGAAATGAATGTGAGAAAACAATCATCTATTTTTCTGAAAAGACACTGAGTCCTTGTTATTTTCTTTGATGTTTCAGATTTCTGCAGCTCCTTCATGTATGTCAGCAACATAGTGGTAATGTTTTGAGATAATTTGAGAGGTGTTCCTGGGGTGCTGCAGCTGGGATCATCTCTTGCATCTGCTGACCTGAATCGTGCTGCTTTTCAGAGTCTGAATTGGCCCTTTTCCTGTGGCATTATATTACATGTGCACGGCCACAAGACTTGGGGATTGTTTTGTCCTATGAATTCTATCCAAGTGCCTTCCTCAGCTGTGCCCTTCCGCCTGTTGTAGCGTCACTCTTCTGATCTGCACATCCTCAACCACACTCCAACGCTCTCTCTGTGGGTCAGGAGGGCTTTTCCCCTAAACCCTTCCTCCCATTTCCCCTACAAACATCCTCCAGTTCTGTACTTCATAGTCACCCATGTCTTTGGGTTTTGTCTCCAGACTTAGCAAGGTCAGCTACAGAGAGCATCCTTTTTTCCTGACCTGCTCTTAACAGAAAGCTTAGGGATAAAAAGCTTTACCTGCTGCTTTTGGTTGTTGACAAAGAGCAGAGTGGAGCTGATGTGCTGCTTATCCCAGGAGGTGTGGAGAAGTGGGGCAGGCAGACAAAAGCAAAGCTTGAGAAGGCATGAGTAGAACTACAGAGATGCTGACCATATAAAGAAGAAATGGGAAAAATCTGATAGATCTTTTGGATTCAAGTTCACCCTGGCCAGCAGAACTCTGTTTACATGGATGAGAAATAAGAGAGGCTGAGAGGAGTAAAGAGCCAGGATTTCTATATTTACAAGTCTAAGATGGGCCCTGAGTTAATATTGTTGTGTTGAGCAAAGTAGAAGACAAAAGGAAAGAGGTCCTGATGAGTTTACAGCTTTGTGTTACTTTATTCTACAACACAAGTCCACTCAAAACGCAAACATTTCAAAACAAAAGATCCAGACCAAATCATAATAAAATTAGTCTAACAGTGAAACTGGCTTAAATCTGGTGGAGCTATATATTCTGATTACATCCCTCTGCCCAATTCTATACCTAATTAATTTTGATAATAGTGACACTAATTGTCATTCTTGTACTCACTTGCCCTTATTGCTCCTTCCTCCTCCGTGTCTCTTGGTTAGTGAGTGTATCCTTTGCAGAGTGTAGCACAGCAGAAGACAGCAAAAATGACTGAATAGGAAAGAAGACAGAAATAAACTTCACCTGGTCATGTAAGCCATGTTTTCAGGCTTCCCACATGGTATGCCTAACTTTGTAATTCGATCATATTTTTATGTTTTGAATATTGTATGAAGTAGTTTAGATAAAAATAGAATGAGAGCTCAGTTAAGTGGAAGTATCATATCATTTGAACTAGTTCAGTCTGAAGACTGTTTTAGCTGGCAACATGGCTGGATTTTGTTATTTTTAAAATCTTTCTGTATGAGAGAAAAGCAAGACAGTTGGGCTTCAATGATTTGGTAAAAAGCCTAAGTAAGTTAAAAGTAGCAGCCACGTTCCTGTAAGTTATCACTGTAAATTGAAGGGGTTTTGTGTGAATGATTTATATTGTTTGTAAAAGTGTTTAATTTGGCTGTTTGTATCTCAGAACCATTGAAAATGGACTATTTTAAGTACAGATACAATAATAATAATAATTCATTGCATTTCTTTGTGTGTACACAAAAGGATGTCACCTCAAGGACTGTCATATGCCCAGTGTAAGAGGTTGTGTGTGGTAACATGTAGCCCTTAGGAAACACTTCTGAACAGGATATTGGGAAGACTAAATGAATCCATACAAACAAACTTTCACTCTCTTTTGTTGGAAGATGTAGAGATACCTGTGGCTCTGCTTTCTTGCCATGATACTATATCACATTTTGTCTTGTTTCTTCCTGTGTTTCAAAATCAATATTCTATCCACAGTTTCAGTTTTCTTATCTGCTGTGTCTTATCTGCTGTCTTTGTGGAGCTGGACAATGAATTCAGTCCTGACAAGTATTTGCAATGCAGAGTTTTTTAATAATATAATTTTGGATGGTTATTCAAAAATAACAGCATGTCCTTTTAATGAGTGAGTTCCAGGGTTGTCAATTTACTTTAAGAAAACCCAATTCACTGACTGGCTTTATATTTTTTTTCATAACACCATAGTGAAAAATACCTAATAAAGGCCCTTGGGAAGAATTTTATTTGTGTTTTGTGTGGCTTTTACCCATTAGAGAAACTCTACTTACAGCACCTAAGACCTGTTAAAATAGGTGCTGTATCATCCCTCCAAAAAAAAGGAAACACATAGAGAGGACCAGGGAATGTTATTTTCATTATTTTATGGATGGAAAGACAGGCACAAAGAGATTGTGGATTCTTCTTGGTCATACAAGAAATATGTTGTGGAGTTTGAAGATAGTCTGTTATATTCTGAATTGTAGTGCAGTGGGTCAAACCAATAGTCTTTGGTTATTTGTAACAAAAATGGCAATGTTAATATCAAGTTGAATTTATGTCATCATTTTCCCAAAAATATTTAAGCAAAAACTCCGGCAGAGAAAGTACATTAAAGCAAGAACAGTAGCAGAAAACAATCGGGAATTATATTTTCTCTTTTAAAATGCGGAGGCATAGTTTTAAAAAATACTTCTCATTCATCATAGCTACAGAGCTCTGGTCCTTGTATATGTAGCACTTTTTTAGTGAACAGTGAATGTAAAAGCCCTCTATAATGTATCTTCAAAAAGAGCATTCCATTGCTCTTGCACCAGTTCCTGTGGGATGTCATGTGGGACACAGACATGTGAGAAGCGAGATATATTGGAAGAGGTGCCCACAAGCCCACAGCAGAGTTCATGCAGATGCCACTTATGGAAGTGAACTAAGAAGCTTTCAGCACAGGACTGAATAAGTAGGCCAAAAAATAAGCTAATAAATAAGCTCCGCACACAGGCTCATTAATTAGCTTGGGCACAGCAGCCAACTCATACAGCTTTTGGGGTTCGATCTCCACAACAGGGCTCAGCAGGGGCTGATGCCAGTAAAAGCATCTCTGCTCTGTTTTTCAGGACACAGTGCAGACACCAGTCTATTTTATTCTCAGCCTGCGCCTTGGGGTGGGTGACAGAGGAACCAGTATCTTCTGAGAGGCCCTAGGCCAGGACTGGTTTGTAATAAACCTTCTCCGTCCTGAATTATTTTATGGCTCCTGATTTTGAGGAGGTGCGAGCACTGATATCTTCAGCTGAAGGCAGTAATGATGCAGGTTCTCAGCGCACCTCAAAACAGTTTATTCATTTAATCAGTTCTTGTCAGTTCTTAGCACTCAGCCTCCCAGGACTGCCTCTCCAGCATGTCTGGACTTATTCACAATCCACGCCTTTGAAGATCATTAACACTGCTGAGTAGATGTGTGGGATTGGAGGTGGGTATGTAATGAGAGTGCTCTTGTTTCTCCATGCCTTTTGGGGGCTGGGATGAAACATGATTTAGAGCCTTGTGTTTTGGAAGATGATGTGTGTAAAACCGGTCTCTCTGCTTACATCGGTGGGGTTGTTTGAAGGACAAATTATTTCCATCTTTATGCCCAAGTCTATGACAAATGAAACAGAAAGTGCCACCTTACTTTATTGTGTTTTGGCTGACTAACCAATGACTGGATCTGAGCAAATACCTTGGGACCTCACTCTGGTTTTTTAGAACATCTCAGAGAAAACATGTATTGAAACTCTTTCTCTGTTTTCTTTCTGACTTTGAGATTAGGCCAGCTAAAGCTTCCTTAAGATTTATTAAATTTGGGTGAAATAACTCAAGAATGCTAATTCTGAAGTGATTTCAAGTTGATAATTCAGGTGTGGCTGAGTCATGATTGGGGTAATTTCTTTCAGAACGATGTGGTCTCCGGTCCCTTATGCTTATGTACAAGCACAAGGAGCAAGAACCAAGCAGCAGGGAAGAGATGCTGGAAGATGCTGTCAGAAGACTTTATTTAACCTGTGCCACACCAGAGAGAAGCCTGGAAATTTTCATTCCTTCCAGGCTGGCTCTGTTGTACCTTGCTTTACAAAAATAGAGATGTATTTTGCAAAGAGAGTTGTTAGTGAAAAATTCTCTTGAAGATTTTCAAGATCGATTTCTTTGAAACTTATTTTCAGAATGTATCTCCTGTCTTACTTGTCACTGGGAGAGTCCATATTGGGGAAATACTACCTGTGCTACCTCTATACGGGAAGACATAGCTGGCAGCGCTCAAATAAATTTAAAGACTTTCTTCTCTCTTCATAAATGGGACAAATTTTATGGCCTGTCCTTCTACCATTTTTAACACCTATTCTGGACATTCCGGAATGACTGTGTTTGGGTTTGAGCTTCCACACACTGAATAAGATATGGAGCAACCTATGATAAAATTTTAATGAGCAGCACAGTCATACTATCCACAGGCATAGATCACACGGCCCATGTTCGTGGTTAAAACTACATGCATCTAAAACAGATGCCTTTTTCATCATTGTCTCTACGTTACTCTTCTCCTGGGATATAAAATAACATTTAAGAATTCTCCCAAGGGTGCACTCGTGGAGCAGATAAGACAATTTCTTCAGCTAGATTGCAGCTGTAATTCTTTTCAATTGTAATTGCCGGCTGGAGAGGTGCCTGCAGGCCAGAGGGATGCTGTTCTTTACATTAGTGTCTTTGAAAAGAAAAGGAAATATAAACCCAGTGGTTGTTTCTAATGTTTTTGGTTTGGTTTTTTTTTTTTTTCAGGTGTCACCATGTGAACTCAAAAAGAGCAAAGCATCTTAGTAAAACAGAAACTAAATAATAATAAAGCCACCACGTCTTACTCCTTGTAGAAGTCTCTTTAGGGTTACACATTGTGCTGGGAAAGCTCTCCCAACATTTGTGAGGCTGTGCTGCAGCCAACTGCTTCTCATCACAATGTGCTCTAGGTGGGAAGATAGCAGGCTTCTCCCTTTACTGCTCCTTTATTTCTGTGTTGCTTTGTTTTTATGGCAAAGAATGAAATGTTCTCTTTCCAAACTTTCTGACATTTGGCAGGGACAGGGGAAGGAAGTGCCATGCCAAAGCAAAGCCCTGTGCAGAAGCTGCAGAGGATGTATTATTTTTACTTTTTTGTCCTGAGAAAATCTGTGAGATGGCAGAGTCACACCTCAAGGGCTATTTCAAAAGGTGGCTGTTTGTGTGATGACAAATGGATTCAAATAAATGGATGTTGTGTAGTTTAACAATACTTATCAAAACTGTGTTGTGCCAGATCTGCACTGCTGTAAGTTGGCTGGATGCAGGTGCAAAGAGCTGTGCCAGTCCTGAGGCAGAGCTGAAGCCAGTGAGAATTCACTAAAAATCCTGCCAAGTATAATATTTATTAATTTTGCACTTGCTAAGGGACAGCTCTGTAGCTCATTCCTGTGTCACAATTTCCAGGCAATCTATACTGCATGATAGTCAACTGGAAGCCAAAGGCTTGGGCTGAGGAGCATTTTGTAATGTGGAATATGGAAAGGGAAGGGCAGGGCTGCTGTGTAGCCACACAACAACTCATGAGCACCATGCCTTGAAGTGAGGGCTTGAAAACCTTCATGGCTTTTCATGTTGCAGATCCATGTCTGGTTGTTGGGCTGTGCTCGAGCGATTCCCTGGAACACTGATGTGGTTTTAGGTTTGATGTAAGACTCACGGGGTGAATTTTTGTTAATTGTGTTAGGAGCTGATCAAAACTCTGGCCTTGGAGTGTGAAAGGATATAAGACACTTTCAGAAGTCCAAAGAGAATCCCAGAATTGGGCCACTTATTAAATGGCACATTTCCAAGAAAATCAGGCATTTGTCTTTCCCATTGCAGTCAATGAGAACTTCTGGCAATCTGCCCAATTTAAATTTGTTTTTAGAACTATTTACACAGGTTTATATTTTAATCAGTTTCTTCTTTGTTCTTGTATCAACTATTATATTAACTGCAAAACCCCAATCTTTTGAGATCAGTTAAAAACTGCTGATTTCACAAAAGCTGTTTTCCCCATAACACTGCATGATGCAAGTGTGGTTAAATGGACTGGCCTCATTCTGGTATGAGAAATAGTAGATTGCACATGGCGTACCCATTTCAGTCAAAGCCCAATGCAGCCAGCCTTGGGCTCATTAATCCACAAATACATTTTCCCTGAAAAATGAGTCTATGTAAATTTTAGAGCTCAAAAGTACAGTTCAGCTCAGAAAACAGTTTGAGAAATTCACATGAGTAGTTTGAGGGATGAGGTGACTTGTCATTCCTTAGAGAAGAGGGTGTTTCTTTACTAATAAATTACAGTGGCGGTTGGATTTTTTCATGAAAATTAGCAGTCATGTTTCGTGTACAAGAAACTTCATCAGGAATGTTGGTGCTGTGAAATGAGTGTGAATTTAGCTTACCTAATGGTTCTTGATATTCCAGAATGAGGATTTTTTACATCTCGCAAAATGAAATTGGTTTAGTTGCCTGTTCACTGTAAGAGAAATTTATTTGCAAGACCCAGTTTCAGTGGTCTGGTTTACTGAGTTTAGTCTGCATTCTGAAAGATTTGTTGGTTAAAAAGACTGGTTAGAGGGTGGCCTAGGAAATTAAGAAATGTGCAATGAGATGAGGTTGTTGTCTTCAGTTTGCGTTCCACATGTGCAAAACAGAACAAAAATATGAAACCACATGAAACCAACTTAAAATTTACACACTCTAAATTTTCAAGGAAGAGCTTAGATATAGTCACCAATCCCAACTGAATTCCATTTGGAGAATGGGGAATACTCTTTGGAGAATGTTAAGATTTTTATGTCAGGTGGATGTGAGGGGAAAGCAAAAAAGTCTCCACTTGTTTATACCAGCAGACAATGAAAAATTATTCTCTTTCAAATAGATAACAACCTCATCCTAGCAATACCTAATATGGTCTGGAGTGGCTTTTCATTATCTAGCTTATACATCTGAAAAATGAAAGGCAAGAAGAATAGAAACAGGAAACCAGTTCCTTTTGATGGATGCAGTTTAGCTTCTAACGGCACTCTTGAAATGCTCATTCCCAGACACATTTGCCCAATAATTTCCAGAGCAGAGTCCTTGGGGGTTTTCCCAAATGACTGCTACATGCATTAGGAGGAACTAGTGCTTTCTCCCTCTTCTCTTTCCTGAGGTACATATTTGTGTGCAGGATGCTTTGCCCAGATGCTTAGATGCAAGATAGGCAGATACATACCCTAGCTGAAATTTGCCCTGCGGCGATGCTCTGTGCAAACTGCCAGTGCAGCTCCTTGTGTTGTGTGAGGCCAATTGAGGTCCTTTATGTGGTTCTTCTGTTCTACGTAAGAATTTATGTAAATTGTTCCACTGGGATGGATTCTCTTTATTTGCAAACAGAAAAGATTGTGGTTCTGCCGATGCAATCGCAAGCCATGCTTAAGAAATTCTCCATCACATACTCCTGTTGTAGTTCATGAAATACTAAAGTCATCTGATCCTCACTGTCATTGTTTCTGCCTTGAATGCTTTGGCCGTGGCTTGGCACTGACAGCCTCCCACGTTTTAAGAGCAGGCAGTTGGATGGGATGGGGTGGGGAGGTTCTTGGGAGAGCCCTCTTTCTACAATAAAAACTCCAAACTAATGGTTTATGACTTAGAAAATGTCTAAATAGCCCTGTGGCTTCTTTAACACTTTGACGAAGTCTAGTGGAAGTACCTGGCTGCTCTGTGGGGATAAAAGGGGAAGTCAGGGGTATTCTCTAGCCCCATGCCCACCCCAGCAACCCCCAGCTTTCTCAATTGGATCAAAAAGGAAGATGGGAAAATAAAAAAATTAAAATCTTGCTAATAAATTATGCTACAAGAGCAGGCAATGTGTAAGATTTTAGTTGGTTTATCCTTGTACTTCTGCCCATTACAGAACTGTAAATTATGAAGGGCAGAGACGTTGCAGATAATTTAGCATAACTGGACTTTGATCTTGTTTAGAAGCTGGGAGTTTCTCTGAGCACTAAAATTAAGGATTAGTCTTAGTTTGACTGACTTAAGACATGACCCTTTTACATAGTCTCTGTTCCTCCATTCAAACTTATTTATTTAAATGCCTAACTTGTTTATACCTTACAAAACCATTGTTATGGGAGCATTTTATTGAATAACATGGCAAAACAGAAAAGTTTATTTAAAACTGGAAAGATTTGGACTTCATCCAGCTTCTGAATTTAGCCTGCTTGCTTGGAGAGAAGATCAGCAATAAAAGGCTCTACATGGTAAAATATTGGAGTGGGTTGACTTTGTCCAGACGATATTAGCAAATGGTAATAACTAGAAGTTCATGGACCATTTTAGGGAAGGTTCTATGATACCAGTGTGTTTAAGGAATGGTACAGAAATCCTGAAATTATCTGAAATGGTGTGGAAAACACTCATATCATGAATTTGGATTTGATCTGTTAAAGGTGCAAAAACTGACTCAGGGTGCCCATTGTAATTGCAATAAAGGTTTGCTAGATGTTAAAAACTTCAAAGTCATGCATACACAAAACCCAATCTGAATCACAATACATTTTCACTAAGCTTTGTGCCCAAATGATTTTTCAAATGCATGAAACTGTTGCAATTCATATCACAATTAATTATTTAATGGCAGTACTATCAGGCATTTTATAGGTTCCTAAGGTCTTCTTCATTCCTCTCTTGACCTTTTTTTTTTTTCTGCCCGTGCCTCCTTCTTTGCTGCCTGTGTTTGATGTGAATGATGCTGTGAGAGAAAAGCAGAAACTGCAGGCACTGGATGCTGGGCTTTAATGTTATAGTGGGTGTGTGTATAAGAGAGAACAGGCTATTGAGAGACTCTGGACTAGGTATGCTGGAAAAGCAGAACAATGAGCAAATGCACAAGACACAAATGGTGATGTTTCCATGGAGTCATCTAGACCGAAAATTACAGAGTTGAGCTGCAGAGGTAAAAGGATTCAGATACAGAAGTTAAATGTCTCCAATCACACAGGTACATGTGCCTCCTAAGCCTTCCAGATCATGAGAAACTTTCAATGACAGCTGGAACCTGCTAACACCTGCAGCAGTTCTGTTGTATTTTGTGCATTTTGTTCTGTTGTATTCTGCTGAGGATGACAAGAAAATTTCTTCACTTCCACCAAAACGTTGAAAAGTGCTTTATTTTGCTGTCTTATTGTGCTGGCAGAGAGACATCATTAAGGACCACTGATGTGTTTCATTGGTCTCAGAAATTATTTACAAGCTTGTCCAGGGTTTCCTGTGAATTTTACCCTTTCCCACAAATAAATAATACTGCAGTTCAGCCACTCCTTTCAATTTGAGGACAATTGGGATCCAACGGAGGATGCAATCCATGGGACAGTAGTTAAAACAGCAATTTCTATAGCAACCTCCAGCTTCTATTACTCTCCATAGGTGCTCAAAGTCTCTGATGGTAGAAGCCTGAGGAGACCTGGCTTTGAAGTGTATCTGGAAAGTGACCATTAAAAAAAATTTTATATATATATATATATATATTCCTAATTTC